>CM053789.1:459001741-459411741 GCA_028749045.1 Cupressus sempervirens
AGTAATTCATGTGATTTGTTTACCGAGTTAGAACATTTTTTGTGTGTTTATTGAGTAATAACAATAATCAGTTTTCTCAATCAAAATTTTACTCTTGACATCTAAGGGATCCGAGATTTATTTTAGTGGTAACTGATTCACCTACCCCCTCTCAATTACTCCTATATTTCCAACAATTGGTATCAAAGCTTTTGGTGCTTACTGGAAAGGTTTCAAGGACCTAAGCTAAAGATTATGATGTCTTACAAGAGAGAGATTTTAAAGTTAAACAAAGACAATTTTTCAACATGCCAAGGACTCATGAGACTTCATCTTTCCACCATTAGTGATTTAGGATTGAAATACCTTGATGAGGAATACACAACCCCTACTAGTACATTATCTATTGGAGATATTATTGAGAAAAGGAACCATAACATCATGATGATTGATATTGCATCTGCTCTCAACTATGATGAATTTGATGAGATCAAGGACTGCAAAACTACTTTTGATATGTGGAACAAGCTAAAGGACATCTATGATGGTGATAACAATGTATGGAGAGCCAAAGTAGAAATCCTTAGAGGATAGTTTGATCAGATGAGAATGAAAGAAGATGAAAATGTTGTCAAACATGTGGAAAGAATCAAAGCTATTGGAGAAGAAATCAAGGATGAAATTGTCCTAAATAAAGTTTTCAGAACATTTCTTCTTATCTATGCAATTAGAATATTTTCTATTCAAGAAAAGAGGTGTGAGCCAAATCACAAGATAAGGTTGGATACCTTGGTAGGTAGATTGACAACTTTTGAGCTAGACAACTCTAACAATTATGTTCTAGCTTCCAAAAATATTGAATCTACATTTGAGGTCAAACTTTTACTCAAAGAGAAAGACAAGAAAATAAAGGACATTTAGTCAGAAAGTGAAGAGAAAATAGAGGAAAGTTTTGATAGTGATCTTGAAGTTGTTGAAGCTTTACTTGCAAAGAAATATTCTAGAAGTAGAGGAAAATACAAAGGTAAAGTTTCCCTAATCTATTTTTCATGGAAAGAAATTGGTCATATTGCTACCAGGTGCCCAAACAGAGAAAGCAAGGATGAGAAGAAAAGTCACAAGTACAAAGGCAAGAAGGATTTCAAAAATCATAAATCATATAAGGAAAAAGGTGAGAAGATTTGTTTTATGGCTAAAGATTCTGATAATAGTGAAAATAAAATAGTATACATTTCTATGAAAGATGAATTTGATGAAGAAGAAGATAAGATGACACTTATCTCTCAAGTCAGTAAAAATGGCACATGGATCATAGATAGTGGATTCTTACATCATATGAATGGAGAAAAAATAAATTTGAACACTTTGAATGCTATGATGGAGGTAGTGTAAGGTTTCGAAATAATGAACCTTATTGCATAAAAGGGAAAGGTTGAATCTTATTAACCAAAGAACTTGTATGTGGGAATGCCTATTGGGTTGAAGGACTACAACATAATCTACTGAGTGTGGCATAGCTAATCAATATTGGATTCAAGGTAGAATTTGTGTATTGTAAGGAAAGATTGCTAGATGACAAAGGGAATCTGATTGGATCAGGTAAACAAACAAGAGGTAACCTATTTTATCTTGATCTTTGTGATTGTTCATGTTTTATTGCTCAAATGGAAGAAAGTTGGTTATGGCACAAAAGATTATGTCATGTAAACTTTTATAATATGGTCAAGATAAGAAAATTCAGAAAATTAAGAGGTATCCCTAGTATGAAGAAACCAAATGTTCATTTATACCAAAATTGTCAAATTGGCAAACTAGGAGAGACTAGTTTTAAGAGAAAAAACAATCAATCTAAAAATGTCTTTAAAATTGTGTTGATTAACCTATGTGAACCCATTGGAATAGAAAGTTATACTGGAGAAATATTCTTTATTCTTTTTGTTGATGACTATTCCAAAATGATGACTGTTATGTATCTTAGAGAAAAGTTAGAAGCATTTGAGAAATTCAAATGGTATCTAGCAAGAATAGATAAGGAAACAGAGAAAAAAATGAAATGTTTAAGATTAGACAAAGGTGGTCTATTCATTTCCAATGATTTTAATAACTTTTTAATTTAAAGAGGAATTAAAAGATAGGTATCAACCCTTGGTACTCTCGAGCAAAATGGAATAGCTGAAAGAAGAAAAAATCCATCATGGATTGTGCAAGGATTCTAATGATTGAAAAGAATGTTGCTATCAAATACTAGAATGAAGCCATTAGCACTATAGTTCATACTTTGAACTGAGTTTAGTTGAAGAAGGATTCATATAAAACTCCCTATGAATTATGATATGGCTACAAACTCAATGTAAGTTACCTAAAAGTATATGGAAGTAAATGTTATATCTTGAGAGAGTCTAGAAAAGGCAAGTTTGATGTGAAAGGTGATGAAGAAATATTCCTAGGATATTCTTATAGAAGTAAGGCATATAGATGTTTGAATTTTTCTACTCATAAAATCATAGAAAGTGCATATGTGAGAATTGATGAATTTGCAGAAAAGATTGAAAAAGAAAGTAAAAAGGAACCAGAAGATTATAGAAGATTTTTTTTACTTTGAACCTAATACATTTCCAGACATATCTATCAATAAGGACACTTCACCTCCCAAGTCTTCCTTCGCTACTAAGTTGCAAGAAGTTCAAACTGAGTCACAAGGACCTGAGTCATATTCCAAAGCTACTAAGCCAATACCTACCGAATATGATTGACTTGAGCTAGAAGTTGAAATTCAAAATGAAGATAGTGCAATTTCTTCAAAAGGCAAAGAACCTCTATTGGCCAAGTATGTCATAAGGTACGACGCACCTAATCCAATTATTGGAGATAAATCAAAAAGTACTATGACAAGAAGTAAGCTAAAAGGTACATGTTTACTTGCTGATTTTGAACCTAGAAGTGTTAAAGATGCATTGGAAAATGTAAGTTAAATTGAGGATATGAAAGAAACAGTAGAACAAGTAGAGAAGAACAAAAATTGGACCCTTGTACCTAGACCCAAAGATAAAAAATGTGATTGGAACAAAATGGGTATTCAAAACTAAGCTAAATGAAGATGGACAAGTATCAAGAAATGAAGCAAGATTGGTGTGTAAAGGCTACTCTCAAGAAAAAGGAATTGATTATGGTGATAATTTTGCACTTGTTGCAAGATTAGAAGGTGGTAGGGCCCTACTTGCATATGCTACCCATAGAGGATCCAAAGTATATCAGATGGGTGTTAAATCTACATTTCTCAATGGTATTTTTAATGAAGAAGTCTACATTAAACAACTAGAAGGTTTTGTTGATCCATACAAATGGGACATGGTCTAAAAATTACACAATGCATTACATGGTCTGAAACAAGCTCCTAGAGCATGGTATGAAAGGTTACACAACTATCTTATACAGATTGGTTTTTAGAAAACTAATGATAACAATAGTTTGTATATCAAGGAAGGACTAAATAACAAGATTGTATTGGCAGAGATATTTGTAGATGACACTCTATTTATAGGGATGGTGATCTATGTAAAGAATTTTTAGAACAAATGACCAAAGAGTTTGAACTGTCCATGTTTGGTGAGAGAAAATTCTTTTTTGGATAATTGATACAACAAAACAAGAATGGTATCTACATTACTCAATCTAAGTATATCAAAGAGATAATCAAGAAGTTTGGAATGGAAAATTTTAAACTAGTTGGAATGCCCATGTGTACTAGACTAAATCTTACCAAAGATGATGATTCAAAAGAGGTAGATTAGACCTTATATAGATCAATGGTTGAAAAATTAGAGTACATAGTTCATACAAGGCCTGATATTGCTTTAGTAGTTGGGATAGTAGCAAGTTTCTCAGGTAAAACTAGAGAAAATCATATGATGGAAATCAAAAGAATTTAGAGATATCTAATAGGTATTGAAGACTATGGTTTATGGTACAAACTTGGAGGAAACTTGGACCTAAATGTATTTACTAATGTTGATTAGGTAAAAAATCTTCATGATATAAAAAGTACAAGTGATGGAGCATTCTTTCTTGGCAAAAGGTTGGTATCTTGGACAAGCAAGAAGAAAAACTGCACATCCCAATCTACAACAAAAGTAGAATATGTTGCAACAGTAGTGAATTTTTCTAACATTGTTTGGCTTAAATAGTTAGTGGAAGGCACGAACATTGAGATCAAATAACTAGTTGTCATGTATTAAGATAACACTAGCACAATTAACATATCAAAGAACCTAGTGATGCATTCCAAAACCAAGAACATTCTTATAAAATATCATTTTGTTAGAGAATTGGTGTAGGACAAAGAAATTAGATTGGAATATGTTCACACAAAAGAATAGATTCCAAACATATTCACCAAGCCATTACCTAAGGATGCATTCTTGTATCTAGGAGGTAAGTTAGGGGTCATTCCCCTATCTAAAGCTCACTAAATAAAGTTTTAGTGATGCATCAATAGGGACCAAGTTGAAGTTTAATCAGTTGATGTAGCATTGTCAATGGGAATATTGCATATAAATAAATACTTAATTTACATTAATACTAATTTGGAATGTGTTGTCAAAGGGAGAGAAGATTATTGACATATCTTTCTAAAAAAATATTATATCTTTCTAAGGGAGAAGTATACTATCATAAAAGTTATGTAATTCCTTCATGGAGGGAGATTACTGCATGAAAGAAGAAGAAGCTTTTGGTGAAAAATCTAAAAGGGAGAAACTTTTTATCAGAGAAAGTCTTATTCTCAAATTTCATTGTGCTATGACATGTTGTGTTGCCATCAATACCAAAGAGGGAGATTTTTGGATACAATTGTCTAATTGTGTGTTTTCTTTGATGTTACAAAAATGTCATATCAGTTCTTAGATAGTGCTTGCCAAGTTCACTTGGTTAGAAAGATAGTTTTCCTTGTCTACCTAGCATTCTTGAAGTTTACTCTTCGAAGATAGTGTCTACCAAGCTCACTCAGGCATCAAAAAGAATTTAGGAAAATAGATAGTATTAATTGAGTTCACATGGTTAATGAAGGAAAGTTGGTTAGAGTTACTGTTCACTAAGTTTACTTGGTTGCCAAATGATTTTTGCAAAGTTCGCAATGTTAACTAAGCTTCTATTGGTTAACATAGGAAATCATCTTAGAACCAATGTTTACAAAGTAGGATTGGCCAATGAAGGATTTTGTTGTTTTGACATAGGAAGCTTAATTATTTTAAGTATTGTTTCTAGCCATATATGCTAATGATTATTGGTTATTGTAATTTGAATTTGGGTTGACTTGACAATTTGGATGGTATAAATGAAAGGTCAAGTTGAGATTTCTAGTGTGTGTACAAGTGTGTTGATTGAAATAAGAAGGAAAAAGTGAGAGTGAACTTGAAGGATAAACAAGTATCCTTGTGAAGTAGAAAAGTGTTATTCAACTAGGAAGGATCAAGTATGAAGCCAAATAAAGATCTATAATTATCAATTTAGTTGCATCACAATCAAGTCATTTCATTGTTACTCTCTAACCATTGTAGCAGTGATCTAAAATCTCTTAATAGAGTTGGTTTAATAGCTAGATGTAAAACTTCTAACATGGTGATAGTTCCATTGATTTGTTTTAAGACCTCTTGTAAGGCCACTCCTAATAGGGAAATTAACTCCTCTAACAAGGTCACACCTAACAATGTGTTTTGTAACCATTAACTGGGTTGGCTCCTAATAGGGCTCACTTTAGAAGAGTGAAAAATAGTAACTAGGTAAATTAATGATTTTTCCCATACTAGGTTTCCACATTAAATATTAGTGTCTCATGTGTTCATGTTATTTCTCATATTATTAAAAATTAATTACTATTAATGTTTTAAGATCAGGTAAAAGTAATTCACACTTAGCATTTATTGAGTTACAACATTTTCTGTATGTTTATCGAGTAACAATAGCAATTAGTTTTTTGAATCAAAATTTTATTGTTGAAATCTAGGGGATCTAGTATTTATTTTAGTGGAAATTGATTTAGAAGCCCCCCAACCCCCCCCGCCCACCCCCCCCCCCCCCCCCCCCCCCCCCCCCCCCCCCCCCCTCCCCCTCTTAGTTACACCTATATTTCCAACACATTCATGGTTTTCAAAGTCTGTATAGAATATATACTTAGGTAGGCTAAGTCATTCTAGTTATGCATATTGTGGTTTCAATGATAAATCATTGTTGCACATTCTCTCAAAATCTTTATGGATCTCAATATCTCATATTATTTTTGATGCAAAGCCTTCCAGTATCCCCTTAAGGAATCCAATTCAACTTTAAGATTCAGTGAATGCCTTGGAATCAACTCAAGGAACTAGACTCAACTTAAGGTTCAAATGTAGAACTCTGATTTAAGGTTCTGATTGATGAAGAACATCTTTCAAAAAAAAAATCAACCAAATAAGATCATGTTGATCCAATCATCTTCTCATTTCTTTGACAATGTATAAAAGGCATATTCCATCACCAAACAAAAACACATTGTTATATGATTTGATTCCATTATCACAAATAACTGTTTCACATTTATAGACCTGTATTATGTACCCCATAACTTTCAAGATACACATTGATTTTCAATATCCTTTTTTGAAGTTGATAGTAATTAGATGATAGTAATTAGATTTTATCAAACATATCCCAAAATTAGCTAAATACAACCTTTCAATCAAAAGATATGGTCTCTATACAAGGACCCATTTTACTATCACAAAATTAAAACTCCATTACCTCAATCTGCCCAGGGCATCATATAACTTTATGAGTTCATATTCATCTAAAATAAGACTAAAACCATATTAACCCTACACTAATCTAGTTTCCAAAACCATAAGATACATATTTTTCCATTGACTAATTCATGAGATAAAAAGAAATCTTTGAGTGCCACTCCATTGAAGATTGTTGAAAACTAGTTTTCACTAAAAGGTTTATAACTTGACAAATTCTTCATGAAAATTAATCAAATCAAAGGAAATTAAAGTTACTTTATATATAATTCCATTGAGTATATTTAGGAATTCTAAAACATCCATATGTTTCCATACTACATGCTTCAATATTATTGTTCCCTGGAATCTCCAAATCTGCAAATGATAACTTTCACCAAAATATGTACAAATTTCTCAAAACAGATTGAAATGATTCCAAAAAAAAAGGGAAAGGAAGATACTTCATCACACTATTTAACCAATATATATTTACTAGGTTTCCAGGAAGTACATTTTCGTACAAGGCCTGCAACTAACACTAAAACTGAAAAATCAATCAAAACAACAACAATATATTGCATCAAAAAATGTCTCAAAATGTTCTCCTTCCAATCTCCTTTGGTTCAACCATACAATGATATTTATAGACTCACTAGTAGTTGAGACCATAAAACTACCTCTCATAACCATTTTACTTCCCTTTTACAACTTTTTATGCACTTTTAGCATTTAACTCCAAACTTCTCAAAACATTACATGGACATTATAGACACTCTAAAATAAACTAAATATTATAGTTTACATCTGATTCACCATCTCTTATTACATTTTCATGACTTTTACTCAACCAAGACCATAATAGGATAACATTAACAACTTTTACAATTTGGCTTCACATAGCCTTACATCATGATTCAAATGGGTTCAAAACTTAATAAAATGACCTTATAGATAATACATGAAACAAAAAAAATCCAATTTCTCACACTTGGACTTTTAATGTCCTATAGCTTAGGTGCTTCTACACCATACTTTGGGCCTTCAAAAGTTTCTAAGTCCTTTGGGAACATGGAACCAATAACCTGCAAGAAAAATAAAATGACCAAAACCTTCTTCATTTTGCTTTGCCTCTTCATTTCTCTTCTCATAAAATTTTCTTTCAAGGACATAGGACTATCCTTTCCATATTCTCCTCTAGTTCCCCTATAAGTGGAGCATTAATGACTACAACTTCCATGGTGCTATTAGTTAGGAATCCACTATCACCTCTTCCCAAAACCACTCACATCTTGCCTCACCTAGGAGTCCCATTCTTCCTCTTTCCCTAGTCTCTTGGAAACTAAATAGGCCTCTCCTTGTCCATGGATCTTATCTTAGCCCTTTATAGACTTCCAGTGTTTGTACATACACAAAACCATATCCATTTTTTAGTTAGTCGATAAGCACTTACAACCAAAACTCATTAACAAAAATCAATGACCAAATCTCCAAGGTTGTGGTGTGGATTGCCTCATTTGACATTCTACTGATACACTCAAGATTTTCAAGATCTAATACCACTTTGATGTAGAGCCTTTTAGTATCCCCTTAAGGAATCCAATTGAACTTGAAGATTCAAGAAATGCCTTGGCATCAACTTAAGGAACTAGACACAACTTAAGGTTCAAATGTAGAACTCTGATTTAAGGTTCTAATTGATGAAGAGCATCATTCAAAAAGCACAATCAACCAAATAGGATAATGTTGATCCAATCATCTTCTCATTTATTTGACAATGTATAAGAGGCATATTCTATCTCCAAACATCAACACATTGTTATATGCTTTGATTCCATTATCACAAATAATTATTCAGATTTATAGACCCGTACCATGTACCCCATAACTTTCAGGAAACACCCCTCTCAATTAAAAGATATGGTCTTTGTACCAAGACCCATTTTACTATCATAAAAGTAAAACTCCATTTCCTCAATCTACCTAGGGAAACATATCACTTTCTAAGTACATATCCATCTGAAATGAAACTAAAACCATATTAACCCTTCATTAATATAGTTTCCAAAACCATAAGATACACATTTTTCCAGTAATTAATTCATGAGATAAAAAGAAATCATTGACTGCCACTCCATTGAAGATTGTTGAAAACCAGTTTTCACTATTAGATTTATAACGTACGTAATTCTTCATGAAAATTAATCAAATCAAATGGAAATTAAAGCTACTTCATATATATTTTCATTGAATCTATTTAGATATTCTACAACATCCATATGTTTTCATAACACATGCTTCAATATTATTGTTCCCTAGAATCTCCAAATCTGCAAATACCCACTTTCACCAAAATGATAATAACTTATTCATTTATTTATAAAAATGAACCAAACCAAAAGAATGAGAAAGAGGATTCATAATTATATCTATCCATTACTATACTACATAGTTTCTAGGCCTTACATGGCAATAAAAGGCCTAGAAACAACCCTAAAACTAAAACACTAATCAAAACAATAACAATATATTGCACCAAAAAATGTCTCAAAATTTTCTCCTTCCTTCCAATCTATTCCAATCTCCTTTGGTTCGACCATACAATGATATTTATAGACTCACTAGTATTTGGGACCATAGAACTATCTCTCATAACCATTTTACTTCCCTTTTACAACTTTTTATGCACTTTTGGCAATTTGTGCATTTTAACTCCAAACTTCTCAAAACATTACATGAACATTATAGACACTTTAAAATAGACTAAATATGACATTTTACATCTAATTCACCATATATTATTACATTTTCATGACTTTTACTCAACCAATACCATAATAGGATAACTTGAACAACTTTTATAATTTGGCTTCACATAGCCTTACATCATGATTCAAATGGGCTCAAAAATTAATAAAATGACCTCATAGATCATACATGAAACAAAAAAAAATCCAATTTCTCACACTTGGACATTTAATCTCCTATATCTTAGGTTCTTCTGCACCACTTTCTATCTTAGAGTGAATATAACTTCTTATGTCCTTGACATGAAGAACATTTTTTGGTACTTGCAAAAATGCTCTAATGAGGTCATCAAGTAGAGAAATAAATTGGTGTTTCTTGAAGTTATATCTGTGTCTATCATTGATGTCAAACACATCTTGTGTTGCCATTACTGAAAATATGCTCAACAAACTTGAGAAATACCTCAATTTCACATTTTAGGGCTTTCAATAATCACACATATCTACAAGCTTCTTGAGCACTTCAAATAGCTATCAAATCACTCTTCAATATTGCACTCAAGATTTTAGATAAGAAAAGGATGTTCATAAATCAATTTGCGTCCTCTAAATCTTTTGCAATCTTTACATTGCGTTAGTTGTGTATCTGCCACAAATTCAAAATATTGTCTCTATGTGATAGAGGGATTTTATTTTTTTCATAACCTTATAATGATCATATCAAGCAATGCACACTTTATAGTAGACTTCTCTTAGTGTCTTGTATATACTGCTAATCATGCAATTTATGGTACTTTCTCTAACATTAGCTTTTATTCACCAACACACTATTTACCGAGAATGCTTAATTCAAGTAGGATGAGTTATGGACAATAAGTGAGGTTATTGTCTTATTAGGTACATTAGGATGTACTTCTTCAAGAGCTATATGAGAACTTCTAGATTCTTTTTTCTTTATAAATGTTTCCTTGAATTCTTCTATCAACTCCTTCATTTCTTCCTTGATATTTTCATCATTTCTTTTGTTGTTCCTTCTATAGTTTTGATTCCTATTTAGATTTCTACTATCCATTTTGTAGAAGTTTGATGTGTGTCCAAAGTTATTACATAATTGACATATAGGTACATTCCTTCTTTGTTCACTATACTGGTTATCACGTACTTTACAATTCCTTGTAATGTATCCAAGATTATTACATCTATAACAAACAATTTTTCTTCTTTCTCCACTCTCATTGCTATGAGATCATCTTTTGCTACCTATATGGTTAGTTTTCTGAAACATTCAACTATTTTCATTATCATTATTAAATTTAGGTTTCTTATAATGCACTACATAATGTCCCTATCTAAGATAATTATGACAATAAAAATTTGAAATAGGTTTAAAAGAATTACCTTTGCAATCATCTCTAGTATGTTTAGGTTCATCACAACTGACATGAGTTTCATTTCTTTTATTTTCCTCATATTCATCAGATTCTTTGGATCTCTTAGAGTAGATTATATTCTCTTTGTCTTTAGATTTATTATTAGATTTGCTCATGTTTAAATCTTTATTGACTTCAAGAGTATCAAGTTCTTTTTTCTCAATAGATTTATTGGTAGATTGTCCAAGAAACAATCCAAGTCCAGTCTTATCATAACTAGGTCTTTGTACAAATATCTGTTCTTCAATCTTTTCATCGCTAGTATGTAATTTCTCAAGTTACTATTTGGTTTGCACCAATTCACCTTTCACAATAATATTGTATTTCTCTAATTCTACATATTCTAACTTGATAGATTCTAACTCATGTTACTTTTCTTAACTAGGATCTTAGATCTGCATTTTCATCTTTTATTTCAGAATCATTCTTTTCTCCATTTTCCTTAAGACTTAGCTTGAGTTCTACTATTTTCAACTCATGTTGCAAGATCACATTTTCTTTCTTTATATCTTCAATAGCATCATCAATAGTTCTATCACTAGGTTCCTTTTGCTTCTAGTTATACATCTTGTCCTTTAGTTTACCAATATAAGCTTTTGCATCTTCATATCTATCCTATAGGCCATCTCTTTCATTAGTAAGGAGATGAATTTGCTCAAGAGCTTCTTCAAGATTCTTCTTCAACTATTCCATATCCATAGGGATTTTATTGAAGTTGTTAAGCCTCTTCTAAATAACTAAGTTATAATACCAATTTTTATAAATAGATAATACTAAGAGGGGGGATGAATCAGTATTTTTGATCTTTTTGTCCACAACTGGATATTATTAATTAATTTGGCACATGCATAAGAAAGTAAACCAATAATGCTGAATAGTATAAACAACCATACATAAAGAGTGTTGGAAATATAAGACAATTAATTGAGAGGGGAGGGGTGAATTAGTTTCTACTAAAGTAAATCCTAGACTCCTTAGATGTTAGTACAAAATAAAGTCTGAAAATTGAATACTATTGATGCTCGGTAAACACACATAAAATGTTGTAACTCAATAAGTATTGATTATGAAAATCTTTAAATGTTATTTGTGATTACCCTTACTTTAACTTAGTTGGAAACACATAAAATAAAATAGCATGAACATATTTTACATTAGGATTTAACATGGAAACCTAATTTGGGAAAAACCACCAATTATTGTTTTCACTCTTTTGAAGTGAGCCCTGTTAGGAGCCAACCTTGTTAAAGGCTACAAAACACACTATTATATGTGACCCTATTAAAGGACTTAATCACCCTTCTAGGCATGGCCTTGTTAGATCTTCAAACTTGCTTCCTCTCTTCACCATTAAATCTTCAATACACTCATCATATCTTCATACCCACTCTTTCAAATTCACAACTTGACCTTATACTTATATCTTTCATATTGTCAAGACGACTCATATGCAACTTAGAATAACTAATATTCATCACCTTAGTTGGCTAGAACCAATAGGTAAATCAATTAAGCTTAATATACCAAAATAAGAGAATCATTTGTTAGTTGAGCCAGCTTGGTAGACACAAACTCAGAAATGATTTCCTCTGTTAACCTATAGAAGCTTGGTTAACATTGCATACTCACAAAGATCCTTTGGCAAATAAGTGAGATCGGTTAACACTAGTTTCATCCAAATTTTCTTCATTTATTGAGTGAGCTTGGTTATCACTCGTCTTCTATAGACTTTCCTTCAACAACTGAGTGAACTCAATAGACACTACCTTTTAAACTAGACAAAACAAGAATACTTAGTAGACACAAAAAACTATCTTTATTGCTCAAGTGAGCTTGACATATACTGACTAATAATGATATGGAATTTTTATAACATCAAAGACAATACATAATTAATCAATTTTATCCAAAAAAAGAGATCTCATAAAACCATATTTTATTAACTAGGTAAACCCTAGCCAAGGGAAAATCCTAGTTGGAATGAAACTCACAAGATGATTCACTATATAAAGAATCTAGTTAAGGATATTGACCCTGTTAGGAGTCTATGAAGAATGTATAGTGTCTCAAGTCCCTATTAGGAGATTGTTGGAATTTACAATTGGGAAGATTTACTTTTGAGAGGGGGGTGAATCAAAAGTAACAATATTTTATCCTCTAAAATTTTTAACCGAGACTATTCACATGCATCTAACAAATCTAATTAACATGAATGTAAAGACGTGCATGAAAAAAGATAACACAAGATTTTGGTCACGCAGAAAGCCTCCAAAATGAGAAGGTAAAACTAGGGTGGGGATGACACCCACAACTTATCATTGCAAAAATATGTAACTGGTTAAGGTTACAGAGTTTGACCATTATCAATGGTCTACCCTATGAAAGGTTTTCCCTATTGAACGGCTTTACAACCTATCAAAAGTGACCTATCTAAAGGATTTATGAACATTCGCTTGGAATGTCACCTTGTTAAAGGATTTAACACCTTATTAAAGGTTCTAAAAAATAGATATTAAGCCAACCTATCTTCATAGGATTTCCATTCTCCTAATACAATGGTTAGAAAGTATAGTAGAATGTGTTGATCTGATGACTTACAATCTTCAATTTTTTATTCTAGATCCTTATTCTATTCAGTTTGATCTAATCCATCCTAATTTGATATATCTCTATTTGAAGTGTTGATACTCTATTCTTGACAAACTGATTCTATAAAGTTATTCTTCCTCTAAGCCTTCTCACCCCTTCTAAAACTTCGCAAGTATTTTCACATGCATTCCCACACGACCTTTTACACTTCCAATCAACACTAAATTATGGGGTTTCAACCTCATTATAAATATTTTTGAGACCTAGGGTCAAGTATGAATCAATGATTGAGATTCATCCATCTTTTCCTGCTCAATTCTTTACACTTTTCTTATTGGTTGCATACTTTCTCCATTTTTCTGATTGGTTGCATGCTGATTACATAGGCAATGTAATAGATTTGATCTTATCTTTTAGATCCTTCAACATTCATCTTGAGTCAGCTCAAAAATGGTTTACATCTGAGTTTGTGAAGATCAAAAGTCATATGTTGATTCTATGTTACTTGATAGTTACTAATTGCTGATGCTCCACACCTATAGGAATTTTTCCTTGCTTAGCTCTTATAATTTACTTGTCCCATATACTAGCTTGACATCTATTGTCACTTGACATCAGTTGTCACTTCGCACTTAAAGCTTGCTCGGTACCAGAATAATCAACACCTATTGAATTTATGGCTCGACACATACTATAGCTCGACATCTATATTATCGTTGGCATCAACATAGAAATTTCTTAAGTGTATTAACACTCAATTATCAAAACCAATCTGAGATCAACAATCTCCCCCTTTGATATGAGTGTCAGAAACACTTAACTAAGCATTATGAAGCTAATCTCCATGGGTATAATATACAACTTGTTCAACATATGTACAAAACTTCAAAAACTTGTTCAAAATTTTGTAGAAGACTATATACTTCAAAAACTTGTAACTCCTACTGAGTTGATGTGCCATTTTTGTATCCAACACTCCTTATGCTGTATTTAACTCATGATATTTCCATGCTTTACCTTATCATTCTACTATCATTCTACTCTACTCTATTTCTATATACTCTATTTTTAATCCCCCTTTCACACATCTTCCCTTGCCATTTTTGTATCCTTTTGGCTTTATTTCCTTATCTCTCCTCAAAACTCAAAAACTTTATTTGCTACCCCTTTGGGTATCTCCCCCATTTTGGGTCTCATTTATTAGCATCAAAATTTCATTAGCTCCCCCTTTTTGACACTTATGTCAAAGGGTTCTATGAATGAATTGAATACTTAGCCAAAAAAGATTTATTTACCTCCATAATGATTTTCAAAGAAGCATCTCAATTGTCTAAGGCAATTTCCAATGCTTTAAGCTAGATGGCTATCTTTGTTACAAGGTGTACTGGGCCTTCCAATGTAGAAATATTGGGATATATCTTCAAGACATTCTCTGCATAGGCCATTTCCTTGTGTAAAACTCCATGTGAGGGGTTATGGAAAACTAGATTTGTATCAAATTGGCCTTGGTGTTTTCCTTATCTGCTATGAGTATAGATAATTCCTTTTGTGTGTGAAGGATTGTAGAAAAATACTTCTCACTTTGAGCTAGATCCTTTGGTAGCTGCAAGCTAGATTCTTTGAGGTTCCTCTCCAAGCTCAATATCCTTTGGCTAGTTTCTTGTGTGAAGTATGAGGAATCACACAATTTGGAGTACGATGAGAATATATTCTCAAGTACTACTTTCACCTTTTCTAACTTCTTTGTGAGCTCCACCCGTGACAATGCTATCTCACCTAATATTTTCTCATTTACTTTCATCTATAATTTCTTGTTAGACCATTCAAGCAATTTGGCATCGGTATCTAGGTCTTCATTCTGTACTTGGTCCACTATGTTGGATAATTGCTCCATCATGATCTTTGTCTCATTAGGTACTTGCAAGATGAAAACATCAAGAAAAATGTATTTAATTTCTATCAATGCTTGCCTTTGCCTATCCTCATTCCTAAGTATCTTTTGCTTCTTCTTCTTCTCTAGTGCCTCTCACACTTCATTGATCTACTCTATGTTCATTATTTTATAGTCATAACTTGGTATGACTATCTCCTCATCAAGTACAGGGTCTCCATAGTGAAGCACCCTTTCTACCTTGGTAGAGCTCGAGCTTGGTGCTGATATTTGCAAGGGTGCTACATTAGTGTTTGGTTGTTGTGTTGTTCCAGTGGGAGTCCCTATAGTAGGAAAATTGACTAGTGTTTGGATTTCCTCTTATTATTTCTCCTCAGGGCTCTCCTCCTTGTCTTCTTGCCTTGATCAATTATAGTGATCTAAAGAGGTGCATCTTGACTTTGTGTTGTAGGAATAGAGGTATCCTTCTATCCTTTTTGCTCCCTTGCTTGCTCCTCGGTAATTAAAGTCACTGTGACTATGGAATCAAGCTTAGTAGATGCATCTTGTGCTAGTTGCTCTTATGGTTGTCCAGTTGTAGCTATTAGAGTTTGTGAAGGTGGTTCTAGTGGATTCACCTTCTCTTTTGTTATCTCAGCTACTACCTTCTATAGATCCTCTACACTCACCAAAACTAGATTTGTACACAATTGTGCTTGTAGTGTGGTTTGGTGAAGAATCTTTCTAAAATCCTCTATAGTGAATGAGTTAATGTTCTGACTAGAGGTGTCCAAAACATCCTTCACAATTACCATCTCTATAGGTTTGGGTCTTACATATAGAGGGCTTGGTGGTGGCATTTGTGTGTCTTACACACTTTGTTCCTATAGGCACTCCTCAGTAATTGTCATATCATCCTTTTGTGTGTCTTTCTCCATAGTAACATCTATCTTTTCTTTCTCTTCTTCTTCTTCCATGTCATTTTATTCTTCATCCTCATCATTATTCCTTCCCTCAAAGGGATCTTCTTGTCCATCCTTAACTATTTGGAGGCCATAAATTACTTTCCATATGAGAGTGGACTTCTTCACAGCATCTTCAATTTTATTTTGGAAAATGTTGAATGCTCTGTATTTGGGTGTAAATTTGCTCCCTTGTATCTTACTTGCCTTGCTTATTTGACCCTTTGTGAGGTTAAGCATCACATGAGCCAATGTTGAATCTCTTATTTCTTTCTCCATATTTAGGCAATAATGTCATTTATTTTGTACAATTGTATATAGCTCCTTAGGCATAGTATTATCCAGTTCAAGTGGAGTATTCTTGAACTTGGCCATCATAGTGTAAATTAATGTTTCCAATATGTTTTTCTCCTCTCTTGTAAAATTATTGAAATCAAATCGTTTAAGTCCTAACAAGTCTACATTTTCTCTTATATTGTCATAAATATTTTCCAAATTTGATTTAGTAGTGTGACTTACCACTCTAAACTAGCTCGTGTCATCTGATTTAGTCCTCTCCTCATATGATTCTGGAGGTGCCACATATTTTCCCCTCTATTTCTTTTCTATTGGCCCTCCTTGCTCTATGGATTTTTTCTTTTCTTGTTCCTTTTCCACCTTTGTTCTAACCCTTGTATCTACCCTTGTAGTAGGCTTAACTAGGCTTGGCTTGGTAGCTTTCTTGCCTTTAGGCTATGTAGCAGGTTGTTTCTATGGTTTCCTCTTCTTGGGCTCTACTTTAGGTGCTTCTTCTTCCTACTTGACACCTTTTTCTTCCTCAACATATTCACCCATAGCTTGGGTTAATGCCAATGGTCCTTGCCCCTATTCTTCTTCATCTTCATCTACCTCTTCATCATCTACTTCCTCCTCTGCAACCCCTTCTCCAAATTTTACCTTAAGCTTCTTCACTAATTTATCCTTTTTCTTAAGTGTAGAAGTAGTCTTTAACTCAATTTCTACTTTAGATATTACTACATCATATGTGCCAAAATGTGGGGCACTCTTATCTACTTCCTCGACTAACAATAATATAATTGTTGGAGATGCTTCATCAATATTTATTTCATACCCAAGTGGTCTATGCCATCTTACATCTGGTATGGCTACTTGAATGTAAGTATAGTCAATATCAACAAAGAAAGAAAATATCATTTACATGCTACTCCACAAGTGAGACTAGAACCCTAGGTATTTGTTTCATTAATTTCTTAAAATCTTCAAAATAGTTGGTCATTAGTGTCTCAAAATTGGCTCCCATTTGTTTGATATATTCATTTACTTGTGTTACTATGGACCTATTTGTCTTCTAGCTAACTTTACTAGAAGAGAGGAATTCATTTTGTACATAAAAAAATATACATATCAAAATTTCTCCAAACTTACATTGAGCTCCCTTTGATCTTCTTATAGCTGCCAAATTCTCATTAATCTATTGTAGTTGTTGTTTTTCTAGATCATAAGTATGATCCTTTTTAACAAGTTTATAACCAACATCCACTATAATAAAAGGAATACTATTGAGCTTGCTAGATTGGTAGAATTTGTGGGAAATGACTTTGATAGAAAAATCAACAAGAGGATCCTTAATGGTATCAATGGTCATGCTTCTATTATTCCACTTGGCTCCAATGTTCTTCTCAATAGCTTCTTTGGAGTCACTCCTTAGGGTTTTAGGTTGATCTAGGGTTGGATACCCTGTTACCCTATGAAAAATCCTCTTTGATATTTTGACTAGGCCATCTTCTAACCACGAGCTACCATAATGTATCCTATTGTGTACAATTCTGATCTATTCAGTCTTAAAAATAGTAGGGAGCTCTAGGACACGAGTTAAGCCATTTTTTTCAATGATTTTGTATTCTTCTTTCAAGTTTCCATTCTAGCACAATTTATCATATGCCTCCTTGATTTCCATGTCTCCAATAGCACCTATTTTGTAGTTATAGAATCTCCTAACATCTTGAACCATTACTGCCTTAGGAGTAATTATAGATAGGGCTTTGACTGGGTCATTCTTGTATGCAACTTCAGGGATAGGTCTGAAATTGGGTTGTTTTACTTCATTTGACACTAAATAAAATTCAAAAAACTCTTTATCTTAAGGTTTTCTAGAGCTAGATGACATTTGTACAATCTAGGGTTTAAACATTAAGAAATTTTGAAACTACATAGCTTGACACTAGTATAAATACCTTGAAATCGATGAAATTGTGTTGAATTTCTATAGAAATTTTCTTAAATGCTTCAAAATTTTGCTTGAAATTATTTTACACTCTTCTTCAACTTTTCTCTTTACTCACAATGGTGAAAAATGTTTCAAAATGTGATCATATACCCTTATTTCATAGCATTTATTACTTAGTGAATTTATAGCTGTCCACTCATCTCCTTAAGAATTTCTACTCTACTCGGCTTCCACTATTTTTAATTACTTGGAATAGATTGGCATTTTTCTTACTTAGCTTCAATACACTTTTCCCTTTGCTCGACATCCATTACTAACTTGGCTACGACTAATTACTCAACTTCTACTGACTTTGACATACAACTTGGCATGTACTAGGATTTTACTCAGCATCTGAGGACAACTTTCCTCACTTGACAACAATGTGTAAATCTTGAAGTTTTAACTTTGCATCTCTATTCACGTAGATCTATTTTTTCAATACTTTTTTTTGTCTTGGAAGTGATGCATGATAAACCTTTGTATATTAGTTCCACATACCTTATTTTTCTTAGTTGGATGTAGTGTGACCATCTTTCTTCTTGCATGTTTTATTCATCTCTCGTCTAATGTGTTCAACATCTACCTTCCCTTTTCCATTGTTGAAATATGAGTTAGGTGCCTTTGACCTTGTTCAAAAATTATTTTTGATGTGACCAGTCTTCAAACAACTAAAACATGTATTTTGGATCAACCATCTACTATACTTCCTAGTAAAATGTGTTCTTATGCAATTTTGTGGGATGTGTCCATATTCTTGATAGTAGTGACAATTTTTCCTGGTGTTGTAGTTCCAATTGTAGTGATGTCCATGACTATTCGATCTTAATGGTTGATTAGGTGTCTAGATATGCTTTGATTTACACTCAAAATCTCTATGTCCATACTTCTTGCAAGTGTAGCAGTGACCTTCAAATCTTAGTGTTTTGATGGTTCTAGTCCTCTACTCATGTGCCTGATGACCTTTCTTGTTGCACTTATGACAGTGACCCATATTTTTAGGTTTTTCATGTTTATGGGTGCTCTTGCTCCTACACACATTATAGGTATTCCCTTTTTACCACAAAAATGACAAGTAGGTTTAGTATTCTTACATCTATCACTTCTTTCTTTTGCAATCTTGGATGACTCTCCTTTTTTAGTACTAGAGTATCCTAGTCCTAAAGTGTCATTGCTAGATCTTGGTGATTTTAGTAGCTATTCAAAATACTTGATAGCCTCATTAGGTTTGTTGAAGCTCTCTAAAATCTCTTTTTCTCTTCTCAAGTCATTTTACAGTTGTTCATTTTGCATCTTTAGTGTGGAGGTCTCAATTAACATTCAGTTCATGATGCGCATTCATCATCTGGCTTAGTGTGTCTAGCTACATGTTGGAAATTATTGCAAGCCCTATTGACTTTTCCTCCAATTTTTGGCAAGGTTTCTCTTGTCTTCCTCTATCATAGGCTTTTCTTGAATGGCTCTTTTCTTCTATTCAGTCACTTCACAAAGCATAATGGCTCGAGATTCTTGTTGAATCTTGAGAGTTTTGATATCTTCTACTTGAGCTCTATTCTTCTCCATCAAGTCTGCTATTGCTGCATCAAACTCCTTGGAATCTCCTTTTGCAAATAGTTTTGAGGTGTCAATCTCTTTGTACTATGTATCATTATCAACTATGGAAATCTCTCTTCTTCTCTTTAATAATTTTCTCAGTTCTTCCCTAGCTTCTTATAGAGAATGTAGAATGAGATGTATCTCAATTTACTTGTTCTCTATTGTTTTCCCAAGTTTGTAGACTTCCATCTCCAAATCTTTTTCTCCAAGTTATAAGGTTTCTCCTTGTGAGAACTTGGCTCTGATACCAATTGTTGGTATTTACAATTGGGAAGATTTACTTCTAAGAGGGGGGGAGCGGGGGTGAATCAAAAGTAACAATATTTTATCCTCTACAACTTGTAACTAAGATTATTCACATGTATCTAACACATATAATTAAAATGAAAGTAAAGACGTTCATGGAAATAAATAATAAAAAAATTTGGGCACACATAAACCCTCCAAAATGAGAAGGTAAAATTGGGGTGGGGATGACACCCACAACTTAACATTGCAGAAATATGTAACTAGTTAAGGTTACAAAGTTTGACCACTATCAATGGCCTACCCTATGATAGGCTTGCCCTGTTAAAGGCATTACACCTTGTCAAAAGTGACTTGTCTAAAGGATTTATGAAAATTTACCTACAATGTCACCCTGTTAAAGGATTTAACACCTTGTTAAAGGTTCTAGAAAATAGTTGTTAAGCCTATATGTCTTAATATACTTTCCATTCTCCTAATACAATGGTTAGAAAGTATAGTAGAATGTGTTGGCCTGATGACTTGCAATCTTTAATTTCTAGTTCCAGATCCTTGTTCTATTCAATTTGATCTAATCCTTCCTGATCTAATATATCACTATTTGAAGTGTTGATACTCTATTCTTCACAAACTGATTCTATAATGATGTAATTCCTCTAAGCCTTCTCACCCCTTCCAAAAATTTGCAAGTATTTTCACATACATTCCCACACGACCTTTTACACTTCCACTCAACACTAAATTATGGGGTTTTGACCTCCTTATAAATATTTTTTCGACTTATGGTTAGTTATGAATCCACGATCAAGATTCATCCATCTCAACTCTTTACACTTTTCTTATTGGTTGCATGGTTTCTCCATTTTTCTAATGAGTTGCATGTTGATTACATAGGGAATGTAATAGATTTGATCTTATCTTTTAGATCCTTCAAGATTCATCTTGAGTTGGCTCAGAAATGGTTTACATCTGAGTTTGTGAAGTTACAAACTCATATGCTAATTCTATGTTATTTGGCACCTACTAATTGCTAATGCTCGACACATATAATAATTTTGTCTTGCTTGGATCTTATACTTTTCTCGACACATATACTAGCTTGGCATGTATCCAGTGAAAACTACTTTGTGGCAGTATCAAAAGATGCAACCAAAGGTGAAAAACTCTTTGAGGCACCTAAGGATGAGATATTTGATGCACTTTTGAGTCACTTTTAGTAGAGACCATCTATGATAATACAGCCAATAGAACCAATTAATCTGGGAATTGAGGAACACCCTCATATTATACATCTTGTACAATCTTTATCTATAGAAGAAGAAAAGGATTTTTTGGCTTTCTTCTAGGAAAAGAAGATCAATTTTTCATTGACCTACTCTAATATGATACACCTAGTTCTTGACCTAATGATGTATCATTTTTCTATCCCACTAGGAGTGAAACTTGTCAAACAAAACTTAGTAATGTGCACCCTCATGTGGCACTACTTGTTTAAGTTAAACTAGAAAGTTTCTTGAAAGTTGGTTTCATCTGTGCTATTTATTATGTTGAATGGAACTCAAACATAGTTCTAGTCTCAAAATAAGAGAATTCTATGAGACTTTTTATTGATTTTCAAAATTTAAACAAACCATGTCCTAAGGATGAATTTTCACTATTAAAACATGATATGATAGTAGACATGAAAATAGGATATGAAATGTACTCACTAATTAATGCTTTTCTTCTTATAATCAAATCAAAATTACACTACAAGACCAATAGAAAATTTCTTTCACTTGTGCATGGGGTACTATTTGCTAGAATGTAATACCATTTGGTTTAAAGAATGTTGGTACCACATATTAATGAGAAGTTATGACAATATTTCATGAGATGATGAATAAAATTATGGAAGACTGCGTTGATGATATCTTGGTCAAATGTATACAACAATAAACTCATCTTAAAGATCTGGTACCTATGCTAGATCACATCAAAATATTTTGTCTTAGATTAAATCCTAAGAAATGTGTCTTTGGTGTCACATCAGGGAAGCTACCTTGTTACATTTTTTTGCAAAAGGAATCCAAGTTGACATAGAAAAGATTAAAGCTAAAATGGAAATTCCTCCACCTTGCAACATCAGTCAAATGAGAGGGCTACAAGGAAGACTTCAATCTATTCATACAATCATATCATAGTTAGTGGATAAATCACCACCTTTAACAAAGACATTGCATAAAGGTGTGAAATATGATTGGAAGAAGGATTGTGATGAAATATTAATGTGGATTAAAAAATTTCTTTCTATTCCTCCAATATTGGTGCCCACTATTTATGGGAAGCCTCTCATTTTGTACATCTTTGCAATAGACTATTCTCTAGGTGTCTTTCTACCTCAAGAAGAAAACAACAATATGGAATTATTATTGACAATTGGCTAATCAAGATATGTAGTAGTTATCATTTATGGCAACACATAATGTGCATGCTCACAAGAAACCTTAGAAATAAAGATACTTTGTGTTTGGTAATTAGAAAATTGTCTAAGTATAGAGTTTGGTTTATAGCAGTGTATTGTTTTGTTTACGACTTGTTGCTGACACCATATTATGACTAGTGAAGTTAGATGGAGATAGTATACATGTCAGTGATGATGTGTATAACCTCAAAAGTTAGTAAGAATTGTATGGAACAAAGATAATCATGTTTCAGGAAAAATAGAACAACAAAATTGAAGGAAAGGATTATTTTGTTTACAAGATAATTACTTGTCCAATTAGGGCCAATATCCTAGATGTCTACTCTAAGTGAAAAAGATGAATTATGTTCTCAGTTGACCCAGCATAAATTTTTTTAAAGGCATGGTATTTATGTAAATGACATTTTTCAATAAGAAGAGAGCTATTGTGCTATCCTGTAATTGTGATTGTATGAGAAGCTTTTTGAAAGATATTTTGTGATCTAAGATTGAGTTGAAGATAAGAGATTAGTCAAGGAAGAAGATACATCACCTATATTTCAAAAAAATTATCATCTATTTGGGTGATGAGCTCTTCTTGTAATTGGAAATGCATGTTTGGGTAGTGGGCTCATCTTGCATCTACTCTACTACAACTCCTAATAGGGCTGGAATATCCTAACAAGGATTCAAAGTCTCTTAATAAGGACCTCTTATACTAAATTTTCTCATTGACTCCTAACAATGTCCATCCTCTAACAAGGAACTTGTATATCAATATATTATGAACTAGGTATCATCTCCACTAGGGATTTCCCTTGGTTAGCATTTCCCTAGTTAAGAAAATATGGTGTTGTGAGTTATCCTTGTGCATTATTACTATTACTATTCAGCATTAATTTATTGTTTTTTTATGCATGGTTTAAAGTAAGAAATAATATCCAGTTGCAAAAAAAGTTTGTAGATTACTGATTCACCCCCCCTCTCACTAATCCCTATTTCTAATAATTGGTATCAGAGCATAGTTACTTTGAAGAAGCTTAATAGCTTGAGTAAGATCCATATGGATACAGAACAGTTGATGAAGAATGTTGAAAAATCTCTTGAACAAATTGATCTCCTTACTAAGGAAAGAGATCAGCTAAAGGACAAATATGAAGACTCCAAAGTATACATTGGTCAATTAATCGAAAAGATTGAACATCTCAAATCCAAGCTTGAATCTATTGCATCTAGAACTAGTGATGATGATTATTCAAAATTAAAGATAGAGTACAAAATCTTGAAGCATGAATTGAAGATTACGCATTCAAGTTGACTTTGAGAAATGATCCTAGAAAAATTGAATCTAATTTGAAGATTGAAAATGCAAATCTAAGAGCATGTCTAGCAAAGAAAGCATATGAGTTTGAAACATTGAAATAATATCATGAAGAACTTCATAAGTACAATACTATTGTGAAAGGTGAATTAATTCAGTGCAAGCAGTAACTTGAGAATCTTTATTCAAGCAAAAAAAAGATTGATGGTTCAATGTCAATACAGAGATTTACTTATGATAAGGCTAGTCTTGGTTATCTAATTAACATTTCTACAAAGAAACCTAGGATTAGATCATATCTAAAAGAAAAACGAAAATCTGATAACAAGATTGAATCCAATCAATCTTCTGACAAATCCAAAGAAATTGAGGGAAAATAAGGAAGTTGAAATTTTGGGTGAACCAAAGAAAGTAGAATTTCCTAAGGAACCTAGGTATGAATTTAGAAGTGCTTCTTATGTAATGAAATATGTCATATCAAAAGGGATTGTACTAATAACTCATTTAATCATCTTAAGGAATTTTACTGTCAAAATTGTCATGGTGTGGGCCATAATATAATTAATTGTAGGAAACCTAAGTATGATAATGATAGAAGAAATAGTAGAATGTCTAGAAATATGAACCCTATCGATTGAAGAAGATATAATGAAAGGACATTGAAAGAAGGAAGATCTTATGAAGAAAAAAGACTCATCATGTGTTATAGTTGTAACAACTTAGGACACATTGCTCGAAATTGTCATGCACCTGATGATCAGAAAAATCCTAGAACAAGAGCACCATTATGTTAGTTATGCATCAACTTTAGATATACAACAAAGTACTGCATAATGGAAAAAAACTTAGGAGATAGAAGGAACAATGGAAGAAACTTCAGCAATAGAAGGAATGCTAGAAAGAACATCAAACATAACAAAAAGAACCATGAAGAGAACTCCAAAACTAACAAAGAAAATGAGGAACATAGAAACATAGTTAGTGAACATTGAGAAGAACTTAATGAGGCATTTGTGAAAGGAGTAGATATCTCAAATGAAAAGCTAGATGATGATGAGACAAGAAGATAAATGTTAGTTATTGAGTTTGATTCAACTAAGTTGAATTAAGCTTATCCATAGCATTAGAATTTGAGAACTACATCTAGGGATTAAACTAAAGGTAGAAATTTTTTGAAAAGGTGTATTCAGTTAAGGTTAGATGGTACCTAAGCTTTCTTGTAATTTGGACCTTATCTAAACAAGTTATGAAACAATTCAGAGTTACTGGTATTACAATAAAGGTTAATTCTATAACAAAAGATGAAAAATATGTTTTTATAGAGAATTTCATGGATAAAAGTCTTGTAGAGATATTTCATGATGGAAAATAGCTATGAAAAACCTTGGGTGGTATCTAGAGATCAAATTGATGATCTTGAGTAGTCATTTGATTACAAAATGTAATTGATAGCTTTTTCATTTCTACAAAGTATGCAATTAATGCAAGTTCAAGTTGATTGAATAAATGGAGTACAAAATTTACTTTCACTTCATTGTGAATACATCCAAAGAAAAGAGAACTCAAAAGCAACTTGTCAGAGTGATTTTGAAGCAAACCTTATTTCCAGAATGAGGTATTTTATCATATTTTCATGAATTTGTTTGGTAAAAGTTATAAACTATTTGATAATATAATGAATATGTTAGTAGTACACAATTTTGAGAATGAGGATAGACCTAAGTTGAAGGTTGTTTCCATAAAATCTCTTGAAGGAAACCCTAACTCAACATTATCTATCACTCCAAACAATGTAGGATATCTTGAAGATGTAGGAAATTTTCTAAATAGTAAGTTCGAGTCTATTGGTTGTAAATATATGAACAAAGAGGGAATTAGTTTTCAATTAGGACATGACTGTGAAGCCCAAATTTGAACATTTAAGGGAACTAGACCTATTGAAATATCACTTCTACCATGAATTGGACACAGATAAGTGAACACATATCATATTAAGTAGAATACATGATGGGAAATTATGGATGAAAGATAATGTAATTGATATTTTTGTTGACCTTATTCATGAGGTAACTAGCCTTAGTAAACAAGGTAGTGCATTGATAGTTGAGAAAATGGTCAAGAAGAAAGTTGAGAATTATACCAGAGTAGTATATAATGGAAAGTCTATGGCGATCAACACCATCAAGCAAGATAATGTAAAATTTTTGAGTAGAATCATTTCCTATTCTATGTGTGAAAGCTCAAAGATTGATGAAATATTAGGCGGATTCATCTATGAAGCTTATAAGATATGTGTAGAGAAGGAACAAATGAATCTTAGTGAAATTATAAGAATGCAACTCTTAGAGAACCTAGAAAAGATCAAGATGACAAAGAATGGTTTGTTTAGATTTTAGTCATCAATTAATCACATATTTTTTCATGTACTTAAAATATTTCCTTATTTATTACTCACAAACATAATGAGAAGTGATAGATGTACAATGGAGAAGATTAAAGAAGTATGCATAAGGCATCCTATAGATTAGATATTGGATAGTGGAAATTTCATAATGAAAACATTTTAGAATCAAATGAAATAGAGATTCAAAATTGTAGCTACAATTTTAGATAGATTTAAGGAAGAGATTTGCATCATGGTTGATACAGATTTTACCTATATTCAAGTAGTGGAACCTTAGGAAATATTTCTTGATCACTTGAGTTATGAACTAAATGATGATACAAAGTCAGTTATATCAATTTATTATTGAAATCAGAGAAAGAGAAAGTGGAATATAGATTTGTTAGCTATGATGAGATGACCCAAATAGCTCATTAGTAAACATTGGAATGAGATTACACAAAAAGATATGATATATTATGAAGAAAACACTATTAGAGGCTAGTATGATAGAGAGTGAGTCTAAGGTTATAAGACAAACTATGAAGCAAGGAATACTAAATGTGCAACCTTAGTCAGTATTTGTCGCAGAAATATCTTCAAAGAAAAGCATTCCATATGTAGAAATATCAGATGTGAATCCTAGCAAGCCTAAGAGAAAATATGGAAGATTGGTGGGAGTAATGACAACTAAGACAAAGCGGGTAAAACAACAAGACACTGGACCAAGCAAAAGACAAAAAAAATTGTTGACAATTGTTGAGTCTAGTGATGAAGAGGAAGAAGAACAAGAAATCAAGAAAGTCAAGAAAGTGACAATGGAAAAATAATCAGTAGGCAAAGCTTAACAAACCTAGAAGCCAAAGATAGAGAAGATCAACACAACTATTGTTAATGAAGCTAACTTTGTTCAATGAACAAATTTTATGATTTGTACAATAGTTTTGAGAAGGATTAGATTGATATCTCTACTATGAGATATATCATAGAAAACAATATGAAATTGAATGATACTGAGAGTGTAGTAAACCAAAAAGTCTATGAAAGACTCATAGAGAAGAAGGCACCTACAATAGAAGAAGATCTAGAACTTTAGAAGTCTATGCTTAGAACCATTTCCAAGATGAATGATGAAGAAAAGATTAAAAGATTGTTGAATAATCTCACACCATATTTGAGAAATAAAGTGAGACCATTTCTATTTATGGTTGGTGAAAAAGATAAGCTAAGAAGTGAGACTATGGAAACTATTAGTCAGATGTTGATAGAGTTAAAGGCAACATCTCCTCTAGCACCTAAAATTTCAGAAGTGCAAATAAGAGGTGGCACTATGCAAATTGATCATATAAATGTTGCCATTAACATTGATGACACCAATCCATTTGAAGGTTCCAAACTTAATGAACCAAATATTCAGGATATTGAGAAAAAACTTGTTGAGATAATGGGTGTTGCACACATTGCATAATATTGTTATATTTTATTTTATTCTATCACATAATGTTTCACCTAGATGGATGTGCAATATGTAAATATTCCCATGGAATATTCTTGATGACTTGTATTGTAACATTGTGATAATATTTCATGTAATTATTTAACATTGGAGAAAATAATTTAATGCCCAATATTAAATATGGGGTTAGTGGGTTAGGTAGCACATGGTTTATGTAATACCACTTGGTGGTTTTGTGGGACTTGCTACTATATAAGCAACCACAAGGGTAGTTTTTGTAGAGAGAGTAAGAGTGAAGAAGAAAAAAGGCAAGAGTTGAGCGGGACAAGGCTTGACAGGTTAGCCAAGGGAGCATTTGTGAAGGTTGGAAGCATGGCATGAGATGTGTGGATTCATGCTTGTTCACATAGTTGTATTGCAATGGTATTTTTGTTGAATAATACATGGTGATGGATGCTTTTGGAGGCTAGGTTTTTCCCTCAATGAGGGTTTCCCAGGGTATATCTTGTGTCACATTTTGTGAGTATGTTGTCTATTCTCTTGCATTTGGATTTTAATTTTGTGTTCATTTCAGATCTATTATGGGTTATGCGGAAATAGTGGTTATATTCTTTGTTGCCAAGTTTCCTTACAAGTGGTATCAGAGCTATGGTTTTATTATTGTAACCCTAGATTGAATCCATGGGAATGCATGAGAGGATAAAAGAAAGGGCAAGATATATGAATGATTTATTATAGATCTTAGGGTTTTGGATTTGCTGTTATGATGGGATGTTAAAAGATTTGGGCATGTGAAATTTTTGGACAAAGGATTTTTTTGATGTTTCATTTAAATGAGGGTTTTTGGGGGTAGCTTGCAGAAATGATCTCCTAGGTAAAAACATACCTCGCCATTGGATCTGGGTCGACATTTCCATAAATTTTGATATATAATATGCCCTAGTTTGGCCATGTTTAGAGGAAATGAAAGAGTTTTTTGGTTTCAGCCCATGATGGCATCAAATTTACTCCCATCAAAATTTTTGTCATAGAAAAAATTAAAAATTAAAAATCACACTAAAAATGGTAAAAAGATTGTCTTAGTAAAATGGCCATAACTTTCTCTCTAAATATCAGATTTCAGAGTTCTTATAGGTGTTGGAAAGCTAATTCAAAGCACTACAACTTGGTATAGGTTTGGTTATGTGATTTTGAGATTTTGTTAGGTTTTAAGAGCCCTAGAGTTAGATGTTGTTTATTTTGAGCATAGATTATGGCATAACTTGGGCATAAGGAGTCAAATTTTGGACTTCGAGTAGTCAACAAAAAGCTCTTGAAAAGTTCTACACATTGGTTTAGATTTGGTGCATGTTTGGCATGATATATTTGTTGATACATTAATCTGAATAATTTATAGATATATTTTGACTATGGTAACATTGTGAGTTTATGGCATTGGAAGATTTAAGATTTGATGTCATTGTATACTCGATTCATTATTTAGATTGGTCTCATGATGATATGGTTATCAATGTTTGGTTTCGATATGTATGATGACTTGTTGGATCTACAAGTTGTGCAGTGTTGTAAGCAATCTATACTTACAGGTTGCATTTATAGCTTGGTTATGGGTTGTCTTTGCTCATTGATCTTTCATTATTAATGCATATTCAGATTGGTGGCTTGGATTTGGGTTGGCTATGCCCTAAGTCACATGATTTTCTAATTATTTCTTCATGTAGAAGGGATGAGATGATGTTACTAGGTACAATCATGGTGGAGGATTGTGGTTGACTATTTTATCTTGACATGTTGGACATATTAAGAGCCAGATGCTCGGTTCATGGATGTGATCATGGTGTCATAGATTTTGGCATGACATGATTGGATATACAAGTACATCCTTGATGTTCATTAGCTTGGATTTTTTGATTTAGTTATGGTGGTATATCTTCTTAGTTGAGGATCAAGGTTATTTGGTTTCTTTTGAGGAGCTCATGATGTGCACTTTGAGTTCTTTGATGGCTTAATGCCTTGGTTGATTCTCATGGTTAGAGGATGGATTTTTTCATCATTATGTCATGGATAGCTTGGATACATGATTTAGTGGGAGTTTGTGACAGTGATGGGGTGACAGTGTAGGATTAGTTCCTGGTTTAGTTTGGATCTTCATATAGAAGATGGATTTTATGATGCCATAGGTAACTTGGTACCACAGTTGAGTGGGAGTTGTTGGCATTGATATATTTATTGAGTGTTTGCAGATGTTGGAGGTTTTTCTTAGATCCTGTTGCTACAAAAGTGTCTTTGAAATTTGCATGGTGCACTTGTTATCTTCATGGTATGTGGAGATGATTCTTCTTGGTATATGGAGATGGTTTTCTTCATAGTGTGTGGAGATGGTTGCATCTTGAGGACTCACAGGGTTCTTGGAAAAGGTGTGATTTATGCTTTTATTTGGTATGTTATCCTTTGTATGAGGATTGTTTCATTATTATGTCATGGTATACTCTTGATATGCATTTAGAGTTGTTACATGTTATAGTATGTTCAAATGGAGCATGTTATCTCTTTTGGTTGAGATGGTTAGATCATGTTGTCATGTTTATTATGTTCCTAAGGCCATGGTTGGAACTTTGACATTGATCTCGGTTTAGTTTCTTGGTATTAAGTACACTAATCATAAGCTGGATACTTCATGATATTGTTATGTTGAATTTGGAGTTGGCATAGATTGATTGGTTATAGGTGCTCATGAATACTTAGAGATAGTGGTGATGCTGATTTCTCTTGGATTAGAGAATTATTTGTTTGGATGGTTGATGGTTTTAATAGGAAGTCGGAGGGGCAGTCCCCTGATATGGACTTAAGAGGAGATTTTTCTTAGATGAGTCTTGGTTGGAGACTTGGGTATCTTGATGAGCATTCTCATTCCCCACTCTTGGTCTACTTGGCGGTTTGCTACTTGAGAGGTATAGCCCATTGTTTCTCTCAGTTGCATTATATTTATGCTTGTCTTTCATGGATATGGATCTTGAGCTATGGTACATGAGTTAGTTCTGGAGGGTTCATTTGAGAGATAGTTTAGCATTGGTTATCTCTATGTGCATATGTTGTTATTCTGGTTGAGTTTGGGAGATGGTTTTATATTGGGTATATTCCTTGGATTAGGAATGGTTTATTGAGTTTGATCTTCTTGTGAGAGGATTACATCCACGATTAGTTATATGATATAGTTTGGGTGTTGTTGAGGCTTCTTGTTGGGGTTTAATGGAGGAGATCATACTTGCACAATTTACATCTACAGGTGTGTGTAGAAGGACATGATACAGGTTATGATTTGCATGGTTTCTCTGGTCTTGGTTATCTTCTTGGATGTTCAGTTTTGCCTACATTGGATTTGAGATTGGTTAGAGTTATGATCACTAGTTTGTGCTCATGTATGTCATGTGAGAGATGACATGGTTATTCATTTATCTTTTTTCCTCTGTTGGTTGTGGAGAACTTGGGAGAACATTGGAGATTTGTTATGAGAGTTGTTCTTGTAGGATATCAATTTATGTATTGTGGATGTCCTTGATACTACATGGATTCAATTCTTCGTTATATTGTGAGTGTATTGGTTATAGATTTGGCGTTATCTTTTGCAGTGGGAGCTTCTTGGTATATATGTGGCAGGTATTTCTCTTGAGGCTTGTGATTGCAGGTTATAGATTGGATATGTCGGTGATATGAGATTCACTTGTTATACCTTTTGGAGGTATGGATAGTTGGATGGGTTTGGCACTTTGTTGTGGGTGCTATTTCAGCTATGGATATTTTGAGAACTATGGATACATGTGATTACCTTTGGATTAAGTTATTTGTTCTTGGAATTTCAGTTGGTACAGGATTTTATGATCTTCTAATGTGCCAGGTTGGGTGGCTTTCTTTTTGGATGGCTTCTATGTATGTCCAGTCAGAGTGGCATAATAGGAGGTGAGATCATTCATGTTTGAGATGCTAGATACTTTGATTTTTTTGTGAGTAATAGGATGGAGCACTTGGTGTATTTTGATCCATGATGGTGGATGTGCTAGGAGAGATTTTTCCCTTGTTCATTTATGTGGCTATGGATTGACCCTATGCAATGTATACAACAAGTGGGACAGTGTTGAGATAATGGGTGTTGCACACATTGCATAATATTGTTATATTTTATTTTATTTTATCATGTAATGTTCCACCTAGATGGACGTGCAACATGTAAAGATTCCCATAGAATATTTTTGATGAGTTGTATTGTAACATTGTGATATATTTCATGTAATTATTTAATATTGGGGAAAAGAATTAAATGCCCAATATTAAATATTGGGTCAGTGGGTTAGGTAGCACATGGTTTATTTAATACCACTTGGTGGTTTTGTGTGACTTGCTACTATATAAGCAACCACAAGGGTAGTTGTTGTAGAGAGAGTAAGAGTGAAGGAAAACAAAGGCAAGAGTCAAGCGGGACAAGGCATGATAGGTTAGCCAAGGGAGCATTTGTGAAGGTTGGAAGCATGGCATGGGATGTGTGGATTCATGCTTGTAACATATTTTTCTTAGTTGTGGCTATGGCCATGAAGGCTTCCATGGTTGTATTACAATGGTATTTTTGTTGAATAATACATGGTGATGGATGCTTTTGGAGGCTGGGTTTTTCCCTCAATGAGGGTTTCCCAGGGTATATCTTGTGTCACATTTTGTGGGTATGTTGTCTATTATCTTGCATGTTGATTTTAATTCTATGTTTATTTCAGATCTATTATGGATTATGTGGAAATAGTGGTTATATTATTTGTTGCCAAGTTTCCTTACAAAACTAGGATAGATTGTAGAGGAAAATAGGCTACTTGAAGAAGAAAGGAGGAAAGTAGAAGAGGCCAAGCACAAATTGCTTGAGAAAGAAAAGAAAAGAAAGGAAGAAGAGGAAAAGAAGAAAAGATGAGAAAGAAAACAAAGAAAGATGAGAAGAAAATATTGGAAGAGAAGAGATAAAAGGAAAGAGAGGAAGAAGAGAGAAGAACAAAGAGGAAGCTAAGAAACAAAGGGAGAATGATACTAAACCATCTAGTTTATCCACTCTACTCTCTCTTGCTAATTTAACTACTAATGATGATGATCAAACATATTTGATCTCATCCCTATCAAAGCTTATACATAAAAATAGGATAGTAAAGAGCCTATAAAAAACCTTGATGGAGGTTACTGATAGACTACATAGTACTTTGGCAGTGCAACACACCAAATAAAATCCTAAATAGAGGGTACAAGTAGTGTTGAAATCATTTGACAAAGAGTTTACTAAGTTGTTAAATGTAGTAAGTTTACTAACTTGTTAAATGTAGTAGAAGCTAAGGCACAAATTTTAGATAATAGTAATTTTCTTAGCACCATCTGTTAGAATATTAAGAATGATTTGGTTAATCTTGATACTTGTATCAAATAACATTGGAAATGTCAATAGGATGGGAAAAATTTGTATATCAAGTGTACTTTATCATACAAGTTGACCAAGGAAATCAACAATTAGATAAAAGGAAAGATAAGTGAGCTAGAGGCTTTATCTAGCCAAATCCAGAATCCATCTTGCAAAATTGATGATTTTGAAGGTCAAGTGGCTAGTATCCACAATGATATCAAGAAACTAGAACTTCAAAAGGGACAAATTTTGAAGAGGATATCAGATTTTAGAGAGTCAATTGCTATAAAATATCTTTTGTTGAGAAATAGTTGGATGAACCTGTCAAGGCCAAGAACATCTATTCTAACATTTTATATTTAGATGTTAATGTAGTTGAGATTGCATCACATGCTTTATGTATAATTCTCACCTTAGCTAAATCCACCAAGGAACCATGGACTAAGGGTGTTGGTGTGATTTTTCATAGTATAGAAAAACTTCTAATATTTGGGTGAAAAATCACTTAAATCTTTGTTTCTTGCAGATTAGGGTTTTATGTTATGAAATCCTGAATCCTATTAGATTACCCTAGTTGTGCCCTATTTTGTGGGTTGTATTTTCCTTTTAAATGCTCAGTGTTTGTCTCTCAAATCATCCTTGAAAAGGCCCTAAGTGTGTAAAAACCCTTATACCTTTGTTTTGTGTTGCCCTAGTTTTCAAAAATTTCAAAAGGTATCGTTTCAAATATTTTGGCACGACATTTTATCTTAAAGATTTGTCTACATCAGAATACCTTTTTATCATTATGATAAACCTTTATGTACCTTAATTGTGATATTTTATTTTTAAAAAAGGATGCCAAGTTGGAATGTTTTTCAACACCGTTGATTTTCTCAAGATCAAGGGTCTCCGTATTCTCGCATTTTTGAGTTGTGAGGTCTTTAAATAATGGAGGGAAATCAATTTGTGACACGTAGCCCCTGATGGTTTTTGAGATTCAGTGTGCTACAAAAGGTCTCGTATGTCAACATGGGTCAAGACACTTTTACAGATTTGTCAGATTTGTCAGGACATGTTTTATTTTCTTGCCTTGTCATTGGTTGTTCAAATCAATGAAAAATTCACCTTATGATCAATATTCATCAATTTTGGATCTTGTTTAGATTTACAATTCTCGCATTTCTACATTTTGAAAATGTGAGGTCTTTAAATAATGCAGGTAAATAGGCGCATGACGCATGACAACGGTGACATCATAGGCCCGCCTTATGTAGAAAGGTAATAATAGTTTGTCCTCTGTGGTAGTTGTTAGATTACATGGAACGAAGAGGAAGAGTTTCATTGGTCCATTCAAATTGATTAAAATGCATAGTCATTGCAAGATTCTGATCACCATTGATTAAAGCAAGATCAACGGGTTGCGCTTTCCCGCATTATCAAGCTGCTCAATTTTTAAATAATATGAGAAATCGGGCATGGTGGGACCTAAACCAATCTTTAGGAAATGCACAAAATCATGCCATGCTAGAAGAGATTAAAAGTAATGAAGTACACTCATGGGTGGAAAGTGACAGGTTTGCCAGGTTGGAAGTAGTGATGTCATGGGCACAAAAATTTCAATTACTGCAATTAAAATTTTTAGAGCACATGGATTAAAGGGTAACATTTTCATTGGTCAAGTTGGTTTAGTGGGCTGCCAAATAAAGAAATCTTGGTTTGCTCTCGATCAGGGTAAGATCGACGGTGCCCACATTCCTGCATTTTCAAAATGTGAGGTTTTTAAATAATGCAGGCAAGTGGGCTTCTAACGCATAGCCAAAGATCCCAGAAATTTAAGAGACTTTCTTTTTTTGAAATGAAATCATTCGATCGAAGGGAGATCAATGGGTAGAATTCAAATTCAAGCTACAAAATGAAAATAGTGGTTACAAAAATAAATATGATACAAAGTTTCTTTCGTGTGACTTAAATACTCTGATATATCATGCAAATTTTCCATTATTGAAGCATAGTTACAGATTTTCTCTATGTGAAAGAATTTCCATAGATAGGGCATGAAATTTTTCAAGGGTTTTAACAAAATTCTAGAGAAAACTATAGAGAAAGTAGGGCAAATTTGGCAGGTAAGTGATCTATAACCAGCAGAAATAATATTTGTTGTTATAAAGCTTCTAAAGTTTTAAAGATGCCTCCATGAAAGGATTTTTTTGGGCAAACTAAATATTCAAAAAGGGGTGTGCATGATGATTTTCTAGAACAATTTCCTTTGTCATTTCATGAGATAACTAAGAGGAGGGAGTTGATTCCTAAAAACCCTAGAGTAGCTATATTAGAGGGTTTCTATGACAAAACCAATTGGGTACGAGATGCTTAGGTATCCATGGGGGGTTCGAAATTATTTAGAAAGTGGTTTTTAGAATGAAAACTAGATACTCCTCTGAGCAATGTTTGGGAGTTTGATATTGGAAAGTTGACAATCCCTACAGTTTTCTTCGACAGTGATTTATGAAAGGATTTGGCCAAGAAGTATGACCCAATTATAGGGTCGATAAAGAATCATGTTGGAGTAAACCTCTTTAGGGTCTGTCCTGAACTAATTAGAGAAGTTTTCAATCTTAAGCCTAACCATGCTATGCATGAAACTATTGACATGGGTAACCTACAAGCAATATCCCTCACATCCAGTTGTAGTAGATGCATTTCTTAATTTTGATCTACACTCATGTATTTTATGTGCTTATTTCTTGCAATGAAAATAGTAACCAATAAACTTGGATTTAGAATTTTTCATACCATGTTTGCTTTGATATATATTTGCAGTATGACCAATTTTTCCACAATGATAGCAAGTTGATTTGTCTTTTGGCTTTGCATTTCTCATTTCTCCGTTCCTGGATGATTTTTCTTTCCTAGTTCATAAATTTTCTAACCCATTAGAACAACTTGATAACTTCATATGTTCCTCAAAATATTTCATTTCTTTCTTTTGTTTGTTAAATTTCTCCATAGATTCCTTCTCATTCTTCAATTCATTCTTTAATATCTCATTGTGAGATTTTAGTTATGCAATATCCACATCTTTTTTATTTAGTATTTGATTTGTAGTCATTAGTTGATTCATCATACCCATTTGTTTATTTGTGAGCTTCTAGAGATCTGATAGCCTTTCTTCAAGTCTAGTAGCCATTACCCTCTTTTCATATTCTACCATAGTTCTATCTTCTTTAGCTTCCTTTCTTTGTTTAATTACTTAACATAGTCTCACTAATTGGATTTCATGTTCTCTTTTCAATGTTCTTATCTCTTCATTGAGGAGTTTTTTAATTTTCAAGTAGTTCAATGGATTATTTTTTCATTAGGATTGATTGGGTTAAATAATCCTTCAATTTCAACTTCTTCATAAGAGAATTTCTTTATCTATATAAAAATTTCCTTTCTCCATTTTAAAGAATCCTCCAGGTCTTGTCTCACCTGCTTTAGATTTTTTAGTGTGAATTGGATGTTGATCACCTTATTATTAATATACTTATGTAGTTTGAAATCCGTCATCTTCCAAGACCTAATCTCCAAGCATTTAAGCTTCTTCAAGGAACCAATGCTCTGATACCAATTATTTATTTATGGAAGAGTAAACTAGATACTAAGAGGGGGGTTGAATTAGGATCCATAACAATTTGTACATTTTCACATATTCATCCACATCCAATAGTAAATTATGAATGCAATACAATAAATGTAAACTAGATGTAACATGTAAATCAATTCAATCACATGTATGAAAGAAATAACACATGACATAGTATTTGTTACTGAAAAACCCTCCAAGGTGAAGGGAAAATATAGTTGGGGATGACATCCACAAATCTTCACTACTGTAGTAATAAAGTTAACCAATTAAGATTACAATGTTTGACCATAATATATGACCTACTATGTAAGGAGTTTTTTTTGTTAAAGACTTAAGAAACTATTAGGTTTCACCTAGTTAGAGGATTTGAAACTTACAACAAAGTAAGGTTTCTATTAGGAGATTTAAAAAAATCTATTAAGACCACCTTGTTAAGACACTTATCCTGATTCAAGTTTGTTAAAACTAACCTAGTACCCAACTCTTAGTTTTCTGTACAAGATTTTTTTGAGTCTTCTCCTTACTAACTAGTCCTGGCCTCTGATTTGATAACTCATGTCTTTCCCTTTCACTTTTGCTACTTAGGAATAAGTCACTCAATCTTTTAGATGATAAAAAAATCCTTGAATGACTTTTGATCTTCTTCTTTTGTATCTTAGCATGCACACGTAAGACCACTTTCTTAGTTCTCACATCCTCTTCATTTAGGTTAAGATCAAGACTTTATAAAGATTCCAGGAAGAATCTTCTAGATGATTCCATATTTTTCCTTTTTATCCTTATCATTGAACATACACATGGGCATATGTGACCCACACAATGTAAATATTCTTTAACAACCTCAAAAAGTATTAAATATTCTATAACAACCTCTTCAAAAATTTAATGTACCTTCTAAGTTGGCCTAATAATCATTTTTCCTGAAACTTTGTTCCTTTCCCAATTTTTATATAAACTTTACATTTCTTGGCCTCTATTGTTACCATTTCTTAGCATTTCTATTGCCCGACCTTTATTAACTTCCTGATGCTCAATGTATACTATATCACTCAATACCTATATACTTGGAATCACAGTCGATCTCTAATAACTTGCTTCATCACTAATTAAACTTCATCCATATACCATACTTTATTTGGCTTCTATAGAATTTATTGGTACATACTAGCTTGTGTATATAAATTGGTTTATGTATAGTGGCTCGGTCCTTGTGATGACCATCTAACTCTACCTTGTTAATGACTAAGTGACTAGCTCTAATAGACAATAGAGGTTAGAGATACCAACATTCCCAACCTATTGGTAACATATAGGACTATATCCTACAACATTAGATCATCTCCTATGATCCTTTTTGTAGACCACTATGTCAAACTCTTGCAGTGAGTGAATGTTGACCTACAACCAAAAATATTCATAACAAGAATCTAATAACTAAAATAGAAGCCTTGGTCCTTGAGTAAATTTCCATCCCTCCAAATCTTATTAGCATGAATTCTAATGATATATTTACGTGGGAATATCCTATAATTTTTCAAGGACACAAGATATTGTTAGCATAATTATGTGCTGCATTCATGACTTTGTTTGTCATTGATGTCTAGATATTAATGATTTTGTAGAAGATTGATATAGAAGCAAACAAAGATTGAGATAATAGGATTTGAGGATTGAAGATGAGGTTATCAATAATTGGGGACATGTAAAAAATTTCATGATGATGTGTCTAAAAACACATGAAAAAATATGAATGTAATTGATAGCTATTCAAAATTTATTGAAGACAACTTTTTGGTAGAGTTTTGGAGAACTGGTTTCTAGTAATTTGATTATATCTCCTAGTAGAGATAGAATTAGGTCAAGTGTAGTTGGACAGAGGTAGAAAATATTATAATGTAGATGGTGTGGTTAATCATTCTTAGTCTTATGTTGTAATTATAAAGGATTGTGAACATTACTAGCTAGTGGTGTTATGTAATTGTGAAAATATGTAATGTAAGGTGTACTATATTATCTTAATGCATGTCTATATTAATTATAAAATTGAGAAAGCCTTAACATGGCTCAATAATTAGTCTATTAACTAGGTATAAAGGAAACTTGTATTTAATGTTTTTAAGTGTGACAAAGAGAGTGATTATGTAAGAGATTATGGCTATAAGTGAAATATGTGTAATGAGAGTGGGAGAACTTGGATATGAGATCCTAGGAACCTAATATTGAATATCTTAAGATCAAATAAGTGTTTGTTGCAGATAAGGCATGAAGAGCTAATATAGAGATTCTATTTTGGCCAAGAGGTTGTAGTTAATAATTGTTTACTTATTATTTTTCAAAGGATAGTACAAAGATTAGTTGGATAGTGATTTTGATGGTCTTTCCCTTCAAGAAATTTGGATAGTGGGTCCTTCATCCTGCTGCAGTGGCAGAGAAGAGAAATGCTATAGGAGGCAACGTTGTTGAAAATGTAATAGGAAATTTAATGTTATGTTTTAATTGTTTTTAGTTTTTGAAGTTTGCAATAATTTCCTACAATGTGGTGGCATAAATGGAGGAGTGAAATGATAAACTCTCCAATTATAGCCACTTAGGACCATGTGTGTTTGTTTTAGTGGAGTCAGTTTTCTTTACATTGTAGTTTGAGTGTGAAATGATTTAAGAATCCAATCATATCCTGAAAAATGATAGATAGTTGGCAGCAGGACTATTCATAATTTTTGAAATAGTCTCTTATTCTTGGATAAGGATGTTTCATATTCCTTATATAGGGAGTCAGTTTTTAGAGAGGAAGAGAGGGAAAAAGACAAGTTTTAGTTTTGGGTCGAATTCGGTATGTTTGCAGAAATTAGTCTCAGTGCGTGGGTAATATCTCCCAAATGCACTATTGGATTTTCATGAGCTTTGGGTATGTTATTATAGGCTTAATTATTCCCATCTTCACTAGAGCGATCGAATATTTTTTAATTAGTTCAAAAGTTATACATGTATGTTCACGGGTCTATCTTGAGACAGCAAGAAGCAATGTTTTGCAGAAAAATGTACACCGATGCGTGGTCAATATCTTGAGTTTGAACTGTTAGATTTATCTTAAATTTTTATATGTTGTTTGAAACTTAGCTACGCAAAATATCAATGGTTGGTTTGATAAAATATTGTCTGGTTCAAAAGTTATACATATCTGTTCATGGGTCTATCTAGAGACAGCAAAAAGCAATGTTTTGTAGAAAAATGTACTCTGATGCGTGGTCAATATCTCAGGTTTGAACTGTTGGATTTTTCTAAAATATTTATATGTTGTTTGAAACCTAGTTATGTCAAATCTCAATGGTTGGATTGAGTAAATCTTTTTTGGTTTGAAAGTTATTCATGTTTGAGTGCAGGTCTATCCAGAGGTAGAAAGAATGTATTTTCTGGACAATTTGTTTTAAGAGTTTTGTTTAATAGATTTAGTGGATGGAAAAGTATATGGAATAGATTTAGGGATTATATTTGATGAGAATGTTGTGATCCTAAAGGTTGTAGATGCCCCTTGAAGCAACTCAGTTGAGTGACTGATTCCTCCTGAGTTTTCCAAGGTGTGGCTCTGCATCATCTTGGAGGATTGGAATCAACTAAAATAATTTTGAGGTAAAGTGGACATCTTCCTAGAGTTGAGAATTCTTTAAGTGCATTGAGTGTTTAACCTACATTGACAAGACCTATCAGTACTACTTGAGATTATGCTAGTAGTAGTAGAGGAATATCAGAAAAAAACAAAAATATTAAAGAAGGAATTGTCTTGCCTGTGAGAAGATAATGTGAAGGTAAGAATATATTTAAATGTTGGACTTTTAATGAATATTTTCATTATGCTTCTAAGTAACCTAAGATACTAAATAAATATAAGTGGGATTTTAAACCTAGGAAGCCTAAAGAACATGTTTATGAAAATGATGAATATCTGGAAGCTACTCTAGAAATATTCTTGAGTGAAAGTGATGAAATAGGATTTGTTGCAATTAAAGAGGAAATTCCTTAAAAAAAGAAATTATAAAAAAAAAAAGACATTAGTGTCACAAGTTGAAAAGATAAAATTTGGTTGGATCATAGAAAGTGATTGTTCACATCATTTGACTAGCAATATGTTCAATTCAACTATTCTGATGGAGGAATTGTTAGAGTTGGATATAATGAAACCTATCACATAAAAGGAATAGGATCTATTACTCTTTATGGGAAAACTAACACTAATGATGTTTATTTTGTTGATGGTTTGAAACATATTCTAACTATTGGATAGTTAGTTAACAAGGGATATTAGTTGCAGTTAATAAAAAAGAAATGCATTATAAAGGATAAAGATGGTAAAATGATTGGTACTAGCATTAGATCAAGAGGCAACATTTCTTAGTTGAATCCTACTAGGATGACATGCTTAGATATAAGATTGATAATAATTTGTTATGGAACAAAAGGTTTTGTCTCATAATTTTTTATAACATTGTGAAAGCTACCTCTACACTTGCTGTTATGGATTTGCCTAAGATTATGAAGCCTACTAATAAGGAATTAATGAAATGTGTTACTGTAAAGTAGAAGAAAAGTAATCTTGTGACAAATAAATTTACTACATAAACAAAGTTGGGGATAGTACATGGATACTTGAGTGGTCCTACAAACACAAGAGCATTCTATGGTGAAAGGTATTCCATGATTCTTGTTTATGATTTTGCTAAGAGGATGTGCATGGCATTTCTTAAAGAAAAATTTGAAGCATTTGAGAATTTTAAGGTTTCTAAGAGTAGAGTTGAAAATGAATTGGAATTGAGGATCAAATTTTTAAGATCTAATAGAGGTGGAAAGTTTACATTGAATGAGTTTATATTTTTTCCTAAAATAAATGGCATTAAAAGACAACTTTAAACCCCTAAGACACGTTAGTAGAATGGTATAAAAGAAATGATAAATAGATACATAAAAGAGGCAACAAGAGCTATGCTATTTAAAAAATATTCTGGAAAGAATCTATTAATATAGGAGTATATACAATGAATAGAGTACAAATTAGATAAGGTATTGGTAAGACCCCTTATAAGCTTTAGCTTGGACATGCACTATCAGTTAAGTATTTTAGAATTTTTTTGAGAGAGTGTTACATTAATAGAGTATATGACATTGGTAGTTTGATACAAGAAGTGGTGAAGGTATATTTCTTGGGTATTCATTGAAAAGTGAAGCTTATAGATGTTTTAATCACATAACTAAAACTATTGTTGAGTGTGCAAGTGTTAAGGTTGATGAGAAATTTTGAACTCAAGAAAGAAAGATTGATTATAATTTTGATGAATATATTAATCCTATGAGACTGACATGAATTTGGAGAATAACATACAAATTGTGGAAAAAAAGTGAAGAATCGAGGAGTTAGACTAGAGCTAAAGTAAGAGTTGAGATAGTGACCCCTAATAAGAACTTGATAAAGAATCATAATTTTGATTAGATTATTGGTAGCAAGAAAAAATGAGTGATGAAAAGGAACAAGGTACAAAGGGAAGAAAATTGTTTTATTTCACAAGTAGAACATAAAACTGCAAACGTAGCTAGTAAAGATGATTTTTTGATTAAAGCTATCAAAGAAGAAATAGATCAATTTTTTAAAAATGATACAAGGGAATTAGTTCCTAGACCTAAGGATAAGAGTATTATTAAAAATAAGTGGGTGTTCAGAAATAAGATGATGGAATAAGGTGAGGTTGTGAGAAACAAAGAAAGACTTCTATGCAAAGGTTATTCAAAGCAAGATGGTATTGATTGTATGGAAACATTAGCACCTGTTGCTAGAATAGAGGTAGTTAGAATTCTTTTGTCTTATGCAACTAAGATGAAATCCAAAGTGTATCAAATCAATCAATTCAAATTAGCATTTTGGAATGGAGAACTTAAAGAAGAAGTATATATTGAGCAACCTTAAGGTTTTCTTTTGACAAAAGAAGGATATATGGTTTGTAAGTTGAAAAAAGATCTATATGGATTGGAACAAGCACCTAGAGCCTGATATGTAAGGTTGGTTAAATTTTTTGAAAAATTGGGATTCTCTAAAGGTATTGAAGATAATAATATGTATTTGAAGGAAATTGAAAATGGTTTATTGATTGTTGGAGTGTTTTTGGATAATATAATCTTCAAAGCTGATGATGAAGAGAGTAAAGCATTTGTTGGTGAAATGAAGAAAGAATTTGAGATAAGCATGGTTGATGAGATGAAGTATTTCTTGGGATTGTAGATTATGGATAATAGTGGTTTTTTTTTCTTATAACAGAATATGTATATGAAAAATTTGTTGAAAATATTTGGTTTGTAAAGTTGTAAACCTATTGGTATACCTATGGTAACTAGTCATAAGTTATTTAGAAAAGATGAGGCACCTATTATTGAGGAGAAGAAGTACAAGATTGTTAACATGAATGTTGATAGCATTCCTTTGTGAGAGTATCCATTCATGACATGTTTTTTTTTCATTGACATGTGGCATTCATGACTATGTTTGTCATTGATGTCAACATAGTATTGTTTCTATGAAGACTGGTAAAGTAGCAGATAGGGAACACTATCAGATAGACTATATATTAATGATAAGGTCATGTGCAATTGAGAATATATTCAACAAAATGTCTTGATGAAGTAGACAAGTGATTTTATAGAGAATCAATGACATGCAATAGTTATTTATGAATTATAGAGGACAATGCACAGATAAAGTACCATATAAGTGGTTTTTTATGTTTGGATTGTATATCCTAACTGGGAAAGAATCATGACGAGAAAAGTTAGAAAATGATAGTAGATAACTTGATTATGATATCAACAAGTGCACAAGGTTATAGGTCACACATGTGAGAAGTTGTAAAGTCTATGATCCAACAATGTTGTGTAATTATAAAATGATTGTAATATCTTAGTGAGGTCCTGTTATAATTAATTGTGAAAGCCTCAACCCAACTCAAGTAATTATTTTGAGAATATGATACAAAGGAGGGTTAATTTCCTTTTGTTGAAGTATGAAAAGTAGGAAAGCATGTGTCCAAGTGTGATATGGAAATTATTTGATAAATGAGTAAGTAGTACAAGGGATTATTGGATGCAAAGTTGGTCACTTGGTATTGAGATCAGAAGAGGTTTTGTCTAGTTAATAGGATAGAGAAGTAGACAAGGTTATTTAATTTCTCTTATTATTCAAGGAATAGTATAGAGGCTATTTGGATAGAAATTTTGATGTTCATACCCTAAATCTATATGGATAGTGGGTCCTTCTACCTTCTACAACTCCTAACATGATTGGCATAACTCCTAATAGTGTTGGAATCTCCTAAAAGGGATTTAAAGTCTCCTAATAGGAACTAATATGTACCAATTTTATTTCATTTTCTCCTTAAAAAGTCCATCATATTACAAGAAAATATTATATGAGTAAATCCTTTTTTTTGTTGCATCCCCACCAGGGGTTTCCCTCTGATCAAGGGTTTTAGCTAGTTAACATAAATGATGTTATTGTGTACGTGTAACATCATATGGTTGTTGGTGATATTGTTTGCATGGTTAAGTGTTAATAAGGTTGAAAAATGTTTTAATAGTTAGATAACTGATTCACCCCCACCCCCTCTCAGTTATCTTGGTGGACTTTACTTTCTAGCAATTAGTATCAAAGCATTATGTCCTTGAAGGAAAAGCTTAGTGGATTAAGTAGATCAATGGTGGGTCACTTCAAGAAAGGAATGTCCTAAGTTTTTTAGTTGATTATGATTTATTCAAAGAGAGGATGAAGATTCATTTTCTATGTATAGTGTCGTGACAAAAAAATGGGGTAGAAACACATAGACAGTTCTTTAAAGTTAAATAACACCATGTTTAGCACTTACTAAATTGAATATGTTATAGAAAGTTTTAAATGAATTGAAGTGATTTTTAATTGTATTTTATAGTCCTAAAAATTTGACATCTCAAACCTACTACACCATCACAAAACCTTAGGTTAAACTGCTACAAGAACACTAGGATCAAGATACATAATTCATTTGATTAAACTCTAGTTAAGGTGTGACATCATATTTGAGCAAGCATTAGGGTTTCCAAGTTTGAAGTTGAATTTGAGTTGGATAGGTTTAGATTAGGTGTGACTAATTATATTTCATTTCACAAAATTATGTTAGGTTAATAATTTAAGTGTTATTTAGTTGTTATGATACATTATCTTCATTTCATTATACTAGTTCAATACCCTAGGTTTTTAAATTTCCACATGTAGGTTAACCTATCAATTAGTTAAAGTCAAATTCCATTATGGACATAGCCAATTAGAAGAAAATTTAAAAAATTAATATTCATCATTAAGTCATTTATGACATAAATTTTATCTTTTAAAACTAATCCTATATCACTAACAAGTTATCTATGTAAGATGCCTTCAGTGACCCTTCAAAACCATTAACATAAACAATTCAAGTTTACCAACCCCATAATTAAATACCTAATATGACCTTTAAATAATTGATAGAATAAATTCCTATTAAATTATGTATGTTTCAAATAATATTCTACTAGATACAATTACATAAAAATTAAAACTATAAGATAACTAAATTCGGGCACTAACCTATCCTTTTAACTCCTCAAAAATAGTATCTATGAAATAACTATTGAAGGCTTTATACATAAGAACTTTAATAGAAGAAAAAAATCTTAACTGTAACCATGAGATACTAAACATAAAAAATAATATAATAAACAAAGTTGATACTAACTATCCCCTAATCATATCCTACGAATATTTATTACTCCTTTACTTACCTACACATTTAACCAATTCTAAACTAGCTTAACTAAAGATTATTAACAAACTTTAAATCATTTCCATTTCTAACAATTTTCTAATTAATAATCATATAAAACAAAATGATAAGACTAAATAATTACTATCTAACCTTACTTAACAAACCTAATTAATCCTTATTACTCTTTCTAACACCTATCACATCCTACCCCTCTCAAGTGGCCAAGAGGCCCAATCACACTCTACCCATCATAGCTATCTAGGCTCATGTAATCCCAAATGATCCTTTTGTGATTCCTAATGGGAGGTACACACTACCCAAGGATGCTATGATAGGAGAGTGGTAGGTATGGAAGGTGCAATAGGATTTTCTTAAGGAAACAACTCCATTTTTCAAGTTTGACTCCCTCCAAATATCTCCATCAGCTAGCACATACATGGGAATTGGGAAAGGGTGGCGGGTACATGGAGTGAAAGGTATTCATGTTCTCCTAATTTTTGATCTTATATTGGTTTTTACAAGTGAGTATCAACACACTTAAGTTATTTATATAGTTCATGATGAACAAGTAACATATGCCAAGCAAACCATAGACTATGTCGAGTGACTCAATTTTAAAATATTTGTTTGTAATGGCACAAACAACTATGTAAACCTTTTTTGAGAGAACTTGACATTGAATTTTGATATTTTGGAGATAAGGAAGAATCTCTAGTTGGATTCCCTATGCAATTACATGCAACTAATCAAAAAGTGCTAAGGATTAAGTAGCAAAATGGATGAATCTCAGCAATAGATTCATACCTAACCCTAGGTCACTAAGTCTTCTTAAGGAGGATGAAACCATAAACTCTCTATTTGTAAGTGTGTAAGGAATTGAAGAAGAAAAGAGAGAAGTTTGGATGCACAAACAATGAATTCATGGTGGCTTAGAAGTCATGAAGTGATATTGCATAACAAAATTAGTTAAAGCATAATAGAGTATAGAGAAAAGGATACAATAAAGAGACATTTGATCAAGACGGATCAAGGAGATATTATTTCAAGGAAATCTATTATCTAGAAATCAAGTGCTAATGACATGATCAATGCTGAGACAATACAACAAGTGATTTCTATCAAAATATCTTAACAAAGTAGTCCTAACAAGCTATATGAAATCCTTTAACAAGGTGCTTACTTATTTGTATCCTTTAGCAAGGCACACTTCTAATAGGGTGTTGAAATCCTCTAACAAGATGAGACCTAATAGTATTTGTAGGCCTTTAACATGGAAAATTTTTCATAGGATAGATCATGACTCATGATCAAAACATTGTAACCTTCAGTGGATACAATTTATTACTGCAGTAGTGAAGATTTGTGGGTGTCATCTCCATGCTAATTTTACCTTCTCATTGGAGGGTTTTTGGGTAATCATATTTGGTGTTATATGTGTATGATAGCTTATGTGTTTACATGATTTAGATGTATATACTTTACATGTTATTTTAGTTTACCCATTGAATGTATGAGATGAATTTGTGGTAAAATTTTTATGGGTCCAAGTTGAAAATACTCATTCAATTCCCCCCCCCCCCAAGAAGTTTACTTTTCCTATTGTAATTCTAAAAATTGGTATCAAAGCCATGTTATTTGAAAGAGAAGCTTTGGAACTTTGAGGAAAGATCTTGATATGGAAGTCTATAGCATAGTAAAGACTATTGAAAATCAGAGAATTGAAATACAACTCATTCTACATCAATTGGATGAAGCAAGAGAACAACTAAAGAAATATTTGAAGAGAAGGAAGGAAATTGCTATTTTGGAGAATGACATACAATATAGAGAGATAGACAATACTAAGCTATTTATAGATGGATACTCCAATAAATTTGATGCAAAAATTGTAGAATAAATGAAAAAGAATAGAGCCCAAGCTGATGAAATCAGAAATCTCAAGTTAGAGCAAGAATCACAAGCTATACTGCTATGTGAGGTGATTGAACAAAAGAAGAAAGCCATGGAAGAAAAATTTATTATTGAAGGAGACAAAAGAGTTTTGGCCAATAGAATGGAAGAGAAATCATCAGAACTAACCATGATTTCCAACATGTAATTGGATACTCTAAGTCAAATGATGAATACCAACTATGAATTGAATGTCAAGGACATTGAGATAACTACATTGAAGTTGTAGAATGAACAATTGCAGAGAGATCTAAAGAGATAAAAGGAGTTTTCTCAAAGTTTTAACAAACTAAATGAAGCCATCAAATACTTTGAGCAATTATTGAGATCCCCTAGATCAAATAATGATACATTTGGACTAGGATACACATGTATTAAAGAAGGAGAGTCATCTAGAAGGACAAAAGAAAGAAACAACAAAGGTAAGAAATCCAAACCTACTTGTCATAATTGTGGTAAGAGAGGACATACTGCTAATGTGTGCTAGAGAAAGGGGTATGTACAGGATCATGGTCAACAAAACTATGCTCTTAAGTGCCAATAAAAATTTAGAGTTATGACAACTTGACATGCAACATTCTACTTGTTATTAACTTTATATCAAAAAGTTGAGAAAAACAAATCTTTAGAAAATTGAATCTAGTTTCTAAAATACTACAACTTATCTCAAAAAAAAAAAAATGGATTGGTCAAAACTTTGAATATTAATGTAATATTATAAAAATTTCAAAACAAAAATAAGAACTAGATGTATGTCTGACCACCTCAATCAAAATCAAATGAAAATATTTTTTAATAATATTGTAGATATAAGTAGTAGACTGACTAGATGTGATACATATTTTTGGGTATTTTTGTTTTAAATAAATATTAATTAATTAATTTTTGACGTTAGAATTTTTTGAACAAATAAACTCTCGTGTCTGACCATCTTAACTAATTCAAAACTCTACAAAATTAGATTTTTTGGTTTTTTCCCTTATAGTAGAAGAAATGTAGAATGTGATGCATCTTTTGGATTAAAAAAAAATTGTACCATTTGAAGTCATAGTTGTTTTTCAAGTAGTGTGTTGGTCATCACTTTATATGTAACTCCATTAGAAAATAAGTAATAATTACTTACTAAACTCATAGTTTGGAAAACCTTACATTTATGGAAAGATAAGAAAATTCTTAAGAAGCCCTTTTCATTTAATCAAATTTTGGTGAAAAAGAAGTCGTCAGCTACATATTTGAAGTAAAACTCACATAAAAACAAGCCAAAAGAACATTTTAGGGATGCTTTTAAAGTTGACCATATAGGTTCGGTATCAAAAGATATAGTAGACCTTGCAAAGATATTAATTATTTTCATTTAGTATCAGGTTAGGTGTGAAAAAAGTTGGAATAGATTTTGAAAAGGCTTGAGATATTTCAAAACTACAAATTTTTCAAATCACCACTTTTTTGCACACCATGATCCTACACATACCCAAAGTCTACAGATTAGAATGTCAAGTGTAAGAGTATGGTTCACTTCCATAAGTGCAATGAACAAGATCATCAGGCACATGATTATAGAACTAGGACCATGCACACAAAAATATTTGAAGGTTATTGCTACAATTGTTTAAAATATGGACATAGAACTTTTGAATGCAGATACAAACCCATGTGGTCATCAAATAGGAAAAAAAAGGTGAGGAGCAATGGAAACTCTTATAACTAGGATTATAATAAAAGGTATAGATTTCATTATTGTTCAGAATATGGACATGATCCTGAGAATTGTATTAGGAAACACTTCAATGGTAACTACCAAAGGTGGTTAAGTCAAACCACATGTTTCAATTATTTGAAGATTGGTCATGTCAGTAGATATTGTTCAACTACGTCAAAAGAACCAAGTTGTGAAATGAGATGAATAAGACATGGAAAAAGAAAGATGCTTGTAGCACATCAAATAGAGAAGGGATTACTTCACCCAATGGTTTAGGTGATCACATCTCATCAAACTAGGAAATCAAAAGGTATGTGGGACTAATATATAAAAGTTATATCATACATCAGTTCCAAAGGAATCTAGCACTAGAAACACTAGATTATCATGAATAAAGATGTAAGATGTTATCAGAAATTCAAGACAAATCTTTGATTTTTTCATGCTCTTGCTAAGCATGAAATATTTCCTATATGTGTTGAGTGGAATGCTACAAGATGTCAAGCTTGTAGTGGTTTTCAAATGGTTGAAATGTTAATGGATGCCAAGTGAGCCTGAAATTGGTTGAGGCCAAGATTGCAACTATGTAAGCACTTAACATTAAGTGTAGGATTTTCAAAGTGTATTGATCAATTTTAGCTTATTATTCATCATTTTAAATTCAAGAAAAAGTGAGTAGAGTAGAAGGTGATCTAGAAATCCATTCCAAGAAATTATAGAAGATTTAAGTAGCAATTCCATGTCATTTCAATAGATTTCATAAGGTATTTATGAAGAGTCAAGCTATACAATTTCAATTTCATAAACCCTAGTTTTACATTATGGCATCTAATTGAAAGAATGCAAATGGAAAAGAAGTTTGAAATTTTTAGTTAGTGACTAATGAATTCAAGTAACCTATTTTCAAAGCTATTCCTAATATTGCATACAAGAAAGACCCTTCTAGTGCATTGTCGATGATTCCACTGAATGTGATAATGGTGCAAGATGTGAGAAAATGCTACAACTATCAAATTGGTAGGTTTTGGGATATGGAGATTAGGGAAGCATATAAAATAAACATTGATAGTGGTGTTTTAAAGGAAGAGTTCAAAATTTTTGAGAGGAAGGGATTAACACGAGCCCTATATTTTTTGAATGTATGCAAGATAAAGTGGATTAGGATAGTGTTTTGATGAGTTCATGATGGTTCATTATGGCTAAACAATGGACCTATAAAAATTACTAAGAGAATAATCCATAGGGTTACTAGTTACCAAATGATAGATCAACCTAAGACATTGAGGATTTATTGAAAGGAAGTGATTAAGAAGAATATTGGAGTTGTTTGGAATAAAATAGGCATGACAATTGACACAATCATTGATCCTCTAACAAAATTTTCTATAGGGGTAATATCACACAATCTCTATCAATCTAGTAGATTAAATAGTGTGCCTTGTATAGCTATATATGTGGGATACAAAATTATAAAGCAAGATCAAACATATGATCTAGAAGAGCTACAATTACAACAATTGATGGAGAATGTTGGAGCAATCAAAAAAACTAAGAGTGCACGATGTAAATTTCATTCAATATTAATTTGTATATTATTTTATGTACAAAAAAAATTCCACTCATTTGGAAATGTGGGATGGAAAACTAATAGATCAGTAGCAGTAAAGATTGGTGACTATATTGAGTAGCTAGGAGAGAATTTTGAATCTTTGATGACAAGTTATTTTGAAGACTTCAAGAAGTCAATGAAGGAAAGATTGAGAATACTAGTATTGTTAGTTGAGAAATGCTATGATGGGATATGTTTTCTTATGGATGTTGATTATACATTTTTACAAGCTGCTACACTAAAGGTGAGATGGTTGAGACACTTAGGTTATGAAATCAATGTGGATGAAGCCTCTATAGCTATAATAGCCTTATTGGTAGAAGAGGTAAATTAAATTGCAAAGATATTTTGAAATTATAAGATGGTAAGTTCCAAAATTACCATGTAATTGAGGACTTCTTCAACTTTGAAGAAAAAGGAGAGGATAGTGAACAAGTTGAAAGCTAAGTTTAGAGAGGGTGCTAAGGAGGAAGAAGAAGAAGAGGAGGAGGATGAAGAGGAAGAAGAAACCCAAGAACAAGAACCTCTTGCATTAGCATTAGGTATTGGAGAAGGCCAAGAAGAGGAGGAGACTGAAGGTACCAAGGGAGAAGAAGCTAAGGAAGCACCTACTCTTTTCAAGCCAAAGTGAAAGGCTAAGGTGCAACCAGTTACTAAAGCTAAGAGGATAGCTAAGCTGAGTTAGCCTAAGCCCACTGCACCTACCCCAAGATCTAGCACATGTGAAACTACACAAAAGGACAAGGAAAAGACAAAATGAATAGAACAAGGATGTCAAGAGTAGAAGAGACCAAGAAGAATGTATGTGGCACAAGCCGATTCCAATGAAGAGAAAAAAATAATTTAGATGAAAACAACCAATTTAAGGTGGTAAGTCATAATCCTCTTTTAGATCTTGATGATTTATGTGAAAATGTTAGAAATAGTTTAGATATATTAGGATTTGGTCATTTTGATTTTGATAAATTGGGTTAAGTAGAGAAAAATCAAGTGGAAGAGGCCATATATGCAAGACAACTCCACTAAAACTTGCCAACTCTATGCCTAAGAGTCTATATGATAGAGTTGAGTAAAAATAATACTATTGTCTAAACTTGGAGAGACAAATTAGAGAAACATCTCTAGCCCAAGTGATGCCTCAACTAACTAAAGCATAAATTTTTAAGGTTGTGAAGAAGTATGCATTTAGGTTTGTACCTAAATACAAAGCCTTAAGCATTTTGCAAAATAACATTGAGGATGTTGTCAAGAAAACCACTTAGATGTGGAAACTTACTTATGTCTTGAAAATAGTAAAGGAAGGAGATGAAGAACAAATTGAAGTAAAGGATGATGAAGAAGATGATGATAAAGGTGACACTATTAGAGGAGGAATAAAAATCTAAGTAGATGAAAAGGTAATAGCCGTGCTAGAGTAGGCAGAAGAATAGCATGTGCAAAATGCACAAGTACTGAGTGTTAGTCCTCTACATGTCACAAGTGAGACTACTTAGAAAATAATTTTCAAGATAATTTTTGATCTATCATCTCAAAATAGAAATCCCCTTATTGAAGAAGATTTGAAGAAGATCTTAGATCAGCCTACACTACAAGCCCAACTTTGTGATAATCAAGTTTTGGTTAGTGTAGATGAGCTACAGAAGTCACTGACTGATGTTGCAAGGGAAAAAGTTATTCCACAAGAACCATCTTCTATTATCCCTTCAAGTCACTAATGTAAAATGTTTGATCCAAATGTGAAGATGATGCATCTAACAAGGTTGATACAATTGCGATGATTGATACAATAAAGAAGAGCATAGTTGAAGCACACGTTGTTACTATAGAAATAGGCTCAGATAGACTTATCTACACCTAAAACACAAGGACAAGGTACAAGTTAGGTTATTGTAGTAGAATAGGGAAAGCCTAAAGAGAATGAGATTACACCACAAATTAAGGAGAAAACTGTTATCCAAGCCTTGGTAACCATACTAGTATCTAGCACTCTATCAAGTCATACTCTTCAAAAGCTTAGCACAGATGCTACTCCATTATAGATCTCAATGTTGAGCCCAAGTTCATCAAACACTAAAGAAATAATTCAATATGGAAATGTGATCCTTGATGAAGAGATAAATTTACCCAAGTTTGATTATGATACCATGACTATAGAACAAATGGGCATACTACTGTAGACCCTAGCAAGGAAAAAGAATGAATAAATACTTAGAAGGGAGCATAGGAAAAAGTAGGTAAAATAAGATATCAAAGACATCTTCTTAGATGTATTTTGTCTACAAACTCTAGATGAGACCAAGCCACTAATGGAACAATTGACAGACATAGTGGAGAAGGTTAGTAATGAAGACCTGGATATATATGCCAAATTACTTGAATGGTCAGAAAAGAAGTTCCAAAACAAAGTGAATGAGAAAATATCAGGTGACATAGCATTAACACAAGTTGCATTATCAACTAAGGTTGAGGATGTGAATAAGGTACATGAGAACACATTCTCATTGTACACTAAATTGTACAATCCATCACTCTTTACCCAAGAGACCAAAAGTCACATTTTGAGACTAGAGAGCCAAATTTCTACATTAGGTGCAAAACTACCAATTATGTCAGCTCAGAGTGAGAAGCATTTCAAGACATTACTTCATACATAGAGCCAATTAGTTGTCCTAATAGAAAATGAGGCCAACATAATGGCCAAATTGACTAGTATCCAAGCAACCTCACCCTCATATGAAAATTTTGCACAAGGAGCTAAGCTATTTCAAAAACTTAATGAATAAATACCCAAATCTTTCTACCTTAGATTTTCTAATTCACCTCACTATAGAGCTTGTAATCCAAATCAAGTCATTAGATGTAGAATGTGAGAAATAGGATGCAGCTTTTAAGATCATATTGGATGTTCATAAATCCTTTTTGGACAAACACACAATAAATGTATAGGCCATTTTCATAAGTGTCAAAAATGGGGAGAACCAGATAAAAAGGGGGAGACATATTTCTAGTGAGATATACAAAAAAGGGGGAGAATCAAATAAGTTAGAATGGGGGAGAACAAGTAAAGAGAGAAGCATCAAAACATATAAAAAATATTAGATGAAAGAGTATTAGCAAAACAACATGAAGTCAAGGTGTATTAGTAGAGACACACTTACTCAGCAAGAGTACCAAATTTTGGATACAAAACAAACATATCAACTCAAGTGAAGCTATCAAATTTTAAGGTATCTAAGTGCTTAAAAACTTTTAAAATTTTGAAGTTTTGTATATAAGCCAAGTTGAGATATGTTTTTCTCATAAAATTAAGGATGATAATGTATACTCAAGTGTTTTTGACACTCATGTTAAAGGGGGAGATTGTTGATCTCAGATTGGTTTTGACATTCAAGAGATCAAGATGAATCTGTAGTTGGATTCCCTATGCAATTACATGTAGTGAATCGGAAAATGGAAGGATTAAGTGGCAAAGTGGATGAATCTCAGCCATAGATTCATGTCTAACCCTAAGTCATTAAGTCTTCTTAAGGAAGATGAAACCCTAAACTCTCTATGAGCAATTATGTAAGGAATTGGACGAGCATAGAGAGAAGGTTGCATGTACTGATAGAGAATTCATCATGGCTTGGAAATTATGAAGTGAGATTGCATTGCAAAATCAGCTAGAGAAGAATAGAGGATAGAGAAAAGGATACAACAAAGATACATCTGATCAAGAAGGATCACAAAGATATCATTTAGAAGTGATCTATTATGTAGCAATCAAATGCTAACCATAACATCAATGCTAGGACATTCTAATAGGTGATTTCAGTTAAAATCTCTTAATAGAGTTGTCCTAATAAGTTGTATGAAATGCTTTAACATGGTACTTACTTAGTTGTAAGTCAAAGTCCTTTAGCAAGTCACACTTCTAATAGGGTAATGAAATCCTCTAACAAGGTGAGACCTAAAAAAGTTTGTGAGCCTTTGATAGGATAGACCTTCATAGGGTAGATCATGACTCATGATCAAACATTGTAACCTTCATTTGATACACTTTAGTACTATAGTAGTCAACATTTGTGGGTGTCATCCCCACTCCAGTTTTACCTTCTCATTGGAGGGTTTTTGGGTAATCACATCTGGTGTTATATGTGTATGATTTCTTATGTGTTTATGTGATTTAGTTGTACATGCGTTACATGTTATATCAATTTACTAATTGAATGTATGAGATGGATGTGTGGTGAAAGTCTTATGGGTCCAAGTTTAAACTACTGATTCACCCTTCCCCTCTCAGAAGTTTATCTTTCCTATTATAGTTCCAACCCTTAACACATAAAAAAAATGAACAAAAGATAACTTTGAGGGTTGTAGTTTAACAGTTCATTTTGCAATTTTCTTCATTTTTGTCATTGATTACCCTTGTTGACAATGATGCATTTATCTTCTCACTTCAACCCAAGAAAGATGAGAGGGCCTACATAAATTTCAAATGGGAGATGTATTTATGCATTATTATCCCCAATGTGGGTCACATCCCACAATATTACTTGCACATTGTTATCCTTCTTTTATATTTAAATTGATATGGTGATGAGAAATAGTTGAAGACACATACTTACCTCTAGCCCCGTGTTAATTTATGTTACACTTTGTATTTAGGTTCAAACTATAAATTTAAAATTTGAAATGGGATCTTTAAGGAATATTCCTTGTTTCTCTTTTAAAAACTATAATATTGCCCATATATTTTCTAGAGAGAAAAAGTGCCCTCCCAGAAAATGTATGACGAATATGCATATTGGGGACTTTTATGAATTTTACTTATTTTCTTCCGTAGTGAGTATTAGTATGAAGTTTTAGATTAGGTAAGTAGTGAGAAGCATAAGGATAGTATAATTTTGATATACACTATTTAATTTTCAAGGGCTAAGATAAACATTTTAACATATTTAGAAAACTATGGATTAAATGTATCTATTCCTCCAAGTCTTCTTGCACCTAGAGATCAATTAATTGGGTCTATTCCACCAATTTAGAAAATAATGATGAAATACAAGTATTAAATAAAGTATTGAAATAATCAAGAATCATAGTGTCTTATCTGTATTTAGACTTAATACAATTTTGCATGAACCATGAGCTTACTAAATTAGTCTTTCTTTTCTGTTGCACTTCCCATTTTCACAAATATGAATGAAGACTAAATTCAACATGTAGCTATTGTGTTTTTCCATTACCATCAAAAGAAAGAATCAATCATGAAACTACAATGAAGATGTTATATAATGAAACTATGCATATTTCTTCATAGAATGGGATTCTCTTATTAATAGGTATGTAATTTACATATTGGATTCATTTTATAGATCAAATCAAGATAAGATTCATTTCTCAATACATGAATTTAAAAAATACACAACATATTGAAATAATGGATGAATATCCACACAAAGTGACTCAAGGAACATCCTCAAAACTCCAAAATTGGGTTGCTCCATTGAGAACTATCCAAGTAATATGAAAAACACATAGAACAATCATGGAGAGCTCACCTCCCATCATAGGCCCCAAAAGGCTACCCATTGAGCTAGGAGAACAAGTAACCAACTGAGTGACATTTAGAATTCAAACACAATGAGACAAATCAACAAATAATTCTCATTCAATGTATGCACAACACGTATCATAATGAACCTATGTCTAGCAAGAAGGCAGATTTTTCTAGGAAGGAGATGGCAATGAAGAACACAAAATACATTCCTCTTCCAATACTCCAAGTCATACAAACTTATATTTTTTTCTCTCCTTATTTCCCCAAAACAAACTTAGTTTTGTAATGACAAGCAAGGACCTATAAAACCTTTCTTCCTCCCTCTTCTCATCATGAGAAGAGACTATGCACTGACCTAGAGTCCAACTAATATCTTCTCCTATACATGGCCACTTCTTCCCTATCTGAGGGTGATTATTGCCAACACATCCATCATAGTGTCCCCAACAAAACAAAGAGTAAAATATATAAAATGGATGAAATAAGAACCCATAATACCCATCCCTCATATTGTCCAAAAAAAAATATGTTACAACATGCAATACATTTACACATACTAAGTAATGAAAAAATTGACATAACCATGGCAGTGGAGAACCTACCTTCACAAAGGTTATGGAAAGATTGAGTTTTGAGATGAGCTAAATCCTCTTCTTCTTACAATTCCAAACTTGACTTCTTTAAATGTAGAAAATGGGTGAACAACCTTCAAATATTCAAAGTTCCTCTCTAAACAGGCTCCAAATTTAACTACCAAAAATAGCAATAACTCCAAACCTGACTTTAATCATCCTATAGTCTTCCCACTTTCCCCTATCATAAAGACAATCTTTTTGAAAGAGTGAAAACTTGGGTAACCTCATGGAGATGATCTATTTTTGCAAAAAAGGGAAATTGAGATATTTTAGGGGTCATGTATGTTGCTAGGAATTTCGAGAAGGGTAAAAAATGTTCCTAACTAATACACATACCACTTGGGCACTTGAATAACATTAATTTCATAATCTAGGATCAATTTATGAACTATAAAAGTGGCTTGAAATATTTGATCTCCAAAATTTCCAAGGATGTAACCTTTCCACTAAACCTTGATTAGAGGAAACTAATTTAGGCTACTAATTAAATAAGTCTTAGGTTAATGAGTTACTTTTCTTCCCTAAATTGACATGTTAGTACACATATGCATATAATGGTTGTCAAGTGAAACCATAAGATTTACTTTTTCATAACATTTAACATGTCACAAAATACAAAATGATACATATATATCTAGATTATGATACAACTTAAACACTTGAAAATGAGGTTTGAATTAGTTGATTGAATTCAACCTTAGTTTTACAATTTGTACATGGGTCAATTATTGATTATCTGATTAATTCCATGGTTAATTATCCTACACACTCAATTTAACTATCAATAGTTTGATAAAATCACATTCATATATTCAAACCAAATATGCATAATATCCTTGATAAAAACATTATAAATTTCATTTAAATAAACTTTCCCATTTATGCACATAGATTAAGATCACTAATCTCATAACTGAATCATCATGACACATTCACTAGTCTAAAATAACATACTAGAATAATCATCATAATACATACGTATACCCAAAACATGATAAACATCATCAATAAATCATATTGAACTATCTAAATGCATATATTATAATCATCAAGGTACCATAATTAAAATAATCATCATAAGGTGAAACACCTCACATCATTGCTAGTACAACTCAATGTTTAAATAGTCAAACAATGGAGTAAGTCTTAAATCATGGAGTATAAAAAAAATGAATGTATCAACTGATTTCTATTTCTATTAGGAAACCTAAACCATAAAATGTTAATTCATATCCATTATCATAATTATTATACATAAGATAGCCATAATTTATCACGATATCATCTACATGATTTCTAGCAAGAACAATGACATTTCCCCATACCATTGCCTTGTCATGTTCATATATCCATTCAAATCTCCTATAAAGGATTTAATAGAGAAATTAATATTTAAATAAGTATGTACAAGGAGGGGACTTACATCCTTTCCCACTAGCATTAAATGAGTTCCTCCTTGAAGTCACACAAGCTAAGATGTTCATCGCATGCTACACCTTGCCTAGAATTATACTAAAAAAAAATTCCTATAGCAAAAGGATGATTAATACTTCACATATATATTCATAGATGGTAATATATTTACCTAATTACTCTTACTAAAAGTAAATTTCAACCCATAACTCTGACATGGGTATGCTTCCCTAAGGTCAAACACTTTTAAAACATGTAAGACGTATATAAAAAAATTCAAAATTGGTACAAATATACTTCAATTTTTCTCACAATAATAATAATATCATAAGGCATTTCAAATTTCAATATACTAATTCATTGAGTTAACAATTGTAAGGGACTCCTTAAATTAGGTTTTCTTAAAAATGCACTTGGATCTTTATTCTAGGTTAATCACTTTTCGCTGGAGTTTCCATTGTGTATCACTTCTTGATTGGACACTAGACATGTCCATCTCTATGCATGCACCTTTTGCACCTAAAATCCCATTGGGTTAACTCCTAATCTTAACTAGTTTATATTGGGTGCAACAATTTACTCATAATAGTCAACGAATATTCAATAGTCTTGTTATAGTAGTCTTGGGAGAGTGTAAGGCATGGATACCTTCACTAAAAATCCCATACCCTAATTCCATAGCTCCACTTGATTATTAGGAATCAATTGTTAGGCCAATCATATGTAACTTTGCGAACACAATCGAATTTAGAAATCAAAGATGAAATATTCAACACAAAAGTATGAAAAAAAAGAAAAAAAGAGTGGCCACAATAGTAAACTTTTAATCAAGAAATAAAGATATGTCATAGAGGCAAAATAGAATCACCAATAATAAATTTTCCTAAGAAGCCCCACATCACATGGTTGGCAAGAAGAAAATAATATTAAAATACTAAAATTTAAAATCAGATAAATAAGTTAATAAATCCAATTGCTTAGAAAAATCACATTATTGACATACTGCAACTCTACCAAGGTCACTAAGGGAAAGGAGGATCTTAAGTCTTCCAAATATATTGTAGGGATATTTCACTAGAATCAGATGGTTGTCTAAAGACCATATTGCTCAGATTATGATTGATCCCACATCCTAACTACAGAGTTATCTTAATTGACATCACCCAAAGGTTTAGGCTTTACTACACCAAGGGGCTTGTCCAGATCAAAACCCACACAATTGTGCAAATGTGAGGATACTAAAAATTTGTTTGCTTCCATTCTCTTGTTGTTACATGGGTTTTATTTCAAATAATCTAAAGAAGGGGAGACATTAGTGATAGTAGAGTTGTACTCTAAGTTGCAACCTTATATGACCTATGCCATATCCTCAATTCACTACAATTACATACTAGCACATTTACCCACAATCTCTCTTAGGTAAAATTCACCATGATATACAAGTTGAATTTGTGCTAACCAATTCACCAAAGTTGGTATGATTAGATGTACTTATAGATCCTTGGCCTATGTTACTTCATTGGTTACACAAATTGTAATTATCATATGAGAATGTATTGAGTGCTAATGTTCTTATCAGTAATCCATATTTCACGTCTCCAAGTCATAAATGACTTATGAATTCATCCTTAGCTTGTAGATTTTCAAATAGGTAGGTATAAAACCATTAAATGGATGTTGTCAATGTTTACTTATCCCCTCTTACAACTATCTCCTTACCAAGATATAGGTTTTTACTACTTTTCCTATCATGCCTCAACTCTTGTAGTCCCCCAAATACTTAACTCTAAAACTTGAACCTTTATTTCATATTAGGTTGATAGCCTCATCGTGAATTTGATTTCATTATATCATAGGGTTATAATTGATTTAAAATTTTCAATACTAGGGTCTAAGAGTATACACTTGGTAGTCATAATTTAGTATCATTCATGCTTATATCATAAGCCTACTAACATAAACAGATGCATATGACCATAACTTAGAAGTTTGTGTTTTCTATCTCACTAGTTCAATACTATATGTTACCTATTTCTTACCATTTAGTTACATTCTTACCACCATATTAGGATAAATTTATTAGCCAATTTGGTTCTATTCCTCATATTAGACTATCATACATTCATTCTTTGTGTGTTCCTAACTAACTCACTTGTTGAATAGATTCTTAGATTGTTACCATATCACTCGATGTTCCCAATGGTTACTTTCTAGTTTTAGTTGACCTCTTATTTTCCTTCCAAGGATTACCAAAACAATATATTTTAACCTATAATAGGTTAGAGGTATCCCAATAGCTTTATAACATGATATACTTTTCAACTGTTACCTTCCTATTCACTCATGATTTATTTTTATCGATACAATACTTTAATCCTATGAAACAAAATTAAAATACAAAAATCATATGCTTCCTATACTTTCATTATAATGTCCAAATCAATGCTACACTACTTGATCACTTCTATACTTGATATGAACTAAAATACCTCTATAAGTGCCATGGTCAGGTTTAGTCTAACTTCTACTAAAGATTATGCTACACACATTCTCTTTGATTACTAGGTTATTTACTCATTTAGAGTCACATAATTGAAAGATGTTTTTTGGATTCTTAACTTAATCCTTTCCCATGGTGATAGTGTTCAATATAAATTTGAATACTTTATGAGATCATAATATAACTTTACCCAAATACAATATTCTTCCATCTAATCATTTTTTTTTAAGTCCTTAAGAATGGGTTATCAATTGTGGTTGACCATTTACAATTGTTAATGCCAATTTCAAGTTTTTCTTAGGTTTACACATTAGTATCATTGTTTAGAAATAATACATTAGATTTTTAAAATTGTACAATGATAAATCCCTACTTCGTATTAGAACATTTAAAATTCCACACTCAATCATTGACCCATTATGGCCCAAGTGTTATGAAACTATGCTCTGATACCAAAATGTCATACCCAAAATTCAAGGTAAAAATACATGAACAATTTCTTATATAAAGTTAACTAATGCAATTTTTAGCACATACTAAATTTAATATGTTATGAAAATGTAAAAATGAATTGAAGTGAGTTTCAACTCTATTTCATAATGATGCAAAGTCAACATCTCAACCCTACTACACCATGATGGAACCTTAGGTTTTAGTGTTACAAGAACACTAGGGTCAGGATAAATAATTTGTTTGATTAAAGTCTAGTTAAGGTGTGACGTCATATTTGAGAAAGCATTAGAGTTTCTAAGTTAGTAGTTGAATTTGAGTTGGATAAGTTTAGCTTAGGTGAGGTTTGATTCACAAGTTTCATACTTAGTCATGAGGGTGGAAACATAACCCTTTATTGACATATTCAAGTTTAAACACTATTTAATGATTAATAAAACCTTGGTTAATTATATTTCATTTAAAAAAAATATGTTAGGTTAATAATATAAGTTTCATTTAGTTGAAATGATACCTTATATTCATTTTATTATACAAGTTCAATCCCCTAGGTGTGTAGATCTACACTTGTACATTAACCTATCAATTAGTAAAACATGGATCCAATTATGAATATAACCTATTAGAACTAAATTAAAATATTAAATATTCATCATTAATTCATTTATGAAATGCATTTGATCTTTTCAACCTATTCCTATATCACTAACAAGTTGTATGTACAAGACCCCTTCAATGACCCTTCAAGACCTTTAACATAAGCTATTTAGGTTTACAAACCCCCTAATTAAATAAATAATATTACATTTAAATCATTGACAGAACAAATTCCTACTAAAATTATATATTTTTCAAATAATATTCTACCATTATCCAATTACATTTAAAAAAAAGATAATTAAATTCTAGCACTAGGACATCCTTTTAACTCCTCAAAAATAGTATCTATGAAATATCTATTAAATCCTTTATTAATAAGAACTTTAATAGAAGAAAAATATCTTAAATAACAATGAGATACTAGACATAAAATAATATATACTAAACAAAGTTGATACTAACTATCCCCTCATTATATCCTAAGCACATTTATTACTCCTCCTTGACCTACTCATTTAACAAATTCTACACTAACTTAACTAAAGATTATTAACTAACTTTAAATAATTGTCATTTCTAAAATTCATATAATTACTAATAATATAAAAAAATTCTATCACAAAACAATTACTAACTAACCTTACTTAACAAACCTAGCTAATCTTTATTACTCTTTCTAACAACTAACACATCCTACCATTTCCAAGTGGCCAAGTGACATAGTCACACTCTAGCTATCACACCTATCTAGGTTCACCTGCTCCCCAAGGCTCCTTGTGCATTGCCCAAGGGGAGACACACACTACCCAAGGATGATACAAGAGGAGGGCAGCAAGTACAGAAGGTGACAAAGGATTTTCTTAAAGCAACCACTCCATTTGCTAAGTTTGACTACCTTCAAATGTCTCCATCAGCCAACACATACATGGGGATAGGGAAAGGGTCGAGGTTATGTAGAGCATAGAGGTATTTATATTCTCCAAAATAAATGAGAGAAGGTGACCAAAAGATATGTTTCAAGCTTGCATTTTAATAGTTTATTTTGCACTTTTTTTCCTTTTATCATTGGTTACCCTTGTTCACAAGGATATATTTATCCTATCACTTCAACCCAAGGAAGATGATTGCACCTACATAAATTTCAAATGGGAGATGGATTTGTGGGTTGTGGGCCCCCATGTGGGTCACATCCCTCACCTTTACTTTCATTTTGTTCAACCTTTTTCTTATTATATTTAAATTATTATGCTCATGAGAAATAACTAAAGAGATATACTAACATCTAAACCCTTTTTTATTTATGTTACACTTTTTATTTAGATCAAAATACACATTTAAATTTTGAAAGGGGACTTTTAAATGATATTCTTTGCTTCTCTTTTGAGAAAAATAATATTACCCATTAATTTTCTAGAGAGAATAAGTGCCCTCCCAAAAAATGTATGAGAAATATGTGTTGGTGTAAATAAAGTATTTACTTATTACACTTACTTAAGTTTACTTAGGTTAATGCATTATTTAATTATTTTTCATTATTTTATTATTATTTAAGGTGAGACACTTAGGAGTTTGTGTACTCTCATTGAGTTACGCAACTCTAATTATGCACATGGTGTCTACAATGTAGGAGTATGCATCATTCACTAAGTTTTCATGATGACAACATAGTTATCTGCACTCCTCATTTAGCACATGTTTTCTACACCATTGATTTGCATGCTACACCATTGTAGACTTATCCTCACATAATCACACTTAATCCTATGCTTAATGGAAGATAACCCATATCTGTTGGACATGTGCCTGGTTGTATGACATATCATGATGCTGACTTCTATGCATTCTAGATGCTCTCCTAAGGCCTTTATAGTCAGGCACTCCTAGTGTACTCTCAACTAGTTATTGAATGAATATTGTCATTCTGATCATACTCTCTCTATTTTGGTTTGCTATGTTCTTATGTTGAGTTCTTTAGTTCTTGGGTGAATTTTGGCCTAAGCCAAATTCTTACATGATATCAGAGCCGAGGGAGATTCTCATCACATAGCCATTTGAGACCATTCATGCTTTAACACCTCAACAAGAATCTAGAGGATTTGTAGAAATTGGGAGCATCTAGAGCCAAATCTGACCTCACTGTTGCGTCAGAAGCATCGATTCAATGAAGATCGACTATAAATTTTCCTATGCTAGGTGAAAGTTAATCATGAGGCAAATTTCTTTTTGCAAATCAAAACCTAGAGGCCTTGATTTGTAATTTGAGTATGATCGTTTCATTGATTTGATTATTAATTTCAGATTTGCATGCATCTTTGCAATTTTGGGCTTTTTTATTTAAATTTCATTTTCAAATTTTTAAATCGCCCAAAGAATTTTTTTTTGCTGAACTGGGTAGTGACACCCCAGCTCGGCTATATTTAGTGTGGTGGAATTATTTTATTGTAGAGTTTCATTCATTTATTGATGGGCTAGTTAAATTCCAAGCAGTCACACACTCCTACAAATTCTGCATATATATGCGACCCCAAAATTTTCTGATGGCAATATACGATTCCAATAAACGCACACTAGCACAACTAGAATACCTATGGCACCCACACACTATTCACAAACTCTATGGATATTTCCTCATACAAAGCTATGAATTCCAAAACCACACAAATGTGGGATTAATCTGCAATAATCTGGCATAGCTAAAGCAGAACCTAGCAATGTGAACCAAAACCAATGTAGCGAAAGGAAACTTCAACATCCTTTGATCTTGCAATATGCATATTGGAGACTTTTATGTCTTTTCCTTATTTCCTTCCCTAATGACTATTTGTATGAACTTTTAAATTAGGTAACTATTGAGATGCATAAGCATAGTATAATTTTGATATGCATGATTTAATTTTCAAGGGCTAGATAAACATTTTACCATGTTAGGAAAACTATGGATTAAATGTATTAGTTCCTCCATGTCTTCTTGCACCTAGAGATCTATTAAGTGGGTCTATTCCACTAATTTTAAAAAGATGATGGAATACATGTATTAAATTGAGTATTGAAATAATCAAGAATAGTAGGGTCCTATCTATATTTAGACTTAATACAATTTTGCATGAACTGTGATCTTACTAATATCAGTCTTCCTTTTTCATTGTAATTCTAGTTTACATGGAGATGAATGAAGAGTAAATTTGACATGTAGCTACTCTATTTATCCATTATCATTGAAAGAAAGAATCAATCATGAAATTGTAAGGGATATGTTATACAATGAAACCGTGCATATTTCTTCATATAATGTGATTATCTTATTAATAGGTATGCAATTTACCATATTGGATCCATTTTACAAATCAAATCAAGATATAGTTCCTTCCTCATTACATGCATGTAAAAAATACATAAGAGATTGAAATAATAGATACATATCCACACAATGTGATTCAAGGAACATCCCAAAACTCCAAAACTAGGTTACTCCATTAAGAAGCTATCCTAACAATCTAAAATATATATAGAACAACCATGGAGAGCTTACCTCCCATCCTAGGCTTGAAAAGGCCACCCACTGAGTTGGGAGAACTAGTAACCAACTAGGATACATTTAGAATCAAAAAACAATGACACAAATCACATGCCTCTTCCAAGGATACCAAATTAGTTAAACTTCCATTTATTTATCTCCTTATTTTCCAAAAACAAACTTAGTTTTACAATGACAAGAAAGGGCCCATAACACCTTGCCTCCTCCATCTTCTCATCATGAGAAGAGACTCTGCACTGACCTAGAATCCAACTAATCCCTTCTGCTATACATGGTAACTTTTTTCCTATCCAAGGGTGAGTAATGCCAACACACCTATCATAGTTTCCCCAGCAAAACAAAGAGAAAAACACATGAATTGAAGCAAATAAAAACCCACAATACCCATCCCTCACATGATACAAACACAAACATGTGCCAACATGCAAGAGATTTACACACGCTAAGAAATTAACAAATGAGCATAACTATGGAAATCAAGAACCTACCTTTACAAAGGTTGTGGAAATATTGAGTTTTGTGATGAGCTAAATCCTCATCTTCTTAAAATTTGAAACTTGATTTCTCTAAATGCAAAGAATGAGTGAACAACCTTAAACTCTTCAAAGGGTCTCTAAATAACTTCCAAACTTATCTACCTAAGATAGTAATGACTCTAAACCTAACTTTAAGCCTCCTATGTTCTTCCCACTTGCCCCTATCATAAAGACAACCTTTTTGAAAAATTGAAAACTTGAGTAACCTAATGGAGATGATCCATTTTTCCAACAAAGGGAAATTAGTTTATTCTAGGCATCATAAATGTTTCTAGGAAGTTCTAGAAGGGTGGAAAATGTTACTTTGTGCTGAATGATCAAGGAAGTATTATACATAGTTCATAAATTCTCTAAAGAAGATGTATGGCTAACATATGGCCAACATGTTGTAACCCTAAAGTGACATAAAATTACTTGTATAAAAGGCTTAGGGTTAGGTGTTTTTCATTTTAGGTGATGTAAAAATTGGTTCTTGTGGCGGTATTGAGATGTAAGGGATTACAGATTGTAATTAGGTTGTAATCACTAGAACATAATAATAATGGACTCGTTGTTTGGTGGATGTACCCCAGGGATTGAGTGGACCATGTTAAATCTTGGTGTCTCATGTTATTTTTTGTGTGATCTATTAGTTTCTATTATTGGTTATATTTGCATATAATTTTTGTTTCTTTCCATGGTAAAATCCTAAAAAGTGTTATTAGAGCAAGGTTGTTTCTTTCAGTTATCCTCTGCAAGAAAGTCTCAAAATTGGGTGGGAGTCTCACAGTTAAGTGTGAGTGATGGTAAAAAAGGGTAAGCTAAGTTTGATAAGTTTAATGGGAAGAACTTTTAGTTATTGAAGATGCAAATGGAAGACTATCTTTATAAGAATGATTTATAGAAGTCATTGGAGGGAAAAACCAAGAATCAGGGATCTATGTCAAATGATGACTAGGATCTTTTGGATAGAAAGGAACTTAAGATCATTTGATTATGAATGGCACCATTAGAGGAATTTAATATTAAAAAGGTGAAAACATTAGAATAGTTGATGTAAACCCTAGCAAAACTATGTAAAAATCCCTCTGCTTCAAACAAGGTATTTCTCATGAAGCATTTATTTACTATAAAAATAGTAGAAGGTGGATCTATTGTACATCATTTAAATGAGTTTAACACTATTAATAGTTAGTTATCTTCTATGGGTATCAATTTTGATGAAGGAATTAGGGCTCTCTTGATTTTGTGTTCTTTAGCTGAAAGCTAGAATGGCTTGGTAATGGTTGTGAGTAATTCTATTTCTAGATCTAGTATCCTAAAATATGATGATGTAATTAGTGTTATTTTGAGTAAGGAAACTCATAGGAAAACCTTAGATGGATCTATATTAGGAAGTTCTTTGGAATGCACAAAGTTGAGGCAGAATGACTAAGAGAGTAAATAATTCTAAAAATTGTGGGAAATCAAGAGGAAAGTCAAAGGAGAGGAGGTCTCAATTAAGAGGACCAAACAATTACTAGTACTATAGGAAACTAGTGCATAAAAAGAAAGATTATTGGACTCATAAGGAAAATGAAGGAGATAAACCAGATGGAGACAAGGAGGCAAATGTGGTATGTAAAAAATCTAAAGTGGTTGCTTTGCTTCTATCTTTAGAAAGTGTTGATGATTCATGGGCTTTAGATTTTGGTGCTTAATTTTATGCTACACCTCATAGAGGTTATTTCATTGATTATGTCAAAGGGGATTTTGGGCTTTTTTATTTTGTGGATAATGAACCCTATCAAATTGTTGGAAAGGGAAAAGTAAAGATTAAGTTGTAGAATGGGAATCATTTGCTACTACATGAGGTAAAACATGTTCAAAGGTTGAGTAGGAATTTAATTTTAGGAGGGAAAATTGGTGATGAGGTTTGTGTAGTTACTTTAATTGGTAAAAATTGGAAGGTTTCAAAAGGTTCCATTGTAGTAGCAAAAGGTGTGAAAGTAGGGACATTATATGTTTGTATAGGTCATATTGTTCCTTCTCCTTTAATTGTTTTAGAAAAAAATGAATGTTTAGGAATAGTTTTTGCAGTTGAGTAGGGAGAACAAATAGTTGTTGTAGATTATAATACAATGTTGTGGCACAATATACTTTAGCACATGAGTGGGAAAGATATAAAAGTACTTCATTAAGAGAAATTTTTACATGGTCTAAGATATGTTAATATGGATTTCTATGAAAGTTTTGTGTATGAAAAATAAAAGAGAGTGAGTTTTGTGAAGATTGGGAAGGAATATAAAAGGGATAATGTCATGCCCAAAAATATGAGGGAAAAAACAATTTTTTATTTAAAGAATAATAATTTAGTTTGCTAAGTTTAACAAATTTAAAACAACATCATGGTTCTCCTAACAGTGTCTTGACATTTCCATTCAAGTTGAAATTAATGAGTATGAGAAGATCATCAAACTATAACTTCAATTATTTAATTGATTAATTTAAATAATACAATCTCAAGTTATAAAATAATTTATCACATTGTTACTTTTATATATTATTAAAAAAATGCTAATGAGCTATGTATTTATATCATTTGGATAACATTATATACTAAAGTTTTAATTAAGTAAATTATTAAGTAACAATTTAATTGGGTCGTTTGGATAATTATAAGTCTAATTATTTTAAAATATTCGAATAAAAGATCTTCTAATTAATATAACATTGTGACCATAATTAAACATGTAAAATTTAATTCTAATCCAAATTTATTTAAATAATGAGTGACTAGAAATGAACATTATCTATTGTTATATACTACATTAATATTATAATGCTAAATTAATCTACTTCATCACTAACTAACAAAATAAATAAATTACAATTTAAATTATACTATACTAAAAGAATTAATTGAATTACTAATGAAACATATAAATAAATAAAAACTAACTAAAATTTAAACTAAAACTCAATTAATAAGAACTAACTACAACATGCTAATACTAATGCTAAAAGATAAAACTAAACTAACTTTCTAACTTTAAACTTTAAACTAATCTAACCCCCAACTAAACCCTATCCCACCCACTCCTCCACTAGACTAATCACTTTAACAAGCGCTTGGAAATGATGGGGCACACTGCCCAACACTTCAAAAATGTTGACCAAACATGCCATCTACAGGTACCATCACCTCTCTAATGTGCATATGTGAGCCCCAAGTTGGGTGATGATAGGGTATAGATATCAAAAGGATTGAAGGCTCTGTTTACAAATATTGCTTAGTTTATAAAATCCAACTTCAAATCATCACCCTATTCCCATTGGATCATGTGAGTTTAAAAATTGACTTTATGAGGTGTATATGGGATTGCACTATTGGACTTGTTGGGGATAGAATTCACAGGTCTTGAAAGCTCTGCCAGACTTTTTAAAAAATAGTGACTTGCTTCCCATGTAAATTGCAAGACACATAAAACCCTTAATGCCAAAGCTAAAAAAGTTTGCGCCCACTTGATGCATTTTTTTTTGTGGAGGAAAAAATTCGCATGATGGAAGGTGAGGTGTGATGGGTTTTAAAAGCCCAATCACAAAGTCCATCTTGCCCTTCAAAACTGGCACCTAGGGTAGTTGTAGTAAATAGGATAGTTGTAGTTAATGCATAAAGTAAATTTGGTAGGATAGATATGTTAGGATATTTAGATTATTAAAAAGTATATACATATACTTTTGAATTTAAGTTTAAATTATAGAATCAACAAAATATTCTCTATTATGTCTCCAAGGACCAACTGAATTTTCTCCATACAATTTCTAGAGAGCTTTTTGCTCCTAGAAGTGCTCTTTTTTTAAAATTCCTTCTCAAACTTGCATCTCTTTTTTTAAAAATACATTTCAATACAAGGGTATATATCCTTTTTGTAAATTTATGTTCTTCAATTAATCTTGTAACAAAGGTGTAGGCCTTTCTATTCAATTTGGATCTATCATTTGCATATTTTAACAAGCTAATTGAACAATTTTTTTTATCAACAATAAGAAATTTATGGTATCTTCTACTACATATGATATTTGGTTGAAAATTCAACATGACGAATTCCTTACTTAACATGAATAAACTTAAACATTGCATAATTGCACATCACCATGTGATCTATTCCACATTTCACATATCCATAAACTGAAATAACATAAGATACAATGCAAGGGGTTTTCTCAATCCTTTCTTTCTATGAATTAACCTGGTTCAAGGCTCCATCAGGAAAGAACCAGTAAGGAAACTCGACATCTTTGCCAAATACATCAAAATTTAAAATACAATTTTTTTACATAAGATTACAATTCAAATGAAAATTCTTCTAGGTCCTTCACAAGAGGTCTTTTTTTTCAATATCTTCAATGCACCAATGGAACCATGGACAAACAAGACCCAACATGGAGGTAAAACAACATAATATGATGAACAATTCAAGCATGCATTCCCAACTTAGTTTTTGCACAATAGGTTCAAAGTTGAACCAAATTAGGGGGGAGGTGGATTTTATCAATAGGATATTTCAATCACCATACCATAACATAGCACTTTTGGGGCTAAAATTCAAGAACTTTTGTTCTTCTAAAAATGTGCTTTCGGGGCCAATATAGCAAGGGTATTCATTCCTTTCTTTCTTCAAAAATTCAAATTTTCATACAAGGTATGGGATGACAAGTAGGGGCCTATACACCCTACCCTCTTTTCCTCCTCTCACCATGAGAGGAGACTCTACACTATTGAGGTCCAACTAAGGTCCTTCCCCCATATATGGCCACTTCTTCCATATCCAAGGGTGAGTGATGCCAAAACAATCCCCATGAAAACCCCTCAAAAACAAAACATCAAGGAAAGCATAAGAATAACATCAAAAAACAAGTTAAGATCCCTCCAAATCAACCCAACACACAAGCAAGCAATAAAAAGAACAACACAATGCCTTATACATGATTCAAGAATGAACAACATGAAGAAACAATTCAAAAGAGTGAAGAACTCTTGACTTCACAAAAAGTTATGGGAAATTAGTAAGTTGAGAAGAGCTTTTCCTTTTCTTCCTTCAATCTTCAACTTTCTCCAAAATTAGAGATTGGGTAACAAAACCAAAACTTCTCCAAAATGCCTCTAAATATGGCCCTAACTCAACTAGACTTTAGATAACCCCAAGGTGGAGTTTGAGCCACCAACTCATGGAGGAGACAAATCAATTTTTGCAATCACCCAAAAGTAGGGTTTTTGAGTGACCCTAAAAGTCAACCAAGGAGGCTAAGGGTGTGGAAAGTACTCCCAACTCATACCTTTACCCCTAGGGTACTTAAATTTAATATTTTTAGGTCTTAAAGACTTAATATAACCCAAACAAAAGCTAGGAGAATTCTAAGACCAATTAACAACCTTCAAATAAAGACAATGCAAAGATAGCACAAATTAACAAGGGGTTTAGTTCCGTCTTTCCATGGGGTTTCCCGACTAAATTTCTTGCACAACCATTGCACACATCAATAGTTCAAGAAACACATGTATGTATATATATATATATATATATATATATATGTAGGAATACGTATCAAGAAATTCATGTAAATTAAAACATCCATTTTCTACAAATCAATTGTTTATCTCATTTTATTCATTAAAATTGCAAAAATCAAAGTGTTAGTTCTGCATTCATTCACTTCATCATCGTACATGTTCATAAAGCATTAAATGATGAAATCAAATATCTGAAAGTAAAGCATCACACATCATAAATAGCATAATAATGTTCAGTGCATCAAGTAATGTTCTGACATATCGAGTTATCAGTATCAAAATAATAATGTATCATTGATGCTAGGATGGGTCGAGGCGAGGCCTCACAGATAAATTAGAGCTTGTTCATATAGATGTATGGGGACCAGCTCAAGTATCTTCCCTTAGTGGTTCTCATTATTATGTTACATTTATTGGTGATGTAACTAGAAAAGTATGGGTTTATTTTCTTAGATAGAAATCTGATGTATTTCAAACTTTTAAGAACTGGAAATGCTTGGTTGAAAATGAGACTAGTAAGAAATTAAAATGTCTCAGATTTGATAATAATGGTGAGTATGGCAGTCATGAATTTGAAGATTATTGCTCCAATAATGGTATTTGCAGATAGAAAACTATTCCAACAACTCCATGGGAAAATGGTGTGGTTGAATGCATGAACAAGACTATAATGGAGTGTGAAAGGAGCATGAGATTGTATGTTGGTTTTCCCTTAGACGTGTGTAGAGGCTATCAATACTATTATATATTTGATTAATAGAGTTCCCAATACTCCTCTGGGTTGTGGTATTCTAGAGGAAGCAAGAACTGGTAAGAAGGTGAGTTATTCTTTTCTCAAAACCTTCAGTTGTGAAGCATTTTCTCACATAGATTTTGAAAATAGAATCAAGCTAGAAGCTAAGTCAAAGAAATGTGTATTTGTTGGATATGGCATTAATGAATTTGGTTATAGGCTTTGGAATTTTGAAAATCATAAAATTGTAAGAAGAAGGGATGTCATATTCAATGAGAAAGTGTTGTGCAAAGATCTATTGCAGCAACATGAGAACAAAGAAGATGATTATGTAGTGTTGTATGATACTCCAAAAGATGATGTTTCAGCCATTCCTAATGATGTGCAACAACCTCAACAACAAATACCACAAACACTAGTGAATGTTAGATGGTTAACAAGGATAATTAGACTTCCAGATAGATTTTCTCTCTCTTTGCATTCTATTTCACTTACTATTGCTGGTGAACTTGAATGTTATGATGAAGTTGTGTAGGTGGATACTAAGATTCAGTTGGATTCTGTAATGAAAGATGAAATGGACTCTTTTCTAAAAAATAAGACATGGGATTTTTGTAAGTTTTTTGTAGGTAAAAGGGATTTATAGAATAAGTGGGTTTGTAGCTTAAAAGAAGAGGATGGAGGTAAGAAAAAAATTAAAGCCAAGTTAGTTGTAAAAGGGTTTGCATAGAAAAAGTTCATTGATTTTGATGAGATATTTTCTCCTATTGTCAAGATGACTTCTATCTGTACTATTTTACGTATTGTGGGTATTGAAGATTTTGATCTAGAGAAGCTTGATGTTAAAACAACCTTCTTTCATGGTGATTTGGATGAAGAGATATATATGGCTTAGCCATAGGGATTTGAGGTCAATGGTAAGGAGAGTTTAGTATGTAGATTGAAGAAAAGTTTATATGGCATGAAACAAGCATCTCGACAATGGTATCTAAAATTTGACAAAATTATGCATGAGCATGGATATAGGAGGTGTCATTCAAATTATTGTGTTTACTTTAAGAGGTTGGATGATGATAGCTAAATTATTTTATGTTTATATGTTGATGATATGGTTGTAGCTTGGTCTAACATGGATCACATTAAAGGGCTAAAATGCCAATTAGCACATGTATTTTCTATGAAGGATTTGGGGGTAGCAAAACAAATCCTTGGTATGAAGATTTTTAAAGATAGGAAGAATAGAAAATTGATGCTAATGTAGGTTGATTATATTGAGAAGGTATTGTAATGTTTCTTTATGGATAACACTAAAGCTATCAGCATACCTTTGCCTAGTCATTTGAAGTTGACTAAGGAGATGTGTCCCAAGACACAAGAAGAGCAGGATAAGAAGTCTGAGGTACACTATGCTTTAGCTCTAGGAAGCTTAATGTATGCTATGGTATGTACTAAGCCAGATATTGCACATGTAGTGGGAGTCGTTAGTAGGTATATGAGTCATCTATAAATTGAGCATTGGAATGAAGTCAAACGGATTCATAGATATCTAAGAGGAACATCTAGTAAATGTTAACACTTTGGGGTCTCTACTAATGACTTGTAGGTGTATGTTGACTCAAATTTCATAGGGGATATCGACACCAAGTGGAGTAGTATAGGTTATGAATTTACTATTGGTGGGACAATTGTGAGCTAGGTTTCTAAGTTAGAGAAGGTTAATGCTTTATCCACTACAGAGGTAGCCAAGGAGATGATATGGCTTTAGTTTTTCTTGGAAGAATTGGGAAACTCTCAGTAGAATAATTATTTGTTAATAGATAGTTAGAGTGACGTTCATCTTGCCAAGAATTTAGCTCTACATTTAAAAACCAAACACATATAGTTTTGGTACCATTTCATTTGGTTAGTTTTGGATGATGGATAGTTAAAGTTGGACAAGAAACATATAGATGACAATCAAGCATATATGCTTATTAAGATAGTAACAAGGGAGAATTTGAACTCCTCTTTAGATTTAGTTTTTCTTCTAGACTAAACATGAATAAAATAATAGGAGAGTCTAGGGTGGTTTGATCCATTGGGGGCCCCATGTGGTGGCGGTATTGCTATAGGACTAGTCTCCAAGTGGGAAATTGCTAGTTTGTGGTGAGTGATTAGGAAAGTACTATACATAATTCATAAATACTTTGGGGTAATATATGGCCAACATGTTGTAACCCTAAAGTGGTATAAAATTACTTGTATAAAAGGGCTTAGGGTTAAGTGTTTTTCATTGTAGTTGATGTGAAATTTGGTTCTTGTAGTGGTATTGAGATGTAAGGGATTATGAATTGTAATTAGGTTGTAATCACTAGATCATAATAATATTGGACTTTTTGTTTGGTGGACGTAACCTAGGGATTGGGTGAACCACATTCAATGTTGGTATCTTGTGTTCTTTTATGTGTGATCTATTATTGGTTATATTTTCATGTAATTGTTATTTCTATATGTGGTTTAATTCTAACGGAAAAGGTTCCTAACCCAATTACATACCACTTGGGCACTTCAATTAAATTTATTTTTTCTTCTAGGGGTTTAGAAATAGATGATACTAAGATGGGGGTGGATCATTATACAATAAACTTTTTCCCACAATTAAATATTGTTAATTACTTTCTAAAATGTATATGAAAATAAACCAACAATGTTGAACAATAAATATAATGATGCGTATAGAGAATTCATAACACCATTATTTGTTAATTAGGGAAACCCTTTCTAAGGGAAAACTCCAGTGGGGATGATACCCATTAGATCATCCACTAAAAAAAATAATCTTATTAAGGATATTGACCATGTTAGGAGGCTATGAAATACATATAGTGTGTCGATAGAAGACCAGGCCTTGTTAGAAGCCTCAACCCTATTAGGAGTTTTTTCAACCCTTTTAGGAGTTGGTACATCAAATACAATATATGAAAGAAGAGCCCACTTCCCTAAAATGCATTTATACAATTTAGCTTTTCACAAGAATAGGTATACATACAATACTTTCTCACTATCATAAATTGCACTTCTTCTAATCATACATTGAATCTCACTTCACATAAGGCTCACATATATTTCAGATAGTTTACACAATAGTTCCCATGTCAAAAAACTTTCATTCACATCTCACATATAACACACTTTATCAGTACAAGATAAGATCTTTACTTATACCTTGCATATGAGTAAGTCTTTGCTTAGTTGGCCTTCACGTCTTCAAATGCTTGACATGATATAAAATGACTTATGGAATAATATCCACATAGTCATCTCATGATGACTTAGTAATTATTTTATTACCAAAATAATTCCTTAAGCCTTATAACTCTAATTACTAGTATGCTTTATTCTTCTCTGTTGGATACCCATACTAGTATTTCAACTTTAACTCACATCATATTGTTTGTACACACCTGCACACTGGCACACATCATTATGACATTGTCATAGATATTTCATCAGCTAGACATAAGCTAACTCTCTATGAGTTATATATACATATCACATATGTCTATGTAATGTTGCAAACTATCTAACACTTAGACAATTTTCTAAGTCTTATTGCATAAATGAAATATTGAATACATTTTTCCATAAATGATAACTATCAAGACATCTATCTGACCATATTACCAACAATCTTGCACTTTGGCATTAATGGAAACATTTGGGAAAATTGGCCAAGCCCCAAAATGATTTCCTACATAATAAAATATAATTAAAAGTAACTACACAAAATTGCATTCAAAACATAACAATTTCATGTTTTGATGTATTATTACATTCTGTATCACTCCTTTACATCAAAAAAAATGTGTACTCCCCCTTACATATACAATATAAAATTTCCTTACATATGTTACTTTTCCTCCTTATTACATACATACAATTTTCCTTTACATATTACTTCCCCTTTGACATCAATGGCAAACCTATGTCAAAAAATTGTCTCAAAAAACTTGGTAGCCTACTATTGATCAACTTGTTATCCTAGAAAAACATTCTGCATACACAAGTTTTAGCCTATACACTTTCTTCTTCGAGTTCTCCTTCACTATGTTAGAAATAATGAGTAGTGCATATAGTGCATAGGATTCCACTTCAACTGCATTGAAGTTAGTATAGGAAAACTTGTCATAGAAAGTATTTGCTGAAAGGCATTCCTCTAGTTGCCTCTGCCAAATGTTGATCTTTGGAGACAAGGCTTCTCTAAGACTAGAGAAGATTTTTTGTACCTTCTCCTTATCTAACTCCAAGTTGTTGATCATACTATGGATCTTTTTCACTTTTGTTCAACATTCTTCAATACTAGTCTTAGGGACCTGTACTTTTGCAGTGAGTATTTCAAGTCCACTCACCTTTCCCTTTATTTTAATCTCAAAGCTTTTTAGGTACTTGTATGATAGCATGCACCATCCATAGAACTTCTTACCTTCATCAATGTTCTTCTTGAGTTCCTTGATTCTTATATCTAGTGTGTTTAAATCATTTCCTACATTTGTGGACATTGTGTCAAATAGTGTTGCATCATGTTTCTTCAATGCATGCACTGATGTTACCTTAGCTGAAATTCTGAAATCTTCATCAAAGATCTTCATCAATTCCTTGGCCTTACTCTAAAATTTTGGAATTTCTATAGTTATTGTAACTGTCTTTTGCATTCTATCTAGAACTTTAGTTAGTGTCTTCTCCAAATACTTTAATGTTTTGTTGTTTCCAAACAACTTTCTCTGTGAGCTTATCAAACCATTTTATCATCATCATCATCTGATGGTATTATCACTATCACTGATATTTTTCTAGGAACGAATGGATCTATCTTTAGTTTTTCACTCTTCTTCTCTTCATCAGCTCTCTTCTTCTCTTCTTCTAATCTCTCAAATTCTCCCTTCTTTCTTACCTTTTTTTCTTTCTTCTTTCTTTCTTTTCCTCTTTCTCTTTCTTTTTCTTTTCATCTTCTTCTTTCTTCTTCTTTTCAAATTCCTCTTTCTTTTTCTTTTCATCTTCATCTTTCTTCTTCATTTCCTCTTCTTTATTTTTCTTTCCTCTTTTGCTTTCTTTTTCTTTCCCTCTTCTTCTCTCTCTTTTTTTCTTTTCCTCTTCTTCTTCTTTCTCTCATTCTTTCCTCTTCTCTTATTCTCTATTTTACTTAGTTGCTTTCTTATTTCATTCTTCTTCATCATTATCTAAGCTTGTATACACTATTATATTGCCAAAAATGGATTGGCCTAATGTTGCAAAAGGATTCTCCTCTGCATCCACTACTATTTGTGTATTATCCACTTGCATGGATTCAATATCCATAATAATATGCAGGGGTGATGTTAGTTTGTGGTGGCTGATTAGGAAAGTATTGTGTATACTTCATCAATTCCTTGGGCATAGGGTTAGGGATACTTGTACATACTCCATATATTAGGAAATTATTCTTACCCTAAAGTGGTGAAAATACTTGTATAAAAGGGCTTAGGCTTAGGGATTGTTTCATAAGGTGATGCAAAAATTTGTTCTTGTGGTGGTATTGACCTATGAGGGATTATAGATTGTAATCAATTTGTAATCACTGGATCATAAAATACTAGACATGTTATTTGGTGGATGTAGCCCAAGGTTTAGGTGAACCACGTTAAATCTTAGTGTCTTGTGTTCTTTCTATGTGATCTATTATTTTTTGATATTGATTATACTTGCATGTAATTATTATTTATGTTGTGCTTTAGTCCTAACAAGTGGTATTAGAGTGAGGTTTTTCTTTCAATTATCCTCTACAAGAAAGTTTCACAGTTGAGTGGGAGTCTCACGATTGAGTGGGAGTCTCACGATTGAGTGGGAGCAATGATAGATGAGGGTAAGCTGAGGGTTGACAGGTTTAATGGGTAGAACTTTTAGTTATGGAAGATGCAAATGGAAGACTATTTGTATCAAAAGAATTTATGGAAGTTGTTGGAAGGCAAAACCAAGAATTAGAGATCTATGTCAAATGATGAATGGGATCTTTTAGATAGAAAGGCACTTGCAAGTATTCAATTATTCTTAGCACTATTAGTGGTATTTAATATTACAAAAGAGAAGACAACAAAAGAATTGATGCAAACCCTAGTGAAATTGTATGAAAATCCCTTTACTTCAAATAGGGTATTTCTCATAAAGCATTTATTTAATATGAAAATGACAGAAGGTGGATCTCATGTACATCATTTAAATAAAATTAATACTATTGCTAGTCAATTATCTTATGTGGGTATCTATTTTGTTGAATAAATTAGGGCTTTCTTGATTTTGTGTTCTTTACCTAAAAGTTGGATTGGCTTGGTAATGTTTGTGAGTAATTATGTTCCTAGATCTAGTACCCTAAAATATGATGATGTGATCAATGGTAATTTTGAGTGAGGAAACTCATAGGAAAACCTTAGGTGGATCTACATGAAGAAGTGCTTTGAATGCACAAAGTAGAGGCAGAATGACTGAGAGAGGAAAGTCAAAGGGGAGGAGGTCTTAATTGAGAGGACCAAATGAATGCTAGTACTATGGGAAACTAGGGCATGAAAAGAAAGATTTTTGGATTCGAAATAAAAATGAAGGAGATAAACCAAATGGAGATAAGTAGGGAAATGTGGTAAGTAACAAATTTGAAAAGGATGCTTTGATTTTGTCTTTAGAAAATGTTGATAATTAATTGGTTTTTGATTTAGTGCTTCATTTCATGCTACACCTCATAGAGGTTATTTCATTGATTATGTCAAAGGGAATTTTGGACTTGTTTATTTGGGGGATAATGAGCCCTATCAAATTGTTGGAAAGGGAATAATTAAGATTAAGTAGTAGAATGGGAATCATTGGCTATGACATGAGGTAGGACATATTCCAAGGCTGAGTAGGAATTTAACTTTAGTAGGGCAACTTGGTGATGAGGATTGTATAGTTATTTTTAATTGAAAAAATTGGAAGGTTTCAAAAGGTTCACTTGTAGTAGCAATATATGTGAAAGTAGGCACTTTATATCTTTGTATAGGTCATATTGTTCCTTCTACTTTAATTGTTTTAGACAAAAATGAATGTTTAGGAACAATTATTGTAGTTGAGCAGGGAGAACAAATAACTGATGTAGATTCTAATACAATGCTATGGCACAATAGACTTGGGCATATGAGTTGGAAAGGCATGAAAGTAGTTCATTCAAATAAAGTTTTACTAGGCCTAAAATGTGTTAATATGGATTTTTGTGAAAGTTGTGTGTATAGAAAACAAAAGAGAGTGAGTTTTGTGAAGACTAAGAAGAAAAATAAAAAGGAGAAATTAGAGCTTGTGCATATAGATTTATGGGGACCAGCTCATGTATCTTCCCTTGGTGACTCTCATTATTATGCTACATTCATTTATAATGCAACTAGGAAAGTATGGGTTTATTTCCCTAGACAAAAATCTGATAATGGAGCTAAGTAATACAATCATGAATTTGATGATTATTGATGCACTAGTGGTATTTGTAGACAAAATATTTTTTCAAGGCCTCCATAGGAAAATGGAGTGATTGAACACATGAATAGGGCTATAATGGAGTGTGCAAGAAGCATGAGGTTGCATGTTGGGTTACCCTTACACATGTGGGTGGAGGCTACCAATACTATAATATAATGGATTAATATAGGTCCCTCTACTCCTTTGGGCTATGGTATTCCAAAGGAAGCATGGACTAGTAAGAAGGTGAGTTATTCTTTTTTCAAGACATTTGGTTGTGAAGCTTTTGCTTATATAGATTCTGAAAATAGAACCAAGCTAGAATCTAAGTCAAAGAAATGTATATTTTTTGGATATGAAATTAATGATTTTGGTTATAGGCTTTGAGATTTTGAAAATCATAAAATTGCAAGAAGCAGGGATGTCATATTTAATGTGAAAGTGTTGTACAAAGATCTATTACAACAACATAAGAAGAAATAAGATGATTATGTAGTTTTGGATGATACTCCAAAAGATGATGTTCTAGCAATTCCTCATTATATGTAACAACCACAACAACAAATACCACACACACAAGTGAATGTTAGATAATCAACAAGGCAAATTAAACCTCCAAAAAGATTTTCTCCCTCTTTGTATTCTATTTTACTTACTAATGCTAGTGAACTTGAATGTTATGATGAAGCTCCATAGGAGGATACTAAGATTTAGTGGGAGTCTACAATGAAAGATGAAATGGACTCTTTGCCAAAGAATAAGACATGGGATTTGTGCAAGTTGCATATAGGTAATAGAGCTTTATAGAATAAGTGGTTTTATAGGTTAAAATAAGAGGATAGAGGTAAGAAAAGATTTAAAGGTAGATTAGTTGTGAAAGAAATTGCACAAGAAAAGGGCATTGATTTGGATGAGATATTTTCTCCTATTGTTAAGATGACTTCTATTCGTACATTTTTAAGTCTTAGGCTATTAAAAATTTGCATTTAGAGTAGCTTGATATTAAAACAACCTTCCTTCATGGTGATTTGGATGAAGAGATATGTATGGCTCAGCTAAAGGGTTTTGAGGTCAAGGATAAGGAGAACCCAGTGTGCAAATTAAAGAAAAGTGTATATGGCTTGAAGGAAGAACCCCAGAAATGGTATCTAAATTTTGAAAATTTTATGCATAAGCATGGATACAATAGGTTTCATTTAGATTATTGTGTTTATTTTAAGAGGTTGGATGATGATAGCTACATTACTTTATATTTATATGTTGATGATATGCTTGTAATTGGCTCTAACTTGGATCATATCAAAGGGTCAAAACACTAGTTAGAACATGCATTTTCTATGAAGGAGTTTAGGAAAGAAAAATAAATCTTTGGTATGAAGATTTGTAGAGATAGGAAGAACAAAAAATTGATGCTATCTAAGTTTGATTGTGTTGAGAAAGTGTTGCAACGTTTCTCTATGGAGAATGATAAAGTTGTTAGCATACCTTTACCTGGTCATTTGTAGTTAACTAAGGAGATGTATCTCAATACACAACAAGAGGAGGAAAAGTTATCCAAGGTACCCTATGCTTCAACTATAGGAAGCTTGACCTATGCTATGGTATATAGCAGGCAAGATATTGTACATGTAGTGGGAGTTATTAGCAAGCATATGAGTCATTGAGGAATTAAGCATTGGAATGTAGTTAAATGGATTCTTAGATATTTGAGAGGAACATCCAATAAGTGTTTACACTTTGGGGGCTCTACTACTAATTTATAGAGCTATGTTGAATTAGATTTGGTATGGGATATTGATACCAAGTGAAGTACTATAGGTTATGTCTTTTGTATTGGTGGGGCAGCCATGAGATGAGTTTCTAGGTTACAAAAGATTAATTATTTATCCACTATAGAGGCAAAGTATGTAGCTACTACAGAGGCAACCAAGGAGATGATATGGCTTCAGTTCTTCTTGGAAGAATTGGGACACCCTTAGAAGGATAATTATTTTTTTACAGATGGTCAAAGTGTCATTCATCTTGCAAAGAGTTTAGCTCTACATACAAAGACCAAATGCATACAGCTGTAATACCATTTTGTTTGGTCAATTTTGGTAGATAGATAGTTAAAGCTAGATAAGATACATTCTATTGATAATCTAGCAAATATTTTTACAAAGGTGGTAACAATGAAGAAGCTAAACTCCTCTTCAGCTTTGATTGGTCTTCTAGACTAAACATGAATAAAAGAACTATAGAGTACATGCTAGTTTGATCTAGTGGTAGCCTCATGGAGTAGTAGCATAGCTATAAGACTAGTCACTAAGTGGGAGATTTTTTATTTGGTGAGGAGCCTAATCAGTCCCCAAGTGGGAGATTGTTAATTTGTGGTGACTGGTCAGGAAAGAACTATACATACTTCATAAATTCATTGGGGCTTGTGGCATTGCCCCAAAAAAAAATTTGGGCCATATTTTATCAGGATTTTTTGCTGACATGCAGTTATTAATTAGAATCCTAAAGTGGTAAAAATACTTGTATAAAATAGCTTGGGGTAGGGATTGTTTCATAAGGTGATGTGAAAATTGGTTCTTGTGGCAGTATTGAGCTGTAAGGGATTACAGCTTGTAATCATTAGATCATAAAATATTGGACTTGCTATTTGGTGGACATAGCCCAGGGTTTGGGTGAACCACATTAAATCTTGGTGTCTTGTGTTCTTTTTTGTGTGATCTATTATTTTTTGATATTGGTTATATTTGCATGTAATTTTTATTTATATCTATAGTTTAACATTAATAGGTGAGAGTGCCTCTTTTTTCTTCTCTACCTCTTCCTCATCACTAGAAGGAATACTAGCTTGTGCATACATTGGTCTCTTAGCTTTGGACTACATACTCACATCTACTACTGAGGTCATGTATTTTACAATTGCTTCCTATGTTTCCTTCTTAACATCCTCATAGTTGCCTCCCATCGGAAGACTTTCTCTTCTTTTTTTCCTTAGTAAGGGCTCAATATCCTTCAAAATTATATCAAGGTCCTCCTTGGAGTCAACCTCACATATTTTATTTATCATTTTTATCCTTAAATTTAGATTTTCTAACCCTCTCTTCTTTCTGTTTATTAGCCTATTAAATAGGTCTTTAGGTATCTTATTCTTTGGCTTCCATTCTCACTTTCCTACTGATGTTCTAGCTTCTATAAACTTCACAACATCCAACTCACTCTTTAACATTAGTTCTCACCAAATGATGCTTCTAACTCTTCTAAAAATACTTAATTCAAGTAGGATGAGTCTCAAACAATCCATGACTTCAATTTCCCTTCAGATGCATCAAAGTACTATTCTTCCAAAGTTTTACAATAACTCTCTTGATTTCAAGCTCTCACAAATACTTCCTAGAGTTGATCAACATGTCCCTTAATTTCTTCCTTCTGAATGATGTAACTACCATTTTTACTTCTTCTCTCATTCATCTTATTGTTCCTCCTATTATTAAGATTCTTGTGAAAGTTCCTTCTGTGCATTCTGTAGTATCTTGTTATGTTTCTAAAGTTATTGCATAACTGATATACAAGTGCATTTCTCTTTTGATTGGTTCCATTCTTATTCTTAGGTGCTCTACAATTCCTTGAAATGTGTCCAAGAGTGCTACACTTCTAACATACAATCTACTTCCTTTCACCATTAGATCTCTCTCCATTATTGGATCTACTCTGGGATCTACCTTTTTCATTACCTATAGGGTTATTATTCGTAAACAATCTACTATTCCCATTATTACTATTAAATTTAGGTTTCATACATTCTACTACTTTATGTTCATAACCATAAAAATTATAGAAATGGAAATTACTAATAGGTTTAAAAGAATCACCTATGCAATCTCTCTTTATATGTCCAACTTCATTACATATAAAACATTTATCTCTAAGTTGACATCTAACTTCGTTGGATGAATGATCTTGCCTAGGTTGATCAACTTGCTCTATTGTCTTAGGTTCATTAGATTTCTTAGATAAAGCAACTACCTTTTTTTTTTTAGATGGCTAGATTGTATTCTAAATCAGTATCTTTAGGGGTTTCTACAATAGGACTGGGTTCTTTCCTAATTGCAACTTTCTTTGCTAATTTTTCTCCAATAAGGTATCTAAGACCTGTCTTGTCATAACAAGGTCTCGAATGAAATATTTGTTTATCAATCTTTTTAGAGCTTTTGTAAAATTTCTCTAACTTCTTCTTGACTTGTGTCTACTCTCCTTTCACAATAATATTGTACTTTTCATCTCAACATGTTCCATATTAATATAATGTAATTTAGATGTCACTTGACTCAATTGCAATCTAAGGTATGCATTCTAATATTTTAGATCAGGCTCACTCTTACTATCATAGATCCTAAAACTCAACTTAAGTTCAACAATTTTCAACTCATGTTTCAAGATTATCTTTTAGTTTTCCAATATAAACTTTTGCATCTTTATACCCATCTTTTAGGTTATCTCTTTCTTTAGTAAGAAGGTCAATCTATTTAAGAGCTTCTTTAAGGTTTTTCTTTTACTATTCCATATTCACAGGGATCTTACTCAAGCTACTAAGCTTCTTTAGGGTAACTATTCTCTTATAGAAATTGATAGAAATAGATGATACTAAGAGGGAGGTGAATGTGTATAATATAAAATTTTACCCATAATTGAATATTGTTAATTACTTTATAACATGTATATGAAAGTAAACAAGCAATGTTGAATAGTAAATATAACCATGCACATGGAGAAATCAAAACAGTATTATTTGTTAACTAGGGAAACCATGGCCAAGGGGAAACCCCATTGAAGATAATACCCACTAGATTATCCACTAAACAAAAGAATTATGTTAACGATAATGACCTTGTTAGGAGTCTATGAAATAAGTATAGTGTTTGGAGTCCTTGTTAGAGTACTAGGCCTAATTAGAAGCCTTAATCCTATTAGGAGTCAGTAGATTAAATACAATGTATGGGTAGGTGCAGGATCATGGTCAACCAAACTATGGTCTTAAGTGGCAATAAAAAATTAGAAAATTAGGGTCATGCCAACTTAATGTGCAATTTTCTACTTGTTACTAACTTTATATCAAAAAGTTGAGAGAAAAGAATCTCTAGAAAATTGAATCTAGTTTCTAAACTTCAAGGACTTATCTCAAAAAAAAAAAATTTGATTGGCCAAAATTTTGAATTTTAATGCAACCTTGCAAAAATTTTAGAACAAAAATAACAAGTAGACATATGTCTAACCACCTTAATCAAAATCAAATATTAATATTTTTTAATAATATTCTAGATATAAGTAGTAGACTCATGCTTAGATGTGACACATACTTTTGCGTATTTTTATTCTAAATAAATAATAATTAAATAATTTTTGACTTTAGTATTTTGGAATAAAAAATCTCTCATGTTTGACCACCTTAACTAATTCAAAACTCTACAAAATTCAATTTTTCATTTTTTTGCTTATAGTGGAAGAAACATAGAATGTGATGCATCTTTTGGATTTAAAAAATATTGTACCATTTGAAAGTTATAGTTGTTTTTCAATTAGCATGTCAGTTAGCACTTTATACATAACTCCATTAGAAAATAAGTAATAATTACTTGCTAACCTCATAATTAGAAAACCTTACATCTATGGAAAGATAAGAACATTCTTAAGAAACCCTTTTCATTTCATCAAATTTTGGTGAAAAGAAAGTCGTTAGCTACATGTTTGAAGTAAAAATCACATAAAAACAGGCCAAAAGCACATTTTTAGGATTTTTTAAAGTTGATCGTATAGGCTTGGTATCAAAAGATATAGTAGACCTAATAAAGATATTAATTTTTTTCATTTAGTATCAGGGTGGGTAGGAAAAAAGTTGGAATAGATTTTGAAATGGTTTGAGATATTTCAAAACTATAGATTTTTTAGATTGCCACTTTTTGGCACACCATGATCCTACACATACCCATATGCAAGAAGATCCAACTGCCCTAACATGCAATTATACAATTTAGTTGTTCACAAGAATAGCTATACATACAATAAACTCTCACTACTGCAATTTTCACTACTTTATCATACATCAGATCTTGCTTCACATAAGGCTCACATATCTTTAAGATAGTTTGCATAATAGTTTGCATGTCACACAATGTTTTCTCACATATAACATATAGCACACATTATTTGTGCAAGATAAGGTCCTTACTTATACCTTTCATATTAGCAAATATTTGCTCAATTGTCCTTCATATCTTCACATGCTTGATATGATATAAAATGTCTGATGAAATAATATCTACATAGTCATCTCATAATGACATAGGGATTATTTTGTTACCAAAATAATTTCTTAGTCCATACAACTCTAATTACTAGTATGCTCTGTTCTTCTCTATTAAATACGTGTATTGGTATTTCAACTATAACTCATGTCATACTATCTATACACACCTACATACTAGAACATGTCATCATGACACTTTCATAGAGCTTTTCTCAACTATGCATAAGCTAACTCTCAATGAGTTATCTATATATATCACATCTCTCTCTATAATGTTGCAAACTATCTAACACTTAGATAATTTTGTAACTCTTAATGCATAAATAAAATGTTGAATACATGTTGCCATAAATGACAACAACTAATACATATATCTGACCATATTGCCAACACTAGGATCAATTTATGACCTATACAAGTGGCTAGAAATATTTGATCCCTAAAAGTCCTAAGGATGTAACCATTCAACTAAACCCTAATTAGGATAAACTAATTTAGGTTACTAACTATATCAGTCTTATGTTAACATATTACTTTGCCAACCCAAAATAGATATTTTAGTACACATGCATATAATGGGTCTCAAGTGACACCATAGGATTTACTTTTATATAAAATTTGACATGTCACAAAATACAAAATGATACACATATATCTAGATTGTGATACAAATTAAACACTTGACAATGAGGTTTGAATTACTTTATTGGATTCAACCTTAGTCTTATAGTTTGCACATAGGGTCAATTAGTGATTCTCTAATTAATTCTATGGTTAATTATCTCACACACTCAAATTAAATATCAATAGTTTCATAGGATCATATTCATATATTCAAACCTAATTTGCATAGTCTCACTAATTAGAACATAACTTTCATCCTAGTTAAATTTTCCCATTTATGTACATAGATTAGCATCACTAATATCATAATTAAATCATCATGACATATTCATCAATTCAGATTAAAATACTAAAATAATCATCACAATGCAGACATATACCTAAAACATCATAAACATCATCAATAAAGCATATTGAACTATCTAATTGCATATATCATAATCATCAACCTGACATAATTAACATCATCATCATCATAAGCTGAAAAACATGAAATCATTTTTAGTACAAATCAATTCTTAAATATTCAAACAATCTATTAAGTCTTGAATCATAGAGTATCAAAATATGAATGTATGAACTGACCTCTATTTCTATTAGGATGCCTAGACAATAAAATGTTAATTCATATATATCATCATAATTATTATATATAAGATAACAATAATTTATCACAATGTCCTCTACATAATTTCTAGCAAGAATAACAACATTTTCCCATGCCATTGCCTTGTCACTCTCATATATCTCTTCAACTCTCCTATAAATGATTTAACAATGAAATTTATATTTAAATAACTAAATATGACGAGGGGTCTTATATATGGGAATAGGGTACTAGTTGATGACAAAGAATGAAAAGTAGATTGTGGAAGCAAGAAAACTTGAGGAATGCAGTGAAGTTGAAGATCTATTTATGTACAATATGATTACCAAAGAACCATTATTGTCAGCTCTTTCTAACAATGAATACAATCGACTAATTCTTAGTTTGATCTCATAAAATTTGGAAATATTTAGAAACTACATTTGTAGGTGATTTTAATAAAAAATGAATTGGGTATGTTTATTTCAAGATGGTAAGATGATGAAGATGAATCTATAAGAAGCGATATTGGTAGAATATCATAAATTTTTGTAGGAATTAAGTCTTGCAATGAATCTCAAACTAAAGATGAGGTTATCTAGAAGATCTTGAAATCTTTCAAACCACTATTCAAAGAAACATTGTAGATGATTGAGCTACTGATACCCTACACTAAGAAGTTAACTAGAGAGACAATACTTGGAAGATTGGAAGTAGTAGAAGCAGGCCTAAAGAAATCTAGAGATTTTTCTAGAGTAGAAGTAGCCTTCGGTGCATTAAGTTTTAACCCTTATTTATCAAGAATACAAGCATTAGTCGAGACTATGCTAGTAGTAGCAGAAGTAGATCTGAGGAGGATAGATGAATTCAAGAAAGAATTGTTTTGCTTTTAAGGAGAGAACAAAGAGAATCTTTATGTAAGGAAACTTGCAACAAAGAATATAACTGTTTTGAAATAACCCATAGTAGATCTAAAACAAATATAAAATTAAAATCCACATGCAAGATAATAGGCAACATACCCACAAAAATGTGTCACAAGATATACCCTGGGAAACCCTCACTAAGAGAAAAATCCAGTCTCCAAAAGCATCCATCACCATGTATAATTCAGAAAAAATCACCACTGCAATACAATTGTGGAAGCCTTCAAAGCCATAGCCATAACTAAGAAATCCATGTGAATAAGAATGAATCCACACATCACATGCCATTCTTCTAACCTTTACAAATGCTCCCTTGGCTAACCTATCAAGCCTTGTCTCACTCGACTCTTTCCCTTTCTTCCCATTTGTCTTCGCACTTCTCACATCAACAACTACCCTTGATGCTTCTTATATAATAGCAAGTCCCACAAAAGCACCAAGTCGTATTACATAAACTATGTGCTAAAACCATGTGCTACCTAACCCATTGACCCCACATTTAATATTGGACATTCAATTATTTTCCCCAATATTAAATGATTACATCAAATATTATCACAATGTTACAATAAAACTGATCAAGTGTATTCCATGGGAATATTTACATGCTAAAAATCCATCTAGGTGCAACATTACATAATAAAATAAAATAATACAATATCAAAATATTATGCAATGTGTGTGTTAGTACCTAATGTGGTCACACATTTAAAACCTCAAGTTCAGAGTTTTTGAACCACTTCGAACTAAAGTTCAAAGTATTTCAAAGTACTTCAAAGAAATTCAAATGGGTTCAAAATACAGATTGGTTAGAAAGTTCATAATTCTATCCCAATGAATTCACCAGGTTTAGTTTGTTAGTTTCATGACATCAAGAAAGTGTAGAGGTGCAGATTAAGATGAAGTTCAAGTGCAGTGGTTCAAAGTGTTTTAGAAGTTCAAGGTGGCTCATTGGTTCAATTTGCAAATTTAGATCCTAATTTAAATTGTCAAGTTCAACCTTTTAGTATAGAAGTTCAGAGATCATTATTTTCAAGTTCAAATGGTTGTTCTAAAATGTGCAGGATTATTATCAAAACCTCATGTGCTATGATTCAAAAGTTTGTAAATATGGAGGTGCTAGTTTAAATTCAAAAGAACACATTTTGAGCATCTAATAATAAAAATATAGAGCTCAAGTCAAGCTCCTACAAGATCACTCACCTATGACAGAATATGTTCAACATGGCATCATGACTATATCTAAGGCAGCTTGGATTTCATCATAAGGAAGTATGTTGAAAGCCATAGTTTAACATAAAGCAAATCAATATTCAACACATTCAGATCATAGATATAGGGGTCCGTAATGATAATTTGGTATATTAAGTAGATGTGGTTAACATAAAAGAATATGGGTGTAACTCAATGAATATTGTAGATTTTATGTTCCACCAAGAATATTTTTGACCCACATTACATCTACATGTGAGACTCCCAAGTCGCTGACGGTAATTAGATGCATGAGGAGAATTCACAAGGAAAAAATAACGGCCCAAACTCAACCATGATGGAGGAACATTTTTCATTATGTGGAAACAAAAACCTTGTCAGCTATTGATTTAAATAAGTACAATGTGACATCAGTATCATCGTGTGCCACATGGAAAATCAAGGAGAGAAGCTTGCTTTTTGGATCAAGTTTAGCAAGTTGGATTTTCTAACAGTCATATAGACCCTCAAACAGAGATCTATAACTTTTGACTCAGACATTATTTTCAAAATTGGCTTGGTGAGAATGTGGAGAACTAGGATCTAGATAACATATCCAAAATGTAGCAAGATCCAATAGTGGGATGAATAGTTATGCCTCCAGCACCGAGACCCATTGTTTTTGACAAAGCTATTTCGAATCCGCCTAGAATCAAAAGTATTTTCATATTGGAATAATATAATAATGTCCCACTTGTCCAAGTCTCAATTACTATGTCAAATTATTCTTATAAAACATTTACATCAACATTTTATAAGGTTATCAAAACATAAATGAGAGAAAAAAAGATGTGAATGGGAGCAACCATAAAGAGAGCCAATTTCAAGATTCAGTTAGGAAACTGAAAAGCCACAAGAAAGAATAGGTTAAATATGCCAACATCAAAGACAAAAAGGGTTCCATTCTTTCAGCTTCTGACGGTAGACTTTGTGCTCCAGAAGGGAAAGAGATTCTGCAAATTATTCCATTTTTCTTGAGAGACTGGGAGAGGTAGAGCATGGGTTATTTCTCTTTTCCAAAACTATGTGTCTAATTTAGAGATAGAATCTTAATGGTTGATGTAACATTGAGAAAGAATTTTTTGTCTTTCTTGAAATAGTGATTTGGTTGTAATGTGTACAAGATACTTTGTGATATTTTGTAGTCAGGGAAGGGACCCTAGAGGTTAATTACATTAGAACTTTGATTATGGTGTACTTTCCTTCCACTGATCATGAACTTTGTGTCATTTTCAGTTTTCTCTGAATTACGTTTCAATATCGTTGTTTTCTTGTTGCATCATCTTTTCAAAACATCTTTTAAAGCTCTGATTTTTTTAATTCTCTCAAGAGGATGGAAGATACATTTTCATTTACATTATGCAATGTAGTGTACAGCAGATTAACTTTGTGTAATCTATTTCCTTTCTTTTTAGTTCTTAGGTTTCACGTCTGCTCTGTATTTATGGATAGATGCTTGGTATCCTTCCTTGCTTTCCAGTCAAAAGTACCTATAATTAATTCAATTTAAATCTTGCACGGGGAGCTGTACCTAATAAAATTTAGAGGAAGGTTATTAATCTAATAATAACCTATCCAACTATTGGTGCTAGTTTGTCCTTTCATTTGGGCATTTGGGGTCAGATTTGTATCTATTTTCCCGAAGGACAATCTATTCCCTAATAGATTTTTGGTGACTCTACTGGGGAAAGAATCACAATTTCAGTGTTTTCTCTTCTAAGAAATCTGAAGGTACCTCCTTGAAGGTGGAGGTTGGTGGCTCTATTGAGGAAGAATGTCAGAAAGTCTTCCTTACATATCAAGGAATCTTGAAGGAATAGGTTCCAAAAAGAGATGAAGATAACACAAAAATATTTATCTTCATCCCACCTTTCAAAGATAATCATATCAAAGAGGTTACTAAAGAGGTTGCAAAGCAAGTAGACTAGCTAAAATCCTTTTACGGTGCCATCCTCATAAAGAAGAAACCCGAAGTGCAAGATCTAGAAAAAGAAAGACATGCATGTGAGAAGGAAGAAATAGTTGAAGTGGAAGACAAGTAGGAAGAAGATCCTAGTAAAGAAGGAATAGGAAGCTGACAAGATGATGAAGATCTTGATGTTTTTCAGCCGCACATGATTCCCATCTCCACATCATCTCTAGTAAGTCCTAAAGTTGAGGTAAAGACTTTAGATTTCCCATCATCATTTTTAGTTGATGAAAATTTTGAGTGTATTCAAAAAGAGGATGATGCTTCTTTTCATTTGACTTCATTGGCTATGGATAGTTGTATCAAGTCTTTGCCTATGATTTCATGTCATGAGGATAGTTTATCTCTTGATGCCCAAGAAGTGAGTAAAGGATTTGATTTCCCTCTTATGTGCCAAAATGAAAATGTGGACAGCATTGTATTGGTAGGGAATTAGTTAAAAGATGTAAATGATGGAGGTATGCAGGATAGTGAAAGTATATTATGCTCACCTACAAAAATTGCGGAAGATTTCAGCAAGGAACCATGTTCAAAGAATGACAGTCCATTGAAGATAGTTATGCATGTAGAAAATTTTACAGTCGAGGGTCATGCTGATCGTTGTTTGCCTGAAGATTTGGTTGGAATATTTTCTTGTCATGCCATGTTTGAAAATAAGTCTTTTAATGTCATGATGGATTGTGAAGTTATTAGCCTTGTGGATGTGAATGCTGAGCACAAACCTTCCCCAAAATCTTTTCATTTTAGAAATAATGCAGCAACAAATCCTATTAATACTATGGATGTTAGAGAAGGTGCCTCTAGATTTTTCTCTACATGTTTTGAAAGTTTCAGTTTTAAGAGTGACAATAGTCACCTTGTTTTAGAGGCTTCTAGTTACAAGGAATTAGACAATTTGCCACTGGAATTTTAGTCTTTCACCTTTGATATTGATCACCTCTCTTTGAAAAGCCTCCTTGATGAAAGGAATCAAGATAAGATGCAGCCTAAAGATGAACTTTCCATTATTATGAAAGATGAAGGTGCTGAAATCAATAATCAGTTTGTAGATTTACCAACTGAAGCATGGAGAAGAACATTACTTAATCAAGAAGAAGAAACCATAAAAACACTCTTGTCAGCACTCAAGCCGGACCATTTCTTTGATGATGCCTCAGGTACTTGTTTAAATCAATTTGAGGATGAAGTATTCATTGATAATTTTCGTCTTCATCCATCTATACATGGATTTTCTAATTTGGACTATGGAAGAAATGTTGGAACATGTGATGGCATTTTGCAAAAAGAAAGAGATGGAGTTTGTGGCATATTGGATGACAATTTAGTTCTTGAAAGAGATCAAGAGAATAGATACTCAAAGGCTAATCCTATGTTGGATGAGGCATCACTATGGCTACAGGTTGATCATGACCATGTGCAAGAGTTGAATCTTCATGGCAACATTTCCAAGTGTTGCATATCATCTTTCAATAAGCTTCCTAAACTTTATGCTTTTTATCTTGGAGTGGAATCTACACTTGGAGATGTGAAGGATCAAATCTCAAGTGAAGGAGAGTATTATGATGAGCTATGACTATTTGGAAAGGAATGTTGGATTAGCATGTGTATGTACATTTCCAGTTCAAAGTTTGGCATTGAAAGGGTCGTCAACAAGCAATCATTTGAAGTTGTTCCCTTAAGGTATGATTTTTTGATCCAGAAGGGCTCCTACTTCTTCCAATCGGTAAATGGATTTGCATAGCTTATTATTTCTTTTGGTTCTCTTGGTAGGTTCTATTAGAATATGAAAAGATTAATAACCCAGAAAACTAGTGCAAAGAGTAAATATCTAAACTATGAATGCAAATGATACAAAATTAAAATAGCATCATAGAGTTAGTCTCCAAGAGAGTAATGCAAATTTTGGAAGAAAAATAACATTAAGAGGATGCAAAAATAAGAGATGCAAATACAAGCCAGGTAGCATGCTTATATAGGCTAGGAAGAAGGAGAAGGTGGCAACACCAACCAATGAGGAGCAACCATCTATTGGACTAAAGATAGCAAAGTATCTTCCCAAGATAGCTAATGGATGCTTACATGTAGGAAGGTGACACTTCACAACCATTCACCTAATAAGACATGCTTTATTAACCTAAGCAAGATTATTAAAAGTGTAGGAAAAACCTAGAAAAATAGGAAAAATAAAAAACTACACTAACACCCCCCATAAGTGAAGCTTAGGTGGATGTAGAAATGGGTCCCCGCAAGTCAAGCCTGATGAGGTACCCATGTACATAAGATTCCCCCAAAAGAGAGAGAAAAGAGACTCCCTAAAGAAAATTAGGACTCTAAGTGAGAGGAAGAGACCCCCCCAAAATATGAAGCATCCCACACCTCCAGCAAAGCTTGCAAATTTTGTTCGGTTGATCCACTTACATCGAACAAGTTTTCTTCCCTTAGGAAAAGGGACAAGATCCCAAGTGTGGTTCCTCATCAAGGAACTATACTCTTTCTGCATAGCTGTATCCCACTCAAAAATACTAGAAGCCTCATGAAAGGACTATGGATTTGAGGCAGTAGCAATGAAGATATGTAGAGCATCCTAGAATTGTAAATGAGTCTGCTTGGTGTCTGAGGGATCCCCAACCCAATCACTTGCAAAGTGCAAGGTCTGTCTAGCCCAAAGTGGACCAAAAGATGGAGAATCTAGAGGAGAATCATCAACCTGTGAATGATGACTAGGAGAGGAAGGAGGTGAGTCCTCTGAATCACTCTCTACATCAAAAGTGGAGGTAGAAGACTACTCAAGTGAATCTGACCAATCAGAAGATCTATCATGTATTCCAAGTGACTCCAATGTCAAAGTAGAAGGCAACCTTGTGACCATGCTCTGCTGGTTAAGCTGATACAAGTAGTGAAAGTTAAGATGGCTAAACCGCTCTTGCCATAATCTTCTCACATCATTAAAGTGAGTGAGCACAACAGTCAAAGGAGGATCAAGAACAAAGTGAGAAAACATATAGACTCATGACTAATGATCTACTCTCCCAACTGCAACTGTAGAATCATTATGCAACTCACATATCTCCACTGAATCAAGAGTGAACTCAACCTGCTTGCCTAAACCTGTGTGAGTGATCTGGTGTACCGATAGGAGATTAGTTGAGAATGAGGGTACATAAGGAACATCATGGAATGTTCCATCCCCCACATCAATAGACCCTCTCCCACAAACCTCAACAGGAGTGTTATCACCCATCAAAATAGAAGGCATAGTACACGGCTCCAAGGATGCAAGTTCTTCCTTAGATGAATCCATGTGGTGTGAAGCACCTGAATCAAGAACCCAAGTGGATGGTGAGGAAGCAACTACAAAAAGGGCCTTGCCCTTTCCTTTCCCCTTGTTGTTTTCTTTTCCTTGTTAGACCCTTCATTAGAACTTTGTTTGATAGACTCAGGAACACTGATATTATTCTTCTCAAGAATGTATGTCAAGTGATCAAGTTGCTTTTGCAAACATTTATGTTCATCATGACCAGATCTTTTACAATAGGCACATTTGACCTTTTCTTTCTTAGGCTTATCGCCCTTGGAAGATGGTCTATCAATAGTTGTTTTTGAAGAAACCAGCATCTGATCCTTCTTCTTCTCACTATTCTTTTGTTTCTTGTCCTTACCATTGTTGTTACTACATTGTCCTTGTTGTTCTTTTGTGCCTTGGTTGGCAGCCAAGGCATGTGACTTAGAGGACTTAAGAATGCCCATCTAGATTAGCTTGTCCTGTTCTTGAGTGAGATTGATAGCAAAATCATCTAAAGATGGCATGGTGAATTGAGTACCAAGTGCAGCCTTAGCAGCATAGAAGGTGGAGACAAACACAGAATATTCTAAACTTAGCTTAGAGAGAATACTAAGAATCAGTTGTTCATCTTTCTTTTCAATTCCACATTGTTTTAACTACAACCTTAGTGATTTCAATTTGGTGAAGAAATCTTGGATTGTGTTGAAATTTCTTGGACTCAAACTAATTAATTCATTTTCCAACATATGATCCCTCATTGAATCTTGTGTGCCAAATAGTGTTTCTAGCTTTATCCATACTTCATTTGGTGTATCCAAAGACTCAATGTCAAATAGCAAGTCAAGAGAAATAGACAAACACAATGTTCCAAATGCCTCATCACATTTGTTAAACCACTTAGGCTTATCTTCATCTTTAGCAGGTTCAGTTTCAAGTCCCATAGTTATCCTATTTAATCCAGCTTTCCTTAAGTGAATTGTCATGTGTGATTTCAACTCAAAGTAATTGTATGGAGTTAGGATGGGCATATTTGTTTGATACATGATGAAGAAATGCAGAGAAGAAATGCTAGAAAGAAGAGAACTTGGCCACGACAATGCCCCCCCCTTTTTACTCAATCAAAGAATCCCCCCTAGCCCCAAAGAAATATGATTTGGCACTTTATTTTAGTGCATTTAAAACTACCACTAGAAACAAATACTTAGTGGTCTTGATTTCAATGCATTACAAACCCTCATGAAGAGCATAAGCTAAAAGTGAAACTTGGGCACAATAATCAAGGAAACAAATAGCAGCACTATGATCTACTCGAAAAATCATGCACTTTCAAAAAAAGAATTGCCTCGATACGAGGTCATATGAGAAAGTTGTGATCCTCTGAAGTTTCCAAAGCGAGAATTGTGCACAATCATGGCTAAGAATCTGCAATTTTTGAATAATTCATGCATGAAAATCCAAAAACAACTCCACTAGTAGATAGAGCACAAAAAAATAGCCAAGTTCATAACAAGAATCATCAAAATTGGAGTTCGTATGAGCAAGAACGAGACATTTGAAAGCTGCGTTCAAATCTGCGACTGCCAATGGAGAGGGGTATGGCTATAGCTTTGCATGCTCTATTCTGCCAAATATACAGCTTGGATGCAAAATTCAAAAGATACCTAGATGGTTTTTTGGGGCTGCGAACAAAACCCAGAAAACATTTTTCTTGCTGATGTATAGAAGATGTTGCTGTAGTGTAAATCAAATGCCTTTAACAGTAAAAAACGGCTCCAAAAATCAAAAAATGACCCCAGCAATGAGAATATGACATGCAAATGCTGGATCAGTTTCTTAAGTCCATCAATGGCATGCTGAAACCTGTAAAACTGATTGAAAACTCCAAATATGCAAGTTGGTTGTTAGATTTGAGATTGAAACCCTAGAGAAAAACTATTTTTGTAAAAACTTTTCTGATTCTCATGATCATCCAAAGATGCAAGAGAAGAGCATACTTCATTTTTCAAAAAACTATAATAAAGTTTCCCCCCCACCCCCCCCCCCCCCCCAAATCTCTCAAATAAGGAAACTAAAATCTACTCTTGCACATAGAAAAGCTCTAATACCATTTTAGAATCTGATAAGATTAATAACCCAGAAAACTAGTGCAAAGAGTAAATATCTAAACTATGAATGCAAATGATACAAAATCAAAATAGCATCATAGAGTTAGTCTCCAAGAGAGTAATGCAAATGCTGGAAGCAAAATAGCATTAAGAGGATGCAAAAATAAGAGATGCAAATACAAGCCAGGTAGCATGCTTATATAGGCTAGGAAGAAGGAGAAGGTGGCAACACCAACCAATGAGGAGCAACCATCTATTGGACTAAAGATCGCAAAGTATCTTCCCAAGATAGCTAATGGATGTTCACATGTAGGAAGGTGACACCTCACAACCATTCACCTAATAAGACATGCTTTATTAACCTAAGCGAGATTATTAAAAGTGTAGGAAAAATCTAGCAAAATAGAAAAAACAAAAAACTACACCAACAGGTTCTCTCCCTACCTTTGTATATATTGTAAATAAGTTTTAGTTGTGTGTAGTGGTAGTTGGAATAATGTGCAAGCCTCGTGTTTGCTGGTAGTTTAGGTGTTGGTTGTTGGTTTTGTTTGTTTGTTTTTCCCTGCTCCCCTCCACCCTCTTTGCAAGTAGCTCCCAGTCTTCTCCTCTTGTTGACTATATTTGCCCGTAGATAAGGCACTACTCCTCTCCTAGAGATTATTGGAGTTCTCTGCTTTTGCATCAAAATCAGTCCCGCAGTCAGAGCCCCTATTAGTACGTAATGTGGTCACACATTTAAAACCTCAAGTTCGAAGTAGTTCAAAGTAGTTCAAAGTAGTTCAAAGCAGTTCAAACGGGTTCAAAATGCAGATTGGGTAGAAAGTTTAGAATTCTATCCCAATGCATTCACCAGGTTTAGTTTGTTAGTTTCAGGACTTCAAGAAAAAGTAGAGGTGCAGATTAAGATGAAGTTCAAGTGTAGTGGTTCAAAGCATTTCAAAAGTTCAAGGTGCCTCATTGGTTCAATTTGTAGATTCAGATCTTGTTTTAAATTATAAAGTTCAACCTTTCAATATAGAAGTTCAGAGATCATTATTTCCAAGTTTAGATGGTTGTTCTAGAATGTGCAGGATTATTGTCAAAACCTTGTGTGCTATGATTCAAAAGTTTGTAAATATGGAGGTGGTAGGTTAAATTCAAAAGAACACATTTTGAGCATCTAATAATAAAATTATAGAGCTCAAGTCAAGCTCCTACAAGATCACTCACCTATGGCAGAATATGTTCAATAGGGCATCATGACTATATCTGAGGTGTCTTGGATTTCATCATAAGGAAGTATGTTGAAAGCCATAGTTTAACATAAAGCAAATCAATATTCATCACCTTCTGGTCGTAGATATAGGGGTTCATAATTATAATTGGGTATACTAAGTAGATGTGGTTAACATAAAAGAATATGGGTGTAACTCAATGAATATTGCAGATGTTATGTTCCACCAAGAATAGTTTTGACCCACATTACATCTACATGTGAGACTCCCAAGTTGCTGACGATAATTTGATGCATGAGGAGAATTCACAAGGAAAAACTAACAGCCCGAACTAAGCCATGATGGAGGAAAATTTTTCATTATGTGGAAACAAAAACCTTGTCAACCATTGATTTAAATAAATACAATGTGACATCAGTATCATCGTGTGCCACATGGAAAATCAAGGAGAGAAGCTTGCTTTTACGATCAAGTTCGGCAAGTCGGATTTTTTGATAGTCATATAGACCCTCAAGAAAAGATCTATAACTTTTTACTCCAGCATTATTTTCAGAATCGCCTTTGTGAGAATGTGGAGAACTAAGATCTAGATAACATATCCAAAATGCAGCAAGATCCAACAGTGGGATAAATAGTTATGCGTCCTGCACCGAGACCAATTGTTTCTGATACAGTTATTTCAAATATGCCCAGAATCAAAAGTATTTTCATATTGGAATAATATAATAATGTGCCACTTGTCCAAGTCTCATTTAATATGTCAAATTATTCTTATAAAACATTTACATCAGTGTTTTATAAGGTTATCAAAACATAAATGAGAGAAAAAAAGATGTGAACAAGAGCAACCATAAAGAGAGCCAATTTCAAGATTCAGTTAGGAAACTGAAAAGCCACAAGAAAGAACAGGTTAAATATGCCAACATAAAAGACAACAAGGGTTACATTCTTTCGGCTTCTGATGGTAGACTTTGTGCTCCAGAAGGGAAGTATTCCATTTTTGTTGAGAGGCTGTGAGAGGCAGAGCATGGGTTATTTCTCTTTTCCAAAACTGTGTGTTTGATTTAGAGATAGAATTTTAATGGTTGATGTAAAATTGTGAAAGAAGTTTCCATCTTTCTTGAAATAGTGATTTGGTTGTAATGTGTACAAGATACTTTGTGATCTTTTGCAATTAGGGAAGGGAGGCTGGAGGTTAATTACATCAGAACTTTGATTATGGTGTATTTTCCTTCCACTGATCATGAACTTTGCATCATTTTCAATTTTCTCTAAATTACATTTCAATATCATTGTTTTCTTGTTGCATCATCTTTTCAAAACATCTTTTAAAGATCTGATTTTTTAAATTCTCTCAAGAGGATGGAAGATACATTCTTATTTACATTATGTAATGTAGTGTACAACAGATTAACTTTGTGTAATCTGTTTTATTCTATTTCCTTTCTTTTTAGTTCTTAGGTTTCGCGTCTACTCTGTGTTTATGGATAGATGCTTGGTATCCTTTCGTGCTTTTCAGTTAAAAGTACCTATAATTAATTCATTGTAAAGCTTGCATGGGGAGCTGTACCCAATAAAATTCAAAGGAAGGTTATTAATCTAATAATAACCTATCCAACTATTGGTGCTAGTTTGTCCTTTCATTTGGACATTTGGGGTCAGATTTGCATGTTTTTCCCGAAGGACAATCTGCTCACTAATAGTGTGCAACACCCATTATCTCAACACTTTAAATGTTGGACTTGTAATGAATTTGGTCATTATTCTTCTAAGTATCCTTAAAGAGAGAAAAATTATAAGAATAATTTCAAGTCTAGAAAGCCTATAGATTGTTTACATATGCAAATGAAGATGATGAGTCTAAAGAAAGTGTTCATAGTGAAAGTGGTGATTTGTAGCTATAAAAGAAAAAATTCCAAAAAATGAAGTTAGAGAAGATAAATCCCTAGTTATGCAAGTTAAAAATAAGTCTAATTGGGTTATAGATAGTGGTTGCTCACACCATATGACTAGAGACATGCATAGTTTTGTTAATTTTAGTGATCATGATTGAGGAATTATTAGAGTTGGTAACAATGCAACTTGTCCTATCAAGGGAATAGGATATATTAATACTGATGGAAAGACTAACATCGACGATGTCTATTTTGTTGATAGATTAAATCATAAACTATTGAGTGTTGGAAATTTGATTGAAAAACTTTATCAATTTTGATTCATAGATAAGACATGCATTATCAAGAATAAATATAGTAATTTTATTGGCATTGGTACAAGATCTAAAGGTAATATTTTTCAATTGAACCTGGTACAGATGACTTGTTTGGTTGCAATGGTAGATAATAGCTAGTTATGGTATAGAAGATTTTCTGATATAATTTTTTCTAATATTTAGAAGGCTAGTAGTAAGTTTTTTGTTAGACATTTACATATAATTGTGAAGCTTTCTAATGTTGTGTGCAAAGACTATGTTATGCATAAGTAGAAAAATATTTTTTCTTCTAGCAAAAAGTTGACTACCATAGCTGAATTAGAGATTCTTTATACAAATTTGTGTGGTCCTATTAGCAAGAATACTGATGATACTACATTGGGGGAGTATCCTAAGAATTGGAGAGTATTGATATGTTGCATACATAGCAATAATTTTGTTAAGATTGGAAGAATACCAGTGAATAATCTTACAATGCATTAGAGAAGAGGAAGTGTTTTGATTAAGTAAATGTAGGTTTTAAAGGACATGAAACCTATACAACAACAAATTTCAAGAAATAAGCAAGAGAAAAGAACTACAGAGAAAAGAAACCTGGACCAGGCAAGAAATAGACCTCAGACAAGAAAAAGAGGTCACAAAGGATAGTGATGAAAAAAATAGCAAAAGTCCAACAAAGGGATAGCAACCGACCAGCTAAGGAGTATTGATCAGATTTATAGCCTAGTCCACTAGAGAATGCATGGTTTTAGCAGTAGCTTTGACCTCGTCTTTCCTACTAGTTTCCTCAATCTTCTTTGAATGGGCCTGGGTATGCATACTTGGTCTATGAGAATCAGCCCCCAAGGGAGAATCCTAGTCTTTACCTAACTCATTCTTCTTCAAGAAGGTAGAAACATTTTCCACCATTTGCTTAAGCTGTTTGTCCATGTTTCCCAGTCTAGATTCAAGTTTTGACACCTTCCCCTGGACACTACTCATATCCTTGTCCATAATCTTCTGTTTAGCTTCCAACACAGAAATGTTATGCATCAAATTTTTAACTTCTTTAACATTTCTTATGACCTCTAAAAGCTTGTCAATATCCTATCCTAGGGTTCTTTCCTCTCTCGCCATTTTGGAAAATTTTTCCATTTCCTTGTTTAGTAGAAACATTTTATGCTTTAAAATGTCAATGTCCTTCTAAATAGAGCCTGAGTTGCCAAACATACCTTTAGAAAACCCTAACCCACTATCACCCCCTTCAGATTTAGATCTCTACTCATCAATATCAGCATCAAAATCATCTCTAACTTTCTTAACAATTTTATTGAATTGATACCACATAGGCTTCCTTTTCCTCTCCAGGCATTGAGCCAAAGGCTCATCATCAGAATGCATAAACACTCTCTCATCTAGATAACCCTTACCTTTACCTTTACTGCCTCCCTATTTTTGATGTTCTCGCAAAAAAATTCTTCAACAAAATCACTTTCCCTCTCCCTATTAGAATCCTCCTACTCAATATTCTTCTTAATTTTCTTATTGTTGCCACTAGAACCAATTTTAGGGCTAGCCAGGCCTCCTTTAGCCTCATCTTGTGTATCAGAGTCATAGCCTTTTTCTTGAGTACTCCCTTCAGTATCTTGATCTCCCACTTTAAAATTCCTCGGTTTTTAGATTTTTTTAGATTTGAGCACATGCATGATCAAAACCATAAGCCCTTCATGGCATACATGTTCCCCAATTGGGTCATGTTGAATGACTTGAGTAGAAATTGCAAGAGATTGCAACAGGTAGGGAGGAAAATTCACCCTAGTATTATGTCAAAAATTATTTTCAAACACAAATTGATAGCCATACAATTTGGTATATCTACCATCCAAAGTTAAACATTCCATAATGACAAAGAAAATAAACTGTCATGGATGAGACATAGAAGTTGGGTTAAAGTAAGAAGTAACTATCTTAACTAGACAATTTCTTTCCTGTTCAGTCTCAACAAAATCATCAATTATCTTATCTGATATCTTCCTTTCCCTGTAGAAATGCATCCCATCCAAATCCAAACTAGTAGCCTTCACAATGGTCTCAATCATAACCTCCATCCTCTAATTCTTGACCAAAATTGAGCTATCCTTCCAAGATTTTACAAATTGGTGCATGATAGTAGGATTATTTCCTTTAAGTCTCTCCATGTAGCTAGTAAAATTGCCACACTTGAGGATATCCCAAACCTTTGGTTTATTCTTCCATTTCGCAAAACTAGGTGGTTCAATCTATTTCTGCTTTCGCCTCATATTCTTTGAAACAAACACCCTAAATTACTCTTACTGAGAAACCCCAAACTCTCTACAAGATGAGGCTCTAGTTTCCTTACACTGAAGAACCCCAATCACCTTGGAATCACCACAACCTAAACACTAATAGAAAGAAGTAACCCATAATCCATGCAAGCTTCCTGCATTTCCAAAAAATAATTGCCCACTTCACTACAAAGAGGTAAAAATAATAATTCCCTGACAATGTCATTATTAAAAGATTTTTTTTTGGGATTTCCATTTGTCATGCTTGACAAACTCGTGACCATCAGTAGGTAAAGTGGCATATGTATCCCATATGATTTTTTGATCATTATAACACACCACATTGGAAGCCCAATTGGCTAAGCCATTTGCTTCTGTATAACTATGGGAAATAATGCAATTTTGAAAAGAATTAATAATATCCCCAGCCTTTTATATAATGTTACTAATGTACCATGATGGTGGGTATATCTTCTTTAAGCAATTTATAATGTTGAGGGAATCACCTTCAATCCAAATATTTACCAGATTCAAGTCTTTGCCATACATAAGACCATAAAGAGCACTTGAGGCTTCTGCAACATGATTGGTTTGACACCCCAAAGGTATAGCCATACCACCAAAAAAATCACCATTAAAATTCCTAATCACCAATCCACAACTAGCAAGGCTCGGGTTCCCTTTCAAGGCCCCATCAAAGTTCAACTTAAACCAATTAGTTAGAGGACAGTCCCATCTAGCACTTTCCCTCGGGTTAGGATCCTTTGTATCTAGAATCGGGCTCCTCATATTCCAATTATTCATCACCCCCACATCCTAATCATTAGAAGGTTGTTGTCCCTTACCACAAATTTTGATATTTTCATGCAGAAGGACCTTGATTTTAGGGAAAACCTTTAGTAGAGTTGGATTCCACTCCTCTAAAGATCCTATCATTACATTCTTTCTAGACCCCCAAAAAAAGATAAGGAATTATAAAATCTCATAATTTAATAATCAGAGGGTTCTTAGAAGGAGATTTCTATAATGTCCCTATTTTAGCAGTTGACCAAGTGTGTGTGCATTATCCTTGTTCTACATGGTCCCGAGGGCTAACGAAGGGTTTAATGGGATCCTAGAATGTTTTGACCTAGTCATTTCCAGTTTGGGCCAAAACGAAGTTGATTTACTCAGTTTCAAGCATACTTACTATTTTTAGTAAGTCGACAGGACACAGTGCAGGTCAATTTTGGTGATTGGATTCGATATTCCTCGGTGAGAGCTTTTCGATGAGCTATCATTTGCATTATTCGAAGTCTGATTGCTAATACATTTTAATGCCTAAAGTTTTATTAAAGTAACATCTAATTTAATTGTGAAATATTAAAGTGTTACTTTAATATTTATTTTTTGGTGATGTGTACCCAAGGGAGACATAAGGGGTGTTTTAATATATGTTTTATATATTACACATCTTTTATCCCACATTGCCCATATGAGTTGAGTGGACCCTTGGAAAGAGAATAAAAGGAAGAATTTGTGGCTTCATTAGACAGGTTGAATATGAGAAGAAATTGGTGTGTGAGTTGCAGCTCCGTTATTGGCATTTGAGGACATTTCTCCTCTCTTGTAACATTCTAGATTTCATTCCCTTGGGGTTTGGCCTTTGGAATTCTTTTTTATCGGCTTCATTATCAGGTAGTTTAGTTGCATTTCCAGCTATAGGCAGATTTGGTAATTTGCTCATATCTCCTTCACTACTTGTTTGACGCTTATGCTGCTTTGAGGAAATGATATTACGAAGGTAGCAAACTAATTGAAGGAAAAAGTACTGTAGCAACAAGTTCAAAAGCATGGGCTGGAGTATTATGTCAATAATGCTGAAGTAATTAGTGAGTTGATAAATCTACCATGTACTTGGTTTTATAAATTCTGAAAATAACATTTTATTGGCAGCAATTCATTTCCACTTTGCATATTATTGTAGTTTCTTTCTTGATTATGTTGTATGATACCAATTCCATGCACAAAACACAACAAACAAATAAACTTTTGATTTCTAGAGTTATAAGGGGTTTAAAACATTAAACGAAGAAACAAGAGGTTGAATGCAAACTGTTTGACATAATTCCTCAGCAATTTGGTTTAGTTTTTGGGACATTCAGGGGTGCCCATTATAGTGGTATCAGAGCTATAAGTCCTGCCATCCTGTGGAGGTCTTATAGGGAATTTGGAACAGCCGAATAGAGGGAAAAGTGTTTGATGAAATGTCAAAACACTAAAATCAGAAATAAATAAAAAATACAGGCTAAGCATTTATGTTTGAGGATGCAACAGGGGCCTTATAATTTTTGTGATACCAGAGCAAGACAAAATAGGATTTTAGATTTGCAAAGAAAATAGTCTAGTAAATCTATGTAGGGGGACATTGAATCCAACCATATGGACACAGAGGATATATTCTTTAATCAGGACAACAATATGGGTGATCGAGATGACAGGAATATAGGATTAGGCAGAGGTGGGAATGTTAGTCCAGATCAGGGGGATGTAATGTTCAGACAATTATTGGATACATTAGAGTAGGGGCAATGTATGCAGCAGGAGCATAACAGGTGAATGAACATGATGTTGCAGCTCATGGCTAGACAGATGGGTGGCAATATTAATCCAGGTGATGCCAACAACAAAAACAAAAACAATGAGGGAAACAATAACAATGGGGGAAACAATAACCATGGAGGCCAAGGCAACAAAAATGGTCCTGAGAATAACATGAATGGTAATAATGGACACGGCAGTAATGGGAATGAGGCTGATAACTTTAGACACATTGCACGCCCAGTGCGGACTGCGAGCTCGAGACCTCTTCTACCCACTTTCCCACCTAGAGATCCAGTTCAACCAGTAAATGAACCACAGATTATCAAGTTACAGGATTAGTTCAGGAGGGACTGGGAGGCTAGTGGACCAGAGTTTCAAGCAGATATTTCTCTTAGAGATTATATGGACTTGAGGATGAGACACATGACTAAAGCAGGAGGGAGGAATCAAAACTTTGAGCTGAGGAAGAAATTTGGAAAACTTTTTATACCTTATTATGATGCTTCAGGGAAGATGACTGCACAAGGTTGGGTGCAGAAGGTAGATACATACTTGCAGCTAAATCCTATGCCTGAGGAGGAGGCTATCAAGTATGCAGCTATGCACTTGGATGGCATTGCACATAAATGGTGGAATCATGGCATGGTGACTTTGGGGCATAATCAGATTACATCCTATGAGGAATTCACTGAAACATTGATTGAGATATTTGACACTAAGGATCCCGAGTTACATTTCAAGGATCTAGCACAGTTAAAACAGTCAGGTTCTGTGGATGCTTACATTGTCAAGTTTCAACGCTTGTCTGTACTTGTTACTGATATCTTTCCTAGGAGATTGGTGGTGTTATTTTGTGATGGTCTTGCTGATACATTACGAGGTTGGGTGAAGGGACATGATCCACTCACCTTAGCTAAAGCAACTAAAAAGGCACGAGATTTAGCCCCTTTAGTATACAAAGGGAAAAAACATTCAACAGATTCTTCCTACCACAAGGACAAAGACAAAAAACCATTTAAGAAAGAGTATAAAAAACCCAAAGAAGGACCAAAAGGACTAGACAATGAAACCTTGAATGAACTTTGAAAGAAGAAGCTGTGCTTCCATTGTAGAGAGCCTTGGGATTTATCTCATAAATGTTCTCTCAAGGCTAAGGCAAATCAAATGGAGTATTTTTCAACAGAAGAGTCAGGGTCAGAAGGGGAGGATCAACACTTCGATTCAGATGAGGGTAACACTATAGAGGAGAGCAACATTCCTAAGGATGATAGATCATTGGCATGCTTGACATGGGCCCAAAAGGCAATCACATTTAAGGTTAGGGGTACTATCCAGGGGCAGAAAGTGATATCTCTTATTGACACTAGGGATATACATAACTTCATAGATGCATAGTTGGTGGCTAGGAGAGGGTTACAGACAGAGGAGCATGATGGGTTTAGAGTCATGGTGGCTAACAGTGATAAGTTATTATGCACTCGAAAGATATCTAATCTTCTCATCAGGTTTGGAGATGGCTACGAGTTGGAGGATGAGTTCTATGTTGTGGACATGGGAAATTATGATGTCATCCTTTGCATGACATGGATGGCTTCACTAGTTGAGTTCACACTCAATCTAGCAAAATTGGAGATGAGTTTCCAGCATGAGGTCAGAATTGTGGTACTTAGAGGACTTTCAGATGGAAGTTGCAGAGTAGTGTCCTTAAGGAGAATGCAAAGACTTTTTCATCATGATGACATAGAGTGGGTGGAAGAGTGCTACATTATGCCAACTTCACCAGAGCCACAAGAAAAGAGTCATCCACCAGATATCCAGAAGATACTTAATAAACACACTAAAGTATTTAGTGATATTCCTCATGGGGTTTCTCCTGACAGAGGGATGGAACATGTTATTGAGCTCGAGGAGGGAGCCAAACTAGTTATGATTACTCCCTATCGTCATCCTAAGAAACACAAGGATGAGATAGAGAAGGTGATTAAGGATTTATTGGAGATGGGGCATATTAGGCCCAGTAAGAGCCCCTTTGCTTTAACAGTAGTATTGGTAAAGAAGAAGGATGGGATGATGTGCATGTGCATTGATTACAGGGCACTGAATAAGAAAATAATTAAAAATAGGTATCCCATTACTAGGATTGATGAGCTAATTGATGAGTTACATGGGGCATGCTTCTTCACCAAAATTGATTTGCGATTCGGATACCATCAGATCAGGACGAGAGCAAAGGACATTGAGAAAATAACCTTCCTATGTCACTATGGCCACTTTGAGTTCATGGTTATGCCATTTGGTCTAACCAATGCACCTACTACATTTCAAAGTTGTATGAACCAGGTATTCAAGAAGCAGCTGAGGAGATTTTTATTGATCTTCTTTGATGACATCTTGGTCTTCAGTAAGACCTGGGAGGAGCACTTAAATCATCTGGAGGAGGTGTTATCTATTCTAGAGAGAGAGTCATTGTATGCCAAGGAATCGAAATGTGAGTTTGGCATGACTGAGCTCCTTTGCCTTGGGCATATCATTAGTGCAGATGGCATTTGGGTTGATCCCAAAAAGATTAGAGCTATTGTAGAGTGGCCTACTCCCACAAAGCTTACACAACTTAAGGGATTCTTTGGTTTATGCAGTTTTTATAGGAGGTTTGTTAAGGGATTCTCACAGATTGCTACACCCTTGACAGATCTTACCAAGAAAGGAGCCTTTGTGTGGACAGGGGCAGCATAGAGGTGTTTTGAGCATTTCAAGCAGGTAATGTCTTTATGTCCTGTTCTAGCTCTATCGGATTTCATGAAGCCTTTTGAGCTTCATTGTGATGCATCAAGTGATGGGATTGGAGTAGTATTGATGCAAGAGAAGCATCCCATTGCATTCGAGAGTAGGAAGCTCTAAGGAGTTGAGAAAAGTTATTCTGTCTATGACTAGGAGATGTTGGCCATAATGCATGCATTGGCCAAATTTTGATCATATTTGGTAGGTGGACATTTTGTGATCAAGATTGATCACAACAGTATTAAATACTTCATGAGCCAGCGTGATCTTAATGACTGGCAACAAAAATGGGTGACTAAATTGTAGGCTTATGACTTTGACATAGAGTTTGTCAAAGGTAAGAAAAATGTAGTGGTTGATGCCTTATCTCAGAGAGTTCACTTATGTGCTCTGGCAAAGATTTTAGGAGATTGGAGAGATCAGATTATAGCAGAGTATGTCGGAGATGCTTGGGCTTCTAGATTGATTTCAGGTACCATACAGGATGATCACTATGAGGTGATACATGGATTGATTAGAGTTCAAGACAGGGTTTATTTGATTTTGTCATCACATTTGAGAGAGGTGATACTAAAGGCATTTCATGATGCACCCATAGCCTGACATCCGTGGGTCTTCAAGACCTACAGGAAGATTCGAGAGCGGTTTTCATGGAAAGGGCTCAAGGATGATGTTCAAAGGTATGTCAGGGAGTGTGTGGTTTGTCAATAGAATAAGGGAGAGCACACATTTCCTTTAGATTTATTATAGCCCTTGCCCATTCCTAATACGAAATGGGAAAGTATTTTGATGGACTTCATCACTGGTTTACTACGAGTGCAAGGAAGGGATTGCATCTATGTGGTGGTGGACCGCTTGACAAAGTTTTTTCACTTCTTTGCTATTCCATCCACTTACACAGCAGCACAGGTGGCATATCTTTTCTTTAGAGAGATATTTAGGTTACATGGGCTACCCAGATTCATTGTCAGCGATCGGGATAGTAATTTTATGAGTGTTTTTTGGCAAGAGTTGTTTAGGTTGTGTGGTACAGATCTTACACCTAGCACTAGTTATCATCCACAAACAAATGGGCAAATAGAGATTGTAAGTAAATGGGTGGAAGGATATTTGAGGAACTATGTAACTGCACAACAAAAGGCTTGGATCAGATGGTTGCATATGGGAGAGTATTGTTATAACACCACTTATCATATGTCCATCAAGATGACTCCTTTCATGGCACTCTATGGCTATGAAGCACCTAGCTTCATGGATTTACTTTTGGGGGACAATAGAGTGCCCAAAGCCAAAAACTTATTGCAGGATAGTCAGGACATCCTGAAAGTGCTCAAAGAGAATATACAACAGGCCCAAAATCAACAAAAATTGTATGCTGATCAGCACCGAATAGAGCGTAGCTTCGAGGTAGGGGATATGGTTTACTTGAGGCTACAACCATATAGACAGTCATCCCGCAAGAAGCAGGGAGCTAAAAAATTGAAACCTAGATTTTATGGTCCCTACAGGGTGATTCGCAAAGTGGGCAAAGTCGCCTATGAGCTTGAGCTTCCAGAGGGCAATCGAGTGCACAATGTGTTTCATGTGTCTAGGATTAAGAAAGCCATTGGTCAGAGTGTAGTTCCTTCTGCAAATTTACCCCCTTTGGATGAGGAGGGGAAGCTTGTGTTAGTACCCGAGGCTATTCTAGACACCAGAGAGAGGAAGCTTAGAAACAGGATAGTGAAGGAGTATTTGGTCAGATGGAAAGACCTGCCGGAGGAAGATTCTACATGGGAGAGTGAGCAAGTTATTCAGCAGGCTGGACTGAGATTGCTTGAGGAAAAGAAATTTCAAAGGGGGGCAGACTGTAATGTCCCCATTTTAGCAGTTGACCAAGTGTGTGTGCGTTAGCCTTGTTCTACATGGTCCCGAGGGCTAACGAAGGGTTTAATGGGATCCTGGAGTGTTTTGACCTAGTCATTTCCAGTTTGGGCCAAAATGAAGTTGATTTACTCAGTTTCAAGCATACTTACTATTTTTAGTAAGTCGACAGGACACAGTGCAGGTCAATTTTGGTGATTGGATTCGATACTCCTCGGTGAGAGCTTTTCGATGAGCTATCACTCGCATTATTCGAAGTTTGATTGCTAATACATTTTAATGCCTGAAGTTTTATTAAAGTAACGTCTAATTTAATTGTAAAATATTTAAGTGTTACTTTAATATTTATTTTTTGGTGATGTGTACCCAAGGGAGACATAAGGTCTATTTTAATATATGTTTTATATATTACACATCTTTTATCCCACATTGCCCATATGAGTTGAGCGGACCCTTCGAAAGAGAATAAAAGGAAGCATTTGTGGCTTCATTAGATAGGTTGAATATGAGAAGAAATTGGTGTGTGAGTTGCAGCTCCATTATTGGCATTTGAGGACGTTTCTCCTCTCTTGTAACATTCTAGACATCATTCCCTTGGGGTTTGGCCTTTGGAATTCTTTGTTATCGGCTTCATTATCAGGCAGTTTAGTTGCATTTCTAGCTACAGGCTGATTTGGTAATTTGCTCATATCTTCACCACTTGTCTGATGCTTATGCTGCTTTGAGGGAATGATATTACGAAGGTAGCAGACTGATTGAAGGACAAAGTACTATAGCAGCAAGTTCGAAAGCATGGGCTGGAGTATTATGTCAATAATGCTGAAGTAATTAGTGAGTTGATAAATCTTCCATGTATTTGGTTTTATGAATTCTAAAAGTAACATTTTATTGGCAGCAATTCATTTCCACTTTGCATATTATTGTAGTTTCTTTCTTGATTATGTTGTATGATACCAATTCCATGCACAAAATAGAACAAACAAATAAACTTTTGATTTCCAGAGTTATAAGGGGTTTAAAACATTAAACGGAGAAACAAGAGGTTGAATGCAAACTGTTTGACATAATTCCTTAGCAATTTGGTTTAGTTTTTGGGACATTCAGGGGTGCCCATTACAATTTCCAAGACAAAAAGAACAACTGGATGGTAGCATGAGGGACCTAGTCCATTTTCACTAAGTGCAAATTTTATCCCAAACCTCACTAGTAAAGGGGCAATGGAACATTAAATGATCCATTGATTCCTCATCATTCTTACAAAGAAGACACTGATTAACAATGAAGAATCCTCTCTTCTTGAGATTATCAAGGGTTAAAATTTTGTTTTGCAAAAAAATCCAAAAAAAGATATTAATTTTAGGATTCCAACGTTTTACCCAAGGCATTTCCCAACAGGGAACCTCATAATCTTCAAAAGAATTAGCAAAAGCTGATGAAGTAAAGTACACACCACTAGGATCCTTTTCCAAATCAGAACATCATCTTCATGGTTCAAACAATAAGCATTCAAGCATTTAGCAATCTCAACAATATTCAAATCCATGCTAAGAAGATTCACCTATGAGTTGGGTAAGTGCACCAAGTTGTGGTGCCAAAAGTGGGGTATAAGTGGACACCTTTTTCCTGAAATCAACAATTTTTGGACTTCAACAAGAATTTGGAGATAGTTACGCTAAAAATTTTAAGTTATGACAAAAATAAAAGTCATAGTCCTCTGAATCTATTTTCTAAACTGCTATTTTTTTTTCAAAATGGTTTAGTTTTAGGTCCTCAAAAAATGGGGCCACAAAAAGTGGTACTATTTATTCTAGAAAAACATAACATAGTACAAAGTGTGGTCCCCCTAAAATTTTAACTTTTTTTAAAAATATCTTTAATTGCTCCAATCAAAAGTTACCTAACACTATGTAGTTTATCCCAAATTTTTTGGGTAATTTTATAGTGTGTATTTTTTTTTATTAATTTTTTAATTAGACACATCCCAAAAATGTGAAATATTTGTGTGCTCCCCCTAGAAATGATTGAAAACTAATCTAAAATCAAAACTTCTTTTTTTCAAAGTGTGTAGAATGGAGTCTAGTTTCTATAAAACTAAGTTGTTGCAAAATTCGATGAATGAGCTAAAATGTACAGCCCAATTAGTACATGTTGTTTTTTGACCAATAATGGACATACATTCAAAAGAAATTATAGATGAAAGACTTGAAACAGTTCAAATAAAAAATAAATTATATGGTTGTGTAGCTAACATAGAGACCTACAATGTCATGTAACCCAATTTTATCGATGCTCAACCATGAGGAAACTAGAAGGAGAGCACACAAGAAAAATCAATCATTTTTTGTATGTTTGCAGCAAAACATGTCTCAGACTAGTTTATAGACTCCAAATCTTTGGGTTGGATACCCAAGGCAAAGCAAAAAATTAGGCTTGGTAGAATGTAAAGCTTTAAATAGCACGTGCACCCTATAGTGCGTGCGTGCTATAGCACACACACACTATTTAAAGCCTTTTAAATTTACTTTTAAATAGTGTGTACGCGCTTTGTAAATTATTTTTTTTGAAAAGTGTGCACACGCTTTAATGTGTACACACTATAGTACATACGTGCTATGGCTTGGCACACCCAAGCCATAGTGCATGCACACTATAGCATGTGTGCGCTTTGCAAAACTAGAATGAGAAAAAGAGGTGTCATATTTTTTGCACCACAACTTGGTGCACTTACCCAGTCATTCTTCTAGTAGTCACTAACTAGAGTACCAAACTGAGTCTTGCACTAATCCATAAACCCATTCCATCTTGGATCCTCATAGAGGGGGTAATCCAAAATCCAAATATATTCCCAAAAAAGTATCTTCAAACCATTTCCAACCTTCCATTCAACTCCTTTCCTTAAAATTTGTTTAAATTTCTAAGCATTCTTCCAAATCTAAGATCCCCCTTGATCAGGATCAAAAAGAAGGAAATGTTGGAAATCAAAGTTATTCCAATTATATTTATAATCCCAAATATTCCTCCATTCCCCCTCTTCCTTATGCCGTCTCCAAAGAATTTTAGCCAATAAAAGATCATTCATAAAAGAAATCCTTAGAATCCCAAGCCCTCCCTTCCCCTTGGGAATGTAAACATTCTCCCAGGCAATAAGAGGAAGTCTCTTTTTAGTCTCCATACCTATCCACAAGAAATTTTTCTATATTTTCTCAATAGCAAGTGCAAACTTTGATGTGAAATGGAGGATATTTTTGTGAGGTTGTCCAAATGATGTGGTCAACAACATTAAGTTTTCTTTGATGTTGTATGGAAGTTACAGTTGATTTATTATAAGCAGTGCAAAAATAAAACATTGGAAAACATAATTAAGATAATCTATCACTATCTTTCATCTAGGATGTAATGAAGATGATGTGTAGAAATATGTCATAGAGGATAGTTGTGTGGTGATGTCAATTTGTGTGCAAGATGTGGTTTCACACGTGTGAAGATTTGTATAGATTGTGAGCCAACAATGTTATTGTAATTATGAATAAATTAATTATCTTATTTTAATTAATTAGGAAAGCCTCAAGGTTGACTCAAGGAATTATTATGAAGACATGGTATAAAGGAAATTTTTTCCCCTTGTTTGTAATGTGAACTTGGATTAGAGGACCAAGCAAAATGAAAAGTATTGTTGCATAGAGCAAGAAGGAGAAGAATGCTTGTTGAATGCAAGTAAGTGATCCAAGGGGTCATTAGATGCACAATATGAGATCTGGCTACAAGATCTGAAGGAGTAGAATTTTGGTTGATAGGACAGAAATAGAGGAAGAGGTACATTTTTATGCACCCTAAAATGGTTGCCTAGACTATGGGCCACCATTATTGAATTTATCAATTTCTTGAATCAATGGTTTGTAATATTTTGTTAAATCAATTCAAATCAATTTCCTTCATTAAATTCAATTCTTTATTTTTCTAAGTTTGATCATTTTATCTTAAGTCGTGTTTAATTAGAATAAAATCTCCCTTTTAATTAAATAAAATTAGTCCCCATTTAATTAAAAGAAAACCTCTCTTTTAATTAAATTTATCCACATTTAATTAATTAAGAGAAAAACCCCTCTTTTAATTTAATTAAATAATTTCTATTCAATTAGAAGAACTTGCTCCCTTTTATTTAAATAAATCCCATGTGAAAAAGGAAATGAAATAAGTAAAAATAAAATAAATTCTTCTTTTCTCCTTCTCTCATTTAATTTTGCTCCTCTTTTCTCATTGGTGGAATTTTGTCTCACATGGATCAAACTCTATTATCCCATATTGGTTTTGAGAAGCTTGCCACCTCCACCTTTTTATTTATAAGGGTTAGCCCATTGTTCATTTTTGACATCCATAATTATTCTATTGTTATGCTCCAAGTTTAAAGATCCACAATTATACATCCATTATTATGCTATTGTTATGCCACATGTTTGGAGAGTGATTTTTGGAGTTTGAATACTAAATCTTTTTGTTGAGAACATCTATCTTCTTATCTTCTTCTCTCTTGCATCCATGGCTTCCATCATGAGGCTTCATACTTACATTTTCATATTAATTTAGATCCATATTTGTTTCCATAGATTAGTATTGTATTATTATTACACATCTTTTCTTACATTATTAGCTTAGATCTTACATTGATAGATTAGATATTGCATTATTTTGCATTGTTATTATATAGATTAGTTTTTATTTTTATTTGCATGCATATTTTGATCCTTGAATCTCTCATTTCATGGTGTACTTGCATGGGCACAAACTAGGTCAAACTGAGTGGCTCCATTACAAACTTTGCACTTCATGAATAGAGAGTTGTGAGCCACCATTCGAAACCTTATTTTTGAGCAATATTGGATATAATGACTCATAGAAGTGTGCCCACATTTTAGGCATATGATTTTGGTAGCCACTGTGGGGCAACTCACCTTTACTTGCCGGTTTTAGACATTTTTAGATCTAACCCACTTGTGTAGATTTGTTTGGAGATGAATCTGAAAGATTTGACCATATCTCCAAAATGGCTAGGTATTTTGATCTAATTATTTTTTGCAAGGTGGCAACATATTAGACATGCTTCAGTCCAATTTTCATATTTTTCTAAGGTATTTTCAATTTTTTATAATTTTTTCTTTTTTTTTTTATGAAAATTTGATTTAAGGAGAAAATTTTAATTTTTCTTGGATAAGTCTACATTTTTGGAAATCATTCTTAATTCTAAATAGGGTTGGTTCTTTTTATTTTGACTACATGATGTGACCTTGCTTGAGAGTTTGATCCCCATTCTGTCTGGGGGCATCTTTGTAAATATTTATTGAACCTAAAAGAATCTTTTAAAAATGATATATTTTGAAAAAAAAAAGAATGGTATATTTCAAAAATCTCAAAAAGAATTATTTATTGGGAAAATCCTAAAAACTGAAAAATGCCCTAAAAAAATGATCATCTTAGTAATAATAACTTTGATGTATTTCCAAAAAAATCATAAAAAGTCCTGAAATATTTTTTAATTTAAAAAAAAAAAATTCAAGTGGTGAAACCCTGGAAATGGGCACTACTTGAGGCCTTTGCACCCCTATTTTGTAGCACACATCCTCAACACTTAGTCTTTCTCCATCATGCCTTGTCTTTGTTGCCTTGTTTTGGAATTGGTCTTTGTCTAAGGGGCATAATTGTGTTAGCTTCATTCTCTTGGATGCATTAGTCTTTAGGAAACCTCACAAATGGTGTTTTTCAACACAACCCCAATTGTAGTTTTCAATACAACCCCTAACATCAAGTGTTTTTCAACAGTTATTAGTTTGGTCTTAACTAGTTTTGTCATGTCATATTACCTATTTGCAAGAATTTGATCCTTATCCTTAGAACTTAGTATAAGTTAACACACTTAAATTTTTAAACACAAACACTTAATGCTTGACTTATGTCATGACCTTTACTTTATGTGCTAACTGTTATTGATTTTTTTTAGTGTCCTTGTTTGATAAGTCTCTCCAGGAGGCATAGCTAGAGGATATGGCACATGGGGCATGTTTTTAGGTTTTTATTTCTTATGGGTGTGGTCTTGAAACTCTAGAGTGTCTCTTGTTGTCCTCGTGAAACACTTAGGAGATTTGAGGCAACATCCTTGACTGTTTTTGCACAACCATTCTTTTGGTCATCCTAGCATCTATGCCTTGATGCGAGCATTGTTTTGCTACACTAAATTGGGTAAGATAAAATTGAATTCATCTTGACCTTTATGTCATTGATGCTTATGTTAGAATCTTTCCATATTGCAATTTGAGATAAATCACATTCATATCTTCATAGTTGCTTCATAGTTGCGTTAGTGACTAGTGATGGTTGTGTGATTTTTTGATGTCCATTAATAATGGACCAATGATGAAAATAAGTTCCTTTACATTTTTTAATGAGTGATGAACACAAAATATTATGTTACAATTTCTCTTTTGCAAGTACACCTTTGCATTTTCATGTAACTTGCATTATTAGACTTCATGTTAGTTTGCATTTTTAGGCTGCATTATGAGTTTGAGAGGGATATCCCTTCATCTTTGTGGACTTTTAATCAACTTTGGTCATTTTTTGATATTTATTTCCTTATCTTCTTTTTTTATCTCAACCAAAATTTCTATCTTAAATAGTTGATTAATTTTGGAGCATCCTATTTCTTATGAAAAAATTTCTTTTCTTCTTTTTGTTTCTTTTCATCTCTTCCAAACTTCTATCTTCCATTTTCTTTTACCCTACTTCCTTTCTTTTAATTCAACTTTGGGGCATAATTTTTCATACTCGATGATCTACCTTGGTTATATGATTCTTATATCTTTCATATTATATCAAAAAATTTATCTTTTGTTTGAATTGATCAAAATTATCAATTTTTTATTTCTCCTCTATTGCATTTCGATTTTGATCATGAGGGGGTAGTACCTATCAACTTCAATCTTTGGTTTAGTTTTATCAATTTTATCCTTGACTTTTTTTAAGTCAAAATTTATTTGTATTCTTTTTCTTGATGTGTTCCTAAATCAACCACACATCTGAGTTGTTTTGTGATCTCAAATCAATCTCACACTTCAATTTCTTTCTTTGACTACTTGTGTTCCCAAATTGATCACACATTAGTCAAAGAGGGCTAAATATATGCACCCTAAAATGGTTTCCTAGACTATGGACCCCCATTATTCAATTTTATAATTTCTTAAATCAATGGTTTGAAATATTTTATTAAATCAATTCAAATCAATTTTCTTGATTAGATTCAATTATTTATTTTTCGAAGGTTGATAATTTTATCCTAAGTCTTGTTTAATTAAAATAAAATCTCCCTTTTATTTAAATAAAATTAGTCCCCATTTAATTAAAAGAAAACCTCTCTTCTAATTAAATTCATCCACATTTAATTAATTAAGAGAAAAAACCCCTCTTTTAATTTAGTAATCTTGAATTACTAATCATTGATTTCACAAGAGACCTAGTTTGGAGTGGGTGAGTTAGAGACCATCCTTGTTGAGAAAGATATACCTTGGATTCTTTAATATTATGCTTGAAGAGTCTTAGTAATCTCTTGTCCATCCATTTTCACCAAAATTCAATTTTAATTAATTAAAATTTTGATAAATCATCCTCCTAGTCCATATGTGCTAGGGTATTCACTCAAAGTTATGGCCACCTCTATGGCAGTGTTGGCTTACACTTATTGTAATATTTTATCTTATCATTTTTCTTTTGGATAAGTGAGTGTTTTACTATCCTAGTTTGGTACCAACATTTCTTAGGGTTATCCTATCAACTAGTACCTTATCTTTCATGTTGGTTACAAATGCTATTACATGTTGCTCAACATTCAAATAAACTCAAACTGTATCAAATTTTATAGGATGACTCTTGATCTTCTTTCTTCTTCATCTTCCATGTCTTTCTAGTCTCCTATTTCCATTCTTCCTCTTCTTTATGTCTTCTTGATTCTTTTCCTCCTATTATCATATAGTCTACCTTCTTCTATTCACCCTTTCTCTTCTTTCATGCTTGATTCTTCTTCTTCTAGAACCATGGATCTTGAATATCTTGTTAGGGATTCTCATTTGAGCTCAGATGAACTCAACCTCCTTGTTGAATTTAAAAAGTGTTGTTACTACAATAGATAAATGGATGCTAACCTTGTGGAAAAAATTATTGAAAAAGGGAACAAATTAGATGTTCTTGCTATGATCATACACAAGATCAAATCAGAATATCCTTCTTCCAAATATTCCTTATCTTCCAAATATCATCATGATTCTTCTAAATATCTTTTAGATTCTTCATCTTCTAAGTCTTGTCATGATTCTTCTAAATATCATTCACACTCTTCTTCTTCTAAATCTTATCATGATTCTTCTAAATATCATTCACATTATTCATCTTCTAAGTCTTGTTATTTTTCTTCTAAATATCATTCACATTCTTTATATTCCAAGTCTTACCATGACTCTTCTAAATATCATTTGTGTAGGCCTTCACCTACTTCTTCTTCACAATATCATTCTTTTTCTACTTTTACCAAGAGTCTTATTCCTCTTGTTGAGATATACCATAATGAACAACATGAAAAGTCTTGTGATATGCCTATCTATAATGACTATAGTGACAATGATTATGATGATAAATATTAAATTCCTATGTGTCTTAAAAGTCCTTCCAATCCTATGTTTGTGCTTAAAGGAGATGATTCATGGATAGATATTGGTGGTAATCCATATGACTCAAATTTTTGAAAACAACATTGATAATTTTTTTGAAAAATACCTAAATGATAAATCTACATTTTTTGAGGAAGAGAAAACATTTTTTTGCGATGAAATAAAACATCAATGACATAAGAGTTCCTCTTCTAAGAACCCTAATGCTGAAAATAAAGATTACACTCTTGAGCAAGATCATGTTAATGTTGAACCTTTGTCTTCTGATGCTCCTCTTCCATCTTCTACTTCCTCCACTATCCATACATCCCCTAAAGATTCTAAGTCTCTCAAATCTTCTACCAATCCTTCATCCAACAAAGATCCTAATATTTTTCATGCGGTTCCCTATAGTTATCCTCAAAGACTACATCTTAAATAAACTCAAGCTAACGTTCACTTAGCTAAAAATACATTTTATAATGCTAAACCTAAAAAGCCTAAATGTGCTATAGTTTTTACTTCAGCTATTTCTTTATCATCTATTCCAAAGTCTTCCATACAATTTCAACATGCTTACTTTTCCTTAGGAGTGGCTTCATGTCAAGAGGACTCTAAAAATGATAAAGAAAAGAATATAAAGAAAGATCAAGATCATGAACCCTCCATGTCATCCAATTATTTTCATGATGTCTCTAGTCCATTTTATGGTTCTTTTGATCCTTTGTGCCTTTCTTCATTCATTCCACCATGTCTTAAGTCTTCTCCTAAGCAAGATCAAGCTACTACTTACACCGCTGAGCTTATTGACAATCAAAATGACCTTAATACAGTTGCACCTTATAAAGATGATACTTCCATTAAGGTTATTAAAAATGGTGTTGTTACTTCTAATGTTGAGCCTATTGAAAGTCAAGAGAAAAAATCTACACTTATGCTATCCAAAGATCCTTGTCAAGATCAAAGTCTTCCATCTTCTTGTTCTACCACTCCATGTTCCCTTCCACTTTCTACACTTCCTAAGTCTTCTCAAGGTTCAAGTGCTCCTATCAAAGAAGTTTCTCCTATTTAAGATGTTCATGATCCTATTGAAAAATCTAATGCTCACTCTAAAGATGTTGATGACCTTATTGATTACCCATTTGCATCTTCCACATCCATCCTTGGATCTCCCCCACCAATACTAAACTCTTCATGTATTCCTTCCATCATGGGTCCTTATGTCCCTTCACTTTCCCCTCCCAACTCTCCTAATTCATCATCCATCTTGGGTTCTTATGTCCCTCCTTCTCCTATCTTTCCTTAAGATTAATGTAGATGCATATCTTTGAATCTTTTTTATCCACCCACTCACCTAAACCAGTCATATCCTGCTTCTTCTTCCGCAAGTCCCAAGTCTTTTGGAAATAACCTAAATTTTCAATACAATAAAAATAAGCAATTCAAGAATGCATATAAAAAATAACACCACCATGTCTCCTCTAATTGACATGGGGGCATAAAATCAAAAGAGATATCTAAGAAAAAAATTATAAGACAAGTATGGGTTCCAAAATCCATCATTGAAGATATTATCTCTACATCATCAAAAAGGAATGAAAAGAAGCCTGCAACTATATGAATTCCAAAGTATCTCTTTAGAGAGTCTAATGTTGAACAACAATTGAAGTTGGCATTCAAGCTTCCAATGAGTTCCACTGCATCTCCTTCCAAAAGTCTTCTTCCATTCCATGCATCGAAGCCACAACCTCTTCTATCCACTCACCATATTCCTTCATTCATGTTTTCTCCATCCTCTCACTACCTTTCCATGTGTGTGTTGATGTTGATCTTGCCTTCATTTCCATCTTCCAATCTTACTCACTTTGCATGAAGCTATACCCTCCATTTTTGTCTTCCATCTTCCTTTCCCTATTAGCATCTTTGAGCATATCATTTCAACTCCTTTGCATGTCATGGTTTAAAATTTCAAGGGGAACTATCTAGAAAGATTTACTTCTTCCAAAAAAATCAAAAAGAAAAAGGAAAAATTTGGAAAAAAAAGAGAAAGAAAAAAAATTGAAAATGTGCCTTAGTGAAAACCTAGTAATCAGGTACCTTGGTACCAAAATTAAAGAGGAATAAATTTTTCCTATGGTGAAAACCACTCCCTTGTGGTGCCTTGGATAAGTACCATGATGAAAACCTAATAATTACGCATAATGCCTAGTTCTTCTACATCTTTCATCCATTTCATCTTCTCTCTTTGATCTTGACAATGTTGACCTATGCGCAAAGATTTGACTATCTTGTGAGCTATCTTATGACGATCTTGTTTTCATTCCATTTGTATTTATCCTTCATATATATTTTCCTCCATTCTAGCCTTTCACTATATTTTTCCCATTTACCCCTTTGATCTTGATCTAGTAGAAAAGAGTAAAATACAATGCTATGAAGCCTCTTGAGATGTCTACTCTTTTAGATTCCATCTTTCCCACTTTTACATTATGTTTTCATGAAATATCTTATGTTGGCCTTACATTTCTTCTCCAAATGTGCTTTACATGACAATTTTTCCCTAGCTTGGGTACTATTGAGGAGTTCTCCCTTGAGAATTTCTTCCCTTTATTCTCCTTCATTCTCTTGTCTTTCATTTCTTCCACCAGCTTGTTAATGACTCTTCTCCTCACCTTGCTAGACATTGGGACTACATGATGTGATCTTGCTTGAGAGTTTGATCCCCATTCTGTCTGGGGGCATCTTTGTAAATATTTATTGAACCTAAAAGAATCTTTTTAAAATGATATATTTTGAAAAAAAAAAGAATGGTATATTTCAAAAATCTCAAAAAGAATTATATATTGGGAAAATCCTAAAAACTGAAAAATGCCCTAAAAAAATGATCATCTTAGTAATAATCACTTTGATGTATTTCCAAAAAAATCATAAAAAGTCCTGAAATATTTTTTAATTTTAAAAAAAAAATTCAAGTGGTGAAAACCTGGAAATGGGCACTACTTGAGGCCTTTGCACCCCTATTTCATAGCACACATCCTCAACACTTAGTCTTTCTCCATCATGCCTTGTCTTTGTTGCCTTGGTTTGGAATTGGTCTTTGTCTAAGGGGCATAATTGTGTTAGCTTCATTCTCTTGGATGCATTAGTCTTTAGGACACCTCACAAATGGTGTTTTTCAACACAACCCCAATTGTAGTTTTCAATACAACCCCTAACGTCAAGTGTTTTTCAACAGTTATTAGTTTGGTCTTAGCTAGTTTTGTCATGTCATATTACCTATTTTCAAGAATTTGATCCTTATCCTTAGAACTTAGTATAAGTTAACACACTTAAATTTTTAAACACAAACACTTAATGCTTGACTTATGTCATGACCTTTACTTTATGTGCTAACTGTTATTGATTTTTTTTAGTGTCCTTGTTTGATAAGTCTCTCCAGGAGGCATAGCTAGAGGATATGGCACATGGGGCATGTTTTTAGGTTTTTATTTCTTATGGGTGTGGTCTTGAAACTCTAGAGTGTCTCTTGTTTTCCTCGTGAAACACTTAGGAGATTTGAGGCAACATCCTTGACTGTTTTTGCACAACCATTCTTTTGGTCATCCTAGCATCTATGCCTTGATGCGAGCATTGTTTTGCTACACTAAATTGCGTAAGATAAAATTGAATTCATCTTGAACTTTATGTCATTGATGCTTATGTTAGAATCTTTCCATATTGCAATTTGAGATAAATCACATTCATATCTTCATAGTTGCTTCATAGTTGCGTTAGTGACTAGTGATGGTTGTGTGATTTTTTGATGTCCATTAATAATGGACCAATGATGAAAATAAGTTCCTTTACATTTTTTAATGAGTGATGAACACAAAATCTTATGTTACAATTTTTCTTTTGCAAGTACACCTTTGCATTTTCATGTAACTTGCATTATTAGACTTCATGTTAGTTTGCATTTTTAGGCTGCATTATGAGTTTGAGAGGGATATCCCTTCATCTTTGTGGACTTTTAATCAACTGTGGTCATTTTTTGATATTTATTTCCTTATCTTCTTTTTTTATCTCAACCAAAATTTCTATCTTAAATAGTTAATTAATTTTGGAGGGAATTTCTTATGAAAAAATTTCTTTTCTTCTTTTTGTTTCTTTTCATCTCTTCCAAACTTCTATCTTCCATTTTCTTTTACCCTACTTCCTTTCTTTTAATTCAACTTTGGGGCATAATTTTTCATACTCGATGATCTACCTTGGTTATATGATTCTTATATATTTCATATTATATCAAAAAATTTATCTTTTATTTGAATTGATCAAAATTATCAATTTTTTATTTCTCCTCTATCGCATTTCGATTTTGATCATGAGGGGGTAGTACCTATCAACTTCAATCTTTGATTTAGTTTTATCAATTTTATCATTGACTTTTTTTAAGTCAAAATTTATTTGTATTCTTTTTCTTGATGTGTTCCTGAATCAACCACACATCTGAGTTGTTTTGTGATCTCAAATCAATCTCACACTTCAATTTCTTTCTTTGACTACTTGTGTTCCCAAATTGATCACACATTAGTCAAAGAGGGCTAAATATATGCACCCTAAAATGGTTGCCTAGACTATGGACCCCCATTATTCAATTTTATAATTTCTTGAATCAATGGTTTGCAATATTTTATTAAATCAATTCAAATCAATTTTCTTGATTAGATTCAATTATTTATTTTTCTAAGGTTGATAATTTTATCCTAAGTCTTGTTTAATTAAAAGAAAATCTCCCTTTTATTTAAATAAAATTAGTCCCCATTTAATTAAAAGAAAACCTCTCTTCTAATTAAATTCATCCACATTTAATTAATTAAGAGAAAAAACCCCTCTTTTAATTTAATTAAATATTTCCTATTTAATTAAAAGAACTTTGTCCCTTTTAATTAAATAAATCCAATGTGAAAAAGGAAATGTAATATATAATAATTAAATAAATTCTTTTTTTTTCTTCCCTCGTTTAATTTTCCTCCTCTTTTCTTATTGGGGGAATTTTGTCTCACATGGATCAAACTCTATTATCCCATATTGGTTATGAGAAGCTTCTCACCTCCACATTTTTCTTTATAAGGGAGAGACCTCTCCTCCTTTTTGACATCCACAATTATTCTATTGTTATGCTCTAGATTTAAAGATCCACAATTATACATCCATTATTGTGCTATTGTTATGTTGTAGGTTTGGAGAACAATTTTTGAAGGAGTTTGAATATTAAAATTTTTTGTGGAGAACTTCTATCTTCTTGTCTTCTTCTCTCATGCATCCATGGCTTCCATCATGAGTTTTCATCCTTGCGTTTACATATTAGCTTAGATCCATATTTGTTTTGATATATTAGTATTTCATTATTATTGCATTTCTTTTCTTGCATTATTATCTTAGATCTTGCATTGATAGATTAGATATTGCATTATTTTTCATTATTATCATATAGATTAGTTTTCATTTTCATTGTCATGCATATTTTGATCCTTGAATCTCTCATTTCATGGTGTACTTGCATGCGTAGAAACTAGGTCAAATTGAGGACCTCCATTACAAACCCTTGCACTCCATGAATTGAGAACTATAAGCCACCATTTGAAACCTCATTTTTGAGCAATCTTGGATATTATGATTCATAGAAGTGTGCCCACATTTTAGGCATGCACATTCTAGTTCTATTATTCTGCAAGGAATAATACTGAGATCAGTTAGACAGTGGGTTCATTGATCTTCACATTGAAGCTATTTCGGCAATGGGTCCAATTGTCTTCAACAAATCTTAATAGGGTTGACATAACTTCTAACTAGGATTCAAAGTCTCCTAATATGGACTCATTTGTACGAAATTTTTTAATAGACTCCTAATAGTGTCTATCCTCTAACAAGTAATATTTATATTAGTACATCATCTTGTGGATACCATCCCCACCAAGGTTTCCCCTCTGATCATGGGTTTCCCTAATTAACATATTTAGATTTAATTGTGTATGAATATCTTGTTGTGGTTTTAGTTTATATTGCTCACATGGTTAAGTTTGTTTATAAGGATAATAATGGTGAGAATAGTGGGATAACTAATACACACCATCCCAACCCCCCCCCAGCCCCCCAAAATCAATTATATCAGTGGACTATATATTCTAACAATTGGCATCATAGCATCACATCCTTGAAGATAAGGTTTAAAAACCTTGGGAAATCTATAGTTAATATGTTTAGAAAGAATAGTCCAAGATCTGATGTGGCCAACTATGATAGTTAGAAGGAAAGATGAAGACTCATTCTTTATGCATGGGTCCAAGATATTGGCTTTTGATGAAAGCCAAGAAGAAAATTTTTGACGAATCAAAGCTTGAAGAATGCAATGAGTGAGAAAGAGATCTGTTCATGTGTAACATGAGAGCCAAAGAAGGCCTATTGTCATCTCTTCTAAAGAATAAATATAATCAGGTAAAGACATTTCAAACTCCTTATGAAATTTAGAAAGCATTAGAAGTTACTTTTGAAGGTGATGATCGTGTATAAATAATGAGATTACAAAACTAGATTTGCACATTTCAAGATGCTAAGATGATGGAAGATGAATCTATAAGAAGTTATATTTGTGCAATATTAGAAAGTGTTGTAGGAATTTGGTCTCTTGGTGGAACTAGGCAAGATGATGAAGTTATATGGAAGATCTTGAAAATTTTGACACTACCATTGAAGAAAACAACTCAAATGATTCAGCTAGTAATGCCCTACACCACATATTTCACTAAAGAAAAATTGCTTGGAAGATTAGAATAAGTAGAAGTGGAAATGAGATATTTTTGAGAATTAAATAGAGCTAAAACAAATTTCAATGCTCTAACCATTCAACCTATTTTTTAAAGAAGTACAAGTGCAAGAGGAGATTTTACAAGTAGTAGTAGATATGAAGAAGATACAAAAACTAAAGAAGGAATAGCCCTTCTAGTGAGGAGAGAGAAAGATGGTAATAAAATATTTAAATTTGGACTTGTGATGAATATTCTCATTATGCATCTAAATTTCCTAAAAGAGAGAAAAAATTTAGAGGAAAATTCATGTCTAGAAGAGATAAAGACAGAAATTGTTTATATACAACTAAGGATGAAGAATCTAATGAAATAGGTTAGAGTAAAAGTGATGATGAATTACGATTTGTGGCTATCAAGGAAGATGATCTTGATACAGAAATTAGAGAGGAAAGAGCTCTAGTTACTGAAGTTGAGAAGAAATAAGATTAGATAATTGATGGTGGATGTTCATATTAGATGACTAGTGATATGAACAAATTTGTCAAGTTCAAAAATCATAATGGAGGTATTGTTAGGGTTGGGAACAATAAAACCTGTCATATCACAAGAATTGGATCTATTACTCTTGATGGTAAATGTGACACTAATGATGTTTACTTTGTTGATGGTTTGAAACATAATTTTTTAAGTGTTAGACAATTAGTAGACAAGGGTTATCTATTGTAGTTCATAGAGAAGACTTACATTATCAAATACAAATATGGTAAGTTGATTGGTACTGGAACTAGATCCAGAGGTAATATATTCTAGTTGAATCCTACTAAGGTAACATGTTTGGTTGTAAAGGTTGATAATAGTTGGTTATGGCATAGATGATTCTCTAATATAAACTTTGATAATACTGTGAAGGCTAGTAATACATTTTTGGTTTGGGATTTTCCTAAAATATCAAGACTACTAATGTTGTTTACAAAGAATGTATCTTGGCTAAATAGAAGAAAGTATCATTTCCCAGCAATAAGTTCTCTACAATAGAGAAATTGGAGATTATTTGCACATATCTAAGTGGTCTTGCTAGAACCAAAGGTTTCTACGGTGAGAGGTACTTTCTAATTTTTGTTGATGATTTCACTAGAATGATGTGGGTATTTCTTAAAGAGAAGTCAAAGCCTTTGAGAAATTTAAGATATTCAAGAATAGAGTTATAAATGAATTTGGTGTCAAGTTTAAATTTTTAAGATCAGACAGAGGAGGAGAGTTTACCTCTAGAGAGTTCAACATGTTCTCTAAATAGAATGGAATAAAAAGAAAATTATCTTCACCTAAAACACCTAAACAGAATGGGATTGCTAAAAGAAGGAACAAATCAGTAGTAGAAGTAGCAAGCGCAATGTTATTTGAGAATGATGTCTTAAGAAAATTTTGGAGATAAGTAGTTAACACTAGATTATATACTTTGAGCAGAGTACAGATTATAAAAGGGATGAGCAAGACAACCTATGAGCTATGGTTAAGTCATTCACCATCAGTCAAATATTTTAGAATATTTGGAAGTAAGAGTTACATAAACAGAGATGATGATATTGGTAAGTTTGATCCTAGAGGTGATGAAGGTATATTTCTTGGTTACTCATTGAAAAGTAAAGCATGTAGATGTTTCAACTATAGAACTAAGTCAATAGTTGAGTGTGCAAATGTAAGAATTGATGGAAATTTTGGTACTAAAGAGAATATGGTAGAATATAATTATAATGGAGAAGAGGATAATACTTGCAAAATGAGATATTTGTTGAGCATAGTGAAGAATAGAGAACTAAACCTAGAGATGAGATAAGTGTTGAGATGTCAACTTCCACCTCTAACAAGAACATGAAAAAGAATCACCCTCTAGAGTAGATAATTGGGAGTAGAGATAAAGGTGTGATGAAAACAAACAAAGTGAATGAGGAATTGTGTCTAATTCCTCAAGTGGAACCTAAGAGTGCAAAAGAAGAATGTAAGGATGATCATTGGATGCAAGCGATGAAAGAAGAATTAAATCAAATTGTGAATAATGAAACATGGGAAATAGTTCCTAGACCTAAAGTCAAGAATGTGATAGTAACCAAGTGGGTATTCAGAAATAAAATGAATGAGTGAGGAGAATTAGTAAGAAACAAGTCCAGACATTTTTCCAAAGGTTACTCATAGCAAGAAGTTATAGATTATGAATAGACATATGCACTTGTGGCAAGCAAAGTAGTATGGATGTTCTTGGCTTATGTAGCAAGAAATAATTTCAAGGTTTATAAGATGGATGTGAAGTCAACTTTTTGGAAAGGAGAACTTGAAGAAGAAGTCTACATTGAGCAACCTAATGGATTCCCTTTGACAAAACAAAAAGAGCTTGTATGTAGTCTAAAGAAAGCACCTGAAACCTAGCATGCATGACTAGATAGGTATTTGTCTAAGCTTGGATTTAGTAAAGGTACAACAGATGATAATCTATATTTAAGGAAAATTGATGATGGTTTGTTTATCATTTTAATTTTTTGGATGACATAATATTTGGAGAAAATGATAAAGAAAGTGATAAGTTTGCTGAAGAGGTGAAAAATGAATTTGAAATGAGCATGATAGCAGAAATAAAGTTTCTCCTAGGATTAAAAATTGCATAGAGAAAATATGGTATATTCATTTCACAAGGAAAGTATCTAAATGACTTGTTGAAAAGATTTGGTTCAAAAAGTTGCAAACCTGCTGGTATACCCATGATAACTAGTACAAGTTATCTAGTAAAGATGAGACACCTATAGTTGAGCAGAATAAGTACAAATCTATGATTGGAAGGTTGAAATAACTAACTCATTTTGGGCTAGATATAGAAAATGTAGTTGGGATTGTGACAAGATTTGAAGCTGATCCAAATGAGTACCATTATGCACCAATAAATAGGATTTTTAGATATTTGAAGGAAGCATCATATTATGGAATTTGGTATGATAGATTAGGTGATTTTACCTTGTGTGCATATATTGATGTAGATTGGGCAGGTAGCATGGATGACAAAAAGAGCACTAGTGGTGGTGCATTCTTTCTTGGAGGAAGACTAGTTTCTTGGTTGAGCAAGAAATAGGAATGCACCTGTCAAAGGACAACTAAGGAATAATATGTTGCAGTAGCCAATAATTGTAATCAAGTTATGTGGATAAAGAAAATGATGAAGGTAATTGGAATTGAGTTTGTAGAACCTGTTATCATTTACTGTCATAATAAATCTAATATTACATTCTAAGACAAATCACATAGCCATAAAATACCATTTTTTGAGATAGAATGTAGTAGAGAAAGAGCTAAGGTTGGAGTACGTAAGTACTAAAGATCATATTACAGATATCTTTATGAAGTATTTTCCTAAAGATCCTTTTGAGTACCCAAGAGGTATGGTAAGGGTTATGCCCATATCTACTTCAGAGTAGATTATGCAAGGAGTGCATTAGTCTAGTGATACAGAGCACTATGGTTAGACTTGATTGAATGTTGATAGTTCCTATATGGGGGAGTATCTAGTATGTACTGAGTCATTGAAAACTCTTGGTATTTGGCATACTATATCAAATAGTGTCTTTGGACACTTGAGCTGATAGAAGTATTGGAAAAATTATGGTATAACAATTGGTTTGTAACAATTGGTATTTTTGTATTTGTTTGACACCTTTCAGATTGATATCAATGGGGGAGAAGGTATGCATTAGAAATATCTCCTAATCATTGTAGGAGAGAATATGTGAAAAGAAGCACTTGTTCAATTGTCAATGGGGGAGCGCTATCTCTTTATGGAGATTTAGAAAGATTCGTGTAAGTGTACACAAGGATACGTAAGTGCATAGAAGGATATGTAGGTACATAGAAGGCGATGTGAGTGTGTAAAAGAATACATTAGTGGGAAAAAGGAAATGATTTTGCATTGAAACATATGCAATAAGAAAGTATTAGGATGTTCTCCATGAACATACAATAGCCAAAAGATTTTGGATTGATGAAGAGGATTTGAAAAGAAGATAGCAGTAGTAGCAGTAGAGTACAAATTGATATTCTTTGAACTTAGATGTTTTTCATCTATGTTTCCATCAATACCAAATGGGAAGATTGTTAGCATGAATTTTGATGATACAACATTGGGGGAATATCCTAAGTGTTGGAGAACATTGATATGTTGCATTCATGACTATGTTTTTCATTGATGTCAACATAGCAGTAATTACGATAAGACTAGAAGACAAGCAGTTAGTAATCTTACACTCTGGAGGAGAAGAGGAAGTGTTATATGATCCAAAATGGAGGATATGTTTTTGAGTTTTCCTAATGATGTGGTCAAGAGCTTTAAGTTGGATTCAATGTTGTACAGAAGTTACACTTGATTTACTAGAAGTGGTGCAGAAATAGAGCATTGGAAAATACAGTTAAGATGATCTATCACTATCTTTCATCTAAGATGCTATGAAGATTATGTGTAGACATATGTGATAGAGGAAAGTTGTGTGGTGATGCCAGTGTGTGCACAATATGTGGTTCCACACGTTTGAATATTTGTATAGATTGTGAACCAATAATGCTATTGTAATTGTGAATTAATTAATTATCATATTTTACTTGATTGGGAAAGCCTCAAGGCCGACTCAAGGAATTATTATGAAGACATGTTATAAAGAAAAGTTGTGTTCCTTATTTGAAATGTGAACTTGGGTTAGACGAACAAGTGGGATCTGGAGTATTGTTGCATAGAGAGAGAAGGAGTAGAGTTCTTGTTGAATGTGTGTAAGCGATCCAAGGGATCATTGGATGTGTAGTATGAGATCTAAAAGAGAAGTCTAATTGACAAGATAGAGACAAAGGAAGAAGTAAAATTTAGTTCTATTATTCTACAAGGAATAATCTAGAGATCATCTACATAGTGGGTCCATTGATCGTAAGCTTGAAGCTATTTGGGCAGTGGATCTAGCTGTCTTCCACAAATCCTAACACGGTTGGGATAACTCCTAACAGGGTTGAAATTTCCTAACAAGGATTCAAAGTCTTCTAATAGGGACTCATATGTACTAAATGTTGTAACAGACTCCTAACACAATCTATCCACTAACAAGGAATATTTATATTAGTATATCATCATCTGGGTACCATCCCCACCAAATTTTTCCCTGTAATGAAGGATTTCCTTAGTTAAAATATATGGCGTTAATTTTGTATGAATATCTTGTTGTGGTTTCAGTTTATCGTGCTCACATGGTTATGTTTGTTTAAGGATAATAATGGTGATAATAGTTCGATAACTAATTCAACTCCCCTAGCCCCACTTGTTTGTTACATCAGTGGATTATATATTCTAATGGGTCTTACCAGAACATGAGGATTCTATGGTGAAAAGTACTTTATGGTTTGTGTTGATTATTTATCTAGAATGATAGGGGTAGCATTTCTTAAAGAAAATTCTAAATAATTTGAAAATTTTAAGTTTTTAAGAACACAATTGAGAATGAATCTAGAGTAAAAATAAAATTCTTGAGATCAAATAAAGGTGGTGAGTTTACCTTGAGAAATTTTAACACCTTTTTTGAAGTAAACAACATTAGGAGAAAGTTATTAGCACCTAAGACCCCTAAGAAAAATAGGATTGTAGAGAGAAGAAACAAGTTTGTAATAGAAGTGGCAAGAGCCATGATTCTTAATAATGATGTATCCAAGACATTTTGGAGACAAGTAGTCCATAAAGTTGAATACACAATAAACAGAGTGAGGATTAGAGAAGGTACAAATAAGTCACTCTATAAATTATAATTTTGGCATGCACCCTCAGTGAAATATATCAGAATATTTGGGTATAAGTGTTACATAAGGAGAGTTAATGATATTGGTATACATGGTTGATACAAGAAGAGATGAAGGTATGTTCATTGTCTATTCATTGAAAAGAAAGGCATATAGATATTTTAATAAAAGAACTAATACTATTGTTGAGTGTGCAAATGTAAAAGTGGATGAAAAATTTGGAGTTAAAGAAAGAATGTTGGATCATAAATTTGAGGAAGAAGAAGATAATCCTAACCTATTGTAGGAAATATTGAAGTTTTCTTTGAGACTAACAATGAATTGCAGAAAGATGTTTAAATTGTTGAACAAAGAGAAGAACCAAAATGTAAACCTAGAGAACAATACTTTAAAAAGCAATACCTAAACTAAAAAAGAATTTGATAAAAAATCACCCTACTAATTGGATCATTGGAAAAAAAGAAAATTGAGTAATGACAAGAAATAGAGTGTATAAAGAATTATGTTTAATTTGTTAAGTTTAACCAGAGAGTGCACTTGAGGCATCCAAGGATGATCATTGGATTCATGCAATGAATGAAGAACCAGATCATATTGTAAAGAATGAAACATGGGAATTGGTTCCTAGACTCAAAGAAAAGAATCTTATAGGAACTAAATGGGTTTATAGAAAAAAGATGAATGAACAAGGTGAGGTTGTGAGAAGTAAAGCAAGATTGGTATGCAAATTATATTCATAGAAAGAAGGTATAGTCTATGAAGAGACATTTTCCCCTATTGCCAAAATTGGAGTAGTTGGATTATTCTTGGCTTATGCAACAAGTAAGAAGTTAAAAGTGTATTAGATGGATGTAAACTAAACATTTCTAAATGGAGAACTTAAAGAAGTCTACATTGAGAATCCTAGAGGATTTTCTTTGATAGAAGAAAAGGACATGGTATGCATATTAAAGAAAGCATTGTATGGTCTAAAGCAAGCACCAAGAACCTGGTATTTGGCAAAGTTCTAATTTGCTAAAGGTATGTCACATAGTAATTTATATATAAAAGAAATTGAGAATGGATTTTTCATTATTGTGATATTTATGGATGACATAATCTTTGGAGGTAACGATGAAGCTAGTGACAAATGTTTTGATGAAATAAACAATGAATTTGAGAAGAAAATGATCTTGGATAGATGAAATATTTGTTAGATCTACAGATTATACAAAATAGTGGTGGTAGTTTCCTATCACAAGATAGGTATTTAAAAGAATTATTAAAAATATTTGGCTTGGAAAGTTGTAAGCCTAATGGTACACCTATGATAATTGGTCAGAAGTCATCTAACATAGATGATACACCTACAATTGAGTAGAAGAAGTATAGATCCACGATTGGAAGTTTGCAATATTTGACTAGCACAAGACTATAAATAGAAAATTTTGTTGGGATAGTAGCAAGATTTCAAGAAAATCCTAAGAGATCACACTATGTAGTAATACATAGAATGTTCATATATTTGAAGGGTACACCTAAATTTGGGTTGTAGTATGATAGATCAAGTGATTTCACTTTATCTATATATAGTGATCCAGATTGTGCAAGCAATATGCATGACAAAAAGAGCACTAGTGGTGGACCAGTTTTCCTTGGAGGAAGATTGGCTTCTTGGCTAAATAAGAAACAAGACTATATCTCACAGGTTAAAATAAAAGTAGAGAATGTAGAAGCAGCAAACAATTGTAATTACATCATGTGGATGAAGAAGATGCTAAAAAAATATTGGGATAGACTTTTTAGAACTAGTTATCATACATTGTGATAACCCAAGTACAAAAAGTATGTCTAAGAATATTGTGTTACATTCTAAGAGTGAGAATATGTCCATTACATGTCATTTTTATGAAAGAAAGTTGTAGAGAAAGAAATGAGATTAGAATATGTGAGTACAAAAGTGAAGATTGCATATATCTTTACCAAGCCTTTGCCTAAGGATACATTTTTGAGAGGTATGATAGAGTTTATGGCCCTTCCTACTTCAAAGTAGATGATGAAAAAACTACATTAGTCCACTGGTATAGAGCACTTTTGTTTGTCTAGATTGAATTTTGATGCTTTCTTTATGGGGGAGTATCTGTGATAAGAAAAGTCATGAAGGACTCTTGATAGTTAATATAGAATAGTATCTTTGATCTTTTGAGATGGTTGAAGACTTGGAGTAGAAGATTGACATACTGAAGCCTTTTCCATTGATGTGAATGAGGGAGATAGTTCATGAAAAATATCTCCTATGTATGGGGGAGAAGTGTTGTACATGGAGAATAAGCTCTCTAACATAATGGGGGAGAGACTATATACATGAAATATGTATATATTGAGGAGAATTGTTCATGAAACATGTATGTAAGAATGAGGAAGAATAGATAGAACAACGTTCCTATGATTTACAGTCATATTTGATTGATGAAGAACATTTAAAAAGAAGAGAGGAGTAGTAACACCAACCGAGTTTGATTTGGTATCCTTGGAACTTAGATTTTTTCCATCTATGTTTCTAAAAATTCCAAATGGGGATATTCTTAGCATGAATAATGATGGTATTTCTTTGGGGGAGTATGCTAAGCATTGGATAGATTGTTAGCATGATTGACATATTACATTCATGATTATGTTTGTCATTGGTGTCATCATAGTATTCTTTCTGTGAAGATTGGTAGACTAGAAAATAGAAAACAAGGTCATACATAATGCATATTCATTATCTAGTTATGTAAAATTTAGAACATATTCTAAACTCTATCTTGATGAAGTGAACAAACGCACATATAGAGATTCAAAGATATGCAAGAGTAATTGATGAATTACAGGGATAATGTGTAGACAAAGTACTTGATATGTAGTTTTTGATGTTTAGATTATATCTCTTAACTAGGATCGAATCTTGATAAACCTAATTATAATATCAACAAGTGCATGACGTCAGAGGTCACATGTGTGAGAAGTTGTAAAGATTGTGAGTTGATAGTGTTGTGTAATTGTAAAATGATTATAATATCTTAATGAGATCCTATTATAATTAATTGGGAAAGCCGCAAGGCTGACTCAAGGAATTATTTAGAGGATATGATATATGGGAACATTACTTTCTTTGTGGTGAAATGTGACAAATAAGTGTTTGTTCAAGTGTGATATACCAAATATTTGGTAAATGTGAGTAAGCAATCCAAGGGATTATTAGATGCAAAGTTAGTGACATAGTATTGAGAGAAGAAGAGGTTTGGTTTGGTCAACAGGGTAGAGAAGGAGCTTAGTTTATTTCATCTCTAACAACTTCTCATAGGGTTAGAATCAACCTTCTATAACTCCTAATAGGGTTTGCACAACTCCTAACATGGTCTGAATCTCCTATGAGGGACTCAAGGTCTCCTAATAGGAACAAATATGTACTCAATGTAATTCTTTGGATCCTAATAGAGTCTATCCTCTTACAAGGAACTTTCATATTAGTACATCATTTCGTGGGTACCATCCCCACTAGGGTTTTTCCTTTGATCAAGGGTTTCCCTAGTTAACATATCTAGTGTTATTGTGTATTTGTATCTTCTTATCATTGCTAGTTATATTATTCACATGGTTAAGGATTAATAATTTTGATAAATGTTTTGATAGTTGGACAAGTGATTTACTCCCCCATTCTCTTAGTTATCTTTGTGGAATTTACTTTCTAACAATTTCAAAGGTTAGAGGATTGCAATGTTTTATTCACACAAGACTAGATATAGCAAATGTAGTTGGTATTGTTGTAAGATTTCAAAATGATCCTAAAGAATCACATTATGTCTTAGTAAAAATGATTTTCAGATATTTTAAAGGAACACTTGATTTTTAGTTTTGGTACGAGCGATCAAATTACTTTAAATTATGCACATATATTGATGTAAATTGGGAAGGCATTATAGATGACATAAAGAGTACAAGTGGTGGAGTATTTTTCTTAGGAGCAAGATTGGTTTCTTGGCTAGGAAAGAAATGTGATTGCATTTCATAGAGCATAGCAAAAGAAGAGTATGTAGCAACAACAAATAACTGCAATCAGATCATGTGAATGAAGATAATGTTGAAGGAGTTGAGCTTACAAAATATTTTATCATACATTGTGATAACAAAAGTACTGTATGTCTAAGAATCTTGTGTTACAATCAAAGACAAAGAACATATCTATTAAGTATCTTGCTTTGAGAAGGAAAGTTAGAAAGAAGGGGATTAGATTAGAGTTTATTAGTACAAAAGAGAATATAGTAGATATATTTGCAAAGCTTTTGCCAAAGCATACATTTGAATACCAAAGGCATATGCTTGGTGTTATGCCCCTACTTACATTTGAGTAGTTGATTTAGAGATTGCACCAGTCTAGTGGTACAAAGAACTATTCTTCATCTAGACTAGATTATTGATGCTTCCTCTTTGGGGGAGTTTCTGTGACTACATAGAGTCATGAAGGACTCTTGGTAACCAGTATTTAATAGTATCTTTGGACAATTGAGCTTGTCAAAGATCCTATGTTGTAGAATTGACATAATGATACCTTTTTCATTGATGTCAATGAGGGAGAAGATGTGCAGGAAAAACATCTCATGGTACATGGAATTGGGAAGTATATCAATGGTTGGTAACACATTGATGGATAGGTGTTCTTGGGATTCATATTTGACTAAAGTAGATGATTTGAGAAAAAGAAGAGTAAAAAAAAGAAATTGTGGTAGAGATATATATTTGGTTTTCACGAACCTTAGATTTTTTTCATCTATATTTCCATCACTTCCAAAGGAGGAGATTTTAAGCATGAATGCTAATTTTATTCCTATGGGGGAGTATCCTAGCATTGTTGGAGCATTTGAGAGATTGTTTGCATGATTGTGCATTGTATGCATAATTGTGTTTATCATTGATGTCAACATACTAATTATTCTATAGAAGATTGATAGAGTAGTAGATAGAGATTGAGATCATGAGGTTCAAGGATTAAAGATGAGCTTATGCACAGTTGAGGACATGTTGTACAAAGTCTCATGATGATGTAGGTATTAGCACATGAATAAATATGAAGATAATTGACAATTACTCAAGATTTATTGAAGACGAAGTTTTGATAGAGGTCTTGAGAAGTGGTTTTTGGTACTTTGATTGATAGAATCTAGTTAAGAGAATTTGGACAAAGGTAGAAGATATAATGTAGATAGCATGGTTGATCATGCTAAGCCTTATGTTGCATGTGTAAAGGATTGTGAATACATGTGAGTCAACAATGTTATGCAATTATAAAATATGTAATGTAGCATCTATTGTATTATTTAACATGGTCCTATATTAATTATAAAATTGGGGAACCCTCTATACCAACTTAATAATTAGTTTGAAAACTTGGTATAAAAGAAAGTTATTTTCCTCCTAGTTAAGTATGATTAAGAGAGTGATTATGTAAGCAGTTCTAGTTGTAAGTGAAATGTGTATAATGTGAGTGAGAGAGCTTGAATGTGAGATCTATTGAACCTTGTATTATATATCTTGAGAATAGAGAAGTGTTCAGTGTGGATAAGGCATGACCAAATGACACTAAGATTTTATTTCAGCAAAGAGATTTTAGTGGATAGTTGTTTTCATATTTTTCTATGAAGGATAGTACAAAGATTAGTTGGAAAGTGAGTTGGGTGGTCTTTCCCTTGAAGCTATCGGAATAGTGCATCCTTGTACCTTCCACAACTCCTAAAAAGCTTGGCACAACACCTAACAAGTTTGGAATGTCTTCGCAGCGATTCAAAGTCTCCTAACAGGGACTAACATGTACTAAATGTATTTCATTGACTCCTTACAGGGTTCATCCTCTTACGAGGAGCTTATATATTAGTATATCATTTTGTGGGTACAATCACCATTGGGGTTTCCCTAATTTAAAAAAAAGGTATTATTGTGTATGGTGATCATGCTATGGTTCTTACACTTATTGATCACATAATTCAGATTGAATAAGGTTGATAAAAGTTATTTTAATTGGGTAGCTTTCTAATAACTCTCATGATCCTCCCTTTCTGATACCAAATTTGACTCAATAAGAATAAAATAAAACTCTCTCTCTCTCTCTCTCTCTCTCTCTCTCTCTCTCTCTCTCTCTCTCTCTCTCTCTCTATCTATCTATCTATCTATCTATCTCTCTCTCTCTATATATAACGTAGACAAGAAAGATTCAAAACAATAACTTTGTCTCTTTAATATTCCATTAATTCAAAAAATCGTCATCTAAAATATCTTTTGAATAACCAAAAGTTGAACTTAATTCCTTATCTTGGAACAACGATATTCAATTCCACATTGATGTAGGAACATTCACTCTTAAATATTATCCAATACCAAAGTAGTACCATTGTATCATTAAACAGTAATCAGAGTCGTTGTCTAATAGGAGGATACCTACATTCTTAGATAGCGATTATATCTTCCATGATTGATCCCAATTTATATCACTTACTACACAAATCAGCGCCCATTCCAAATTCATAAAAATATGATTTCGATATAAATCTTTATGGGGTTAGTATGAATTCCCATTTATAGCTTGTATCCAATAGTTACGAATCAATATTTTCATTACCCAAATGAGATAGACTTTAATACAAGTATACTCAAATCTTGAAGTTGATTTATTTCCATATAGCCAAGTGCATTCATATCCCCAAGAACAGGTCGTTGCCTTATGGTTCCAAAGAAAAAAATCTATTACTATTTAACTGATTCAAGGAATTGAGAATTTCTATTCAATGTTTGATTACAAAACTAAATTCATTGTAAAAAAGAACATTAATGTGATGTGAATATCAAGATTTAACTGTGTAATTTTTGAGTCAAACTCGATAACCAATGTTTCATGAGTAGTGATTCAACATGAATCCATCTCTCATGAGAATAAATGGAACACTTAACACTCATTGGATCTAGGTGATGCTCACAGGGGTGAAGCACTAAGACTTCTCGGGATGTCACCCATCCTAGTACTACTCTAGCCTGAGTGCGCTTAACTACAGAGTTTCCTCCACAGTTAAACCCAAAACTTGCAACCCCATTTGCTACTTATCATCTCCTAGCTGTGGAAATCATCTCCTACTTATCAAGAACATTGATGATCAACGCGATACTGTACTCCACTTGCATAAATCAATTCATGAATGGTTAATATCTAATTAAAATTGATCCACGTTTGATGAACAAATTTTAACATGTGTTTGGTCAATTGTAGTCTATTTCTCTTTTAAATCTGCATACAAGAGTCACAAGAAACACTTTGTAATTGAATATTGAAAAACTGAATATATAAAACAACTAAATTAATATTTCCATCATTAAAATATAGGATTACTACAATGATATCAGAATGTAATCAAACTTAACTAAAAAACTTAAATAATAAAAAGTTGAAATTCATGAACTATCTTATTGATAAAAAAAACTTGATGTTCTTTTCTATTGACAGCCAGAGTAAATTGAATTTACACTATGCCACCCTTGATCATGTCTTTCTCCATCAATTTCCTGCCCATTTATAACTTTTTTGGGACCTTAAAAGTGACTTTTCAGTTACATATCTATTTAGTTCAACCTCTTGGACAATTTAGTTCAACATTGCAAAACTTTTTATATCAAAATGTTTGTACATTTGACTTTAAAATATTATTCTTATTTCCACCTTTTGTTCAAATAAACATTGGATTTAATACATAATTTTCATATACCAAAGTTGAGGATTGATTTCTTCTATAACAACTAGTGAGGCATCTTGGACCCTTCGAAACTCCACCCATTACTCTGCCCCTAACACACCTTCCACCTTCCTTTTCCCACCTTTTACCAAAAATCATCTAAGTTATTCCAAGGATTTACATATCCCTTCAACTAATTTTCCGATCCTACTTCCTAAAGCTTCTAATTGTATTATTGATCTGTTGGAAATGATTGAAATGATCATAAGAAAAGTTGTTGGAATAATAATGGAACTAGTAATGAATGTCCTCAATCATTGTTTTGTCATTGATGTCAAACTTGCTACTTGCAAGAATGACAATTTCTTTAGTGATCCAAATACTATCAATTAGTTGGTTGACAAGGCGATGGCAATCAATAAGATGTAACTAGTACACCTAGAGAAAGGTTGAAGTTATGATATTGTAATGAAGTACAAGGATCAGCTAAGCCATTGATGAAAAAGTGTATTTGATGACATACTATAAGATACAAAGAATGGGCACACTGAAACATATTAAAGATAGAATTTTTTAGCTAAGTCTTTTGCAAAGCTCAACTAAGTTTATTGGAGAGAAGGAGCTGAGCAAGCCAAGTAAGAGCTGAGTAAATTTCTAGTTAAAGCCGAGCAAGAATCAAGTGCCGAGCATGTTATAGATGCCGAGTAAACTACAAGTGCTGAGTGATAACAAGTGCCGAGTGATAACAAGTGCCGAGCAAGATAACAAGTGCCGAGTAATAACAAGTGTCAAGTGATAACAAGTGTTGAGTGATAACAAGTGTCGAGTGATACAATTTTATGTGCCGAGTAACACAGCATGTGTCAAGCACCAGTAACTCAATGATGCCGAGTACCACAGAGGTGCCGAGCACCAGTAACTAAATAATGCCGAGTTGCTGCATTATTTAGAAAATCAAAGAATCATCAAATCTAAGCCGACAAGGTTGTTAAAAAGATAAGAATGATGAGCTGGTGGCACAGAACACCATGTAAAACATTTTTGAGAATATAGCTGGCAAAATTTCTAGAAGAGAACAAGATATGGGGTAGATACATTGTATCCTACCTAATCCATTTTGAAGCTTTAAAATTGGATAGGGAGAATTGAGCGGAAAAGGCAAGTCAGATTTCTATTAAAGGAGTCATAAGTTAATGAAAAGAGAGAGGATGAGAGAGAGGTGGTCAAGCATGAAAGCATGAAATGCTGAAGGAGGTGCAAAAGAGAAAAGAGAGCATAGTTATTATTTTTCAGTAAGAAGACCCCTGATATGGATGCATTAGTACAATGAGTTAGAAGACTCAAGGAGATGAAGCTTGAGAGGAAGACAAGCAGTCAGAGCTGAAATGATAAAAGCCAAGCATAAGGATTGAAATGAAAGAGTGATCTGAAATCTGCAAAGTATGTTGTAAGTTGTATCAGATCAAAAGACCATTATTGTTACTTTCTAGCAATTGTAACAGTTAGTTTAAATCCTATGGACTTAGGTTGGTTTGATAATCATTAGATAAATCCTTTAACAGGGTGACATTCTAAGTGAATGTTCTAAAGTCCTTTAACCAAGCCCATTCCTAACAGTTTGGTGAAATCCTCTAACAAGGTCACATTTAACAGTGTGTTGTAAGCCTTTAATAGGGCAGGCCTTTAACAGGGCATCGCTTCAGAAGAGTGAGAATCAAGTAGCATGTTACTAGTGGTTTTTCCCAAATTGGGTTTCCACGTAAATCATTGTGTCGTGTGTTGATCTTGCATATTTTATCTTTGCATGTTGATTTAGAGTAATTTGCTTATATGACAGTTTTAAGTTTGAACAGATGAAATGGGTATAAAAGTATAAGGTATTAATAGGGAATTTTTGACCTTGAATAACTAATTCACCCCCTCTCTCAGTTATTCTAAAAGAATTCTAACATGATCTTGAGGCTTTGGTGCTTAAAAATTATGAGTTGTAAATATGTCATAAAAGGCTCAAAGTTGTTACCAAGTGGCTTAGCTTCCACCTTCAAATAATAATAAAACTTATTAATTAGTTGGAGCATATTCCTAAATTGGAATGCAAGGAAAAGGATTGGAAATAAGATAAGAGGGAAGAAGCATTATTACAGGTCAGAAGATATTTTTCATACAAAGTGGACAATTGGAAAATATCAGAGGAGAAAAATTTGGAGATTCATTATCACACCTTACAAGGAAGAGAAGAATAAAATCCCCATTATTTTGACATCTCTAAAGGAGTCCCATGGTCAGAAAGAAGATCAAATCAGGGAGTTATGTACTCATGCTCAGAGGTACTTAGGATAGAGTGGAGAACTCCATTAGTAGGATTCAAGTTCAACTGAAGGAAGGAAACACAAAAACAAAAAGGAAGGAGGAAATTCATGGTAAAGAGGAGAGTCTTCATCTAAAGTAGGAGGTTGGCCTTGGGGATGAAAATTCTTCTAGGCCTTCTAAGAAATCCTCTTTCCTAGATAAGGTCAACGAGTTGAGCAAGCAGTGATCCTATATTTTTGAGTGGTTGTTGTGTTGTGGGTTTGTGTTGATCCATGTTGTGTTCTTTTGGTTCATGGTTATTTTAGTTTGTTGTTTTTTGTTGGTTTGGTAGTTATGTTTTATGGTTTTGTTCTATGTTGAACGGTCTCATTTCTTGTGAACCCCTATATTTCTATCTATTGGACATGGTATTAATTTTTGTTTAAGGTTTGGGGAACTATCCTACTTTATCTAATCATAATAGATTTAGTATTCAACCAAACATTGTCTAGTTTAACTATTTATATATACAAGTGATACACCAATACTTGGTGCCTTGATAAAAAAAAAATTCTCATTTACTACTTTTTAATGAAAGACAAAAATAAAGGTTCATATATGGTGAAATTTTTATGCTTAATAGAATTTAAAATACAAAGTCATAATAAACTTAGTTTATATTAACATTATAATCTATGGAATATTTTTTCTATTACCATACTATATGTATAGGTTTGTGAAATTTAATTATTTGAGCCCCGAAAAGGATGAAGTCAAAGTGAATTTTCTATTATAGTTCAAATAGGTAAAAAGAAGTCTGCATTACTAGTATGGTTGAGGAGTAGAGAAGTTATATCAAATATTTTTTTATCTCAAAGGATTTGATCTAACTTTTTTTAATTAATTCCTTCAAATGGGACCTTTGAAGGCTTAAACAATCATATTATCTTAAAAAATTGTTACGTTGGCACAAATGAGAATGTCCAAAAATTTGTAACCCATTATTATGGGATCACCCATGATCCTAGAGCTATTTTCAAATATATGAATCTTCTAAAGGAATGAATAATCTTTGTATCCTAAATCTAAATGGCAATTTAAATTCAAGATTGTGCATCACCTCAAGAAGATCTACTAAGGTACAAATACTTAATTTTTAAGATCTAGCTTCTACCATACATCAATATGCCTTCAATTATTTGTTGTGGTAACCAATTGTATGTGTTATGTTGCATCTTTCTACACCACATAGATTGTAGCTTGAGAAATAATTCCCTATACACCATAAAATGCATGCTCTTAATGAATTGAGTATTAAATTCATTAATCAACATCATGTGGGGCATTAGTGATGTATGAGAGAGGTGAATTGCCAAATTTATGGTCAAAAATTATGGAAAACAAGCTTGTAAAAGGATCATTGAGATCCTTGTTCCCATTATTATGAGGAAAAATTATATTGATCAACCTATGTCTAATTTGTTGTTAATGTCACTTTACCATTGAATAGAATCTATATTTTTCAACAAAATTGAATGAAACCAACTAAAGTTTTTATTTTTTGATATTATTATTCTAGCCTTGAAATAATTTTTTCATTATCATATTTAAAAAAATAAATTATGTTGTTCAAAACAACCAAAACTCTTTAAAAATGTTGATTTTTCATATATGCCACTTCTCAAAGGAGAAAGAAAAATAGACTTTAATCACTTTAGAGAAAATTTTAAATAACATTGTTAGAAAATGGAATGAAAAATCTACAAATCACTGCTTACATCATCTTCAAATTATTTATAATTTTTTATGAATACTCATCTGGAAGTGAATTTTTTTTTAATATATTTGTTTTAGTGTCAACATAATTATCTAGAAACGGTGTTAGTGGTTGCCCATTTTGTTTCATGCTTGTCACTATCCTAGGTTGTAATGGAATGGTGAGGTGTAATGAGCCCATCTAATTTAGAATAATCGAGAGTAGGGCATTCTTCCGAGGCACTCTATAATCTAGCCTAGCAGTATGAGAAGAAGTTGACCAAAGAGTGGGAACCATAAGAAATTCTATCATTTCTTGTGCTAAAATATTTGTAAGACTAAGAAAATGAAAGAATTAGGGCTAAGATGGAGATGGTTGAAGAAGACAAAATGATGAATCATAGCTAGATGTTTTGGTTAGGATTTGTGGTAAGAGCTAGTTCAATTATTGAGAATAACTTTTAAAAGGATTTATTCTATAACATGAGTTTCCTCATTCAAGACCAATTTTATTTTCAAATACATATTAACAACAAATAATTATATAATCATCTAATCTTAATAGTTTGAATCTAAATAAACCTTTTCTATACCCAAAAAAATTATTAATTGATGAAGGTATAAACAAGATAAACAAGATACTGTGTGGGGGGTGGTGAATCGAAATCTTATATTTTCGCCATTTCATTCACACATTCAAAAATTATCCTTATGCATGTAAAACTTGTATTGATAAACTTATTGGAACATGTAAATCTGATCCATCACATGCATGAAAATAAATACATAACACAATATTTGTTACCCAAAAACCCTTCAAGGTGAAGGTAAAACTAGGATGGCAGTGACACTCATAAATCTTCACTACTGTAGTAATAAAGTTAACCTATTATGTTCACAATGTTTGATCATAAAATGTGATCTACCATGTTAGGGGTCTACCTTGTTAAAAGATTAAGAGACTAGTAGGTCTAACCTTCTTAGAGGATTTAACATTTAGAACAAAGTAATGACTATATTAGGAGATTTGGAAATATTTTTTAAGACTACACTATTAAGAGATTTACTCTTATTCAAGTCAATTAGAATTGATTCAATAACTAACTCTTGGTGTGCTCTGTAAGATAATTTTGAGTCTTCTCCTTACTAATTGATTCTTTCCTCGTATCTGGTAATACTTGTCTTCTCCTTTACTTCACTACTTTGAATAGGTCACTTGCTTTGTTAAGTGATAATAGAACCCTTTCACTCACTTTAGACCTGATCTTGATCCTTCAATCACATTTTACTCATTTTCCACATGCATATACTTCTCCTCTCTCAACCTCTCTAGTCTAGGTTATGATCTTCTTATTTCAAGAGTTCTATAAAGAGATTTCTAGATGCTTCCATAATAGCCTATCCATCTAAATCTTTGATCACACAACATAGGCAGATGTAATCGATAGAATTCATGTGTAAAATTCTTTGTAAAAACCTCTAAAAACATTAAATGTTCCTTTCATGTTGGCTTGAAAATGTTTTACCTCAAAATCTAGTCCACTCTAGGCTTTCTTGTATATTCTACATTGCTTTGCATTTACTATTATCTAGCACTCGACATTGGTGTTGTTTGGTTTGTATAGTGCTTGACACATACTATGTGGCTCCACACTTTATGCTTGAAATGTTCTTAGTTGTTGTTGAGCTTGGCCAATATAGAAAATACTTGTTGACCATACACTTACTTGGCTTCTATAGAGCTTGGTACATACTTACTTTTGTACATGACTCAGCCTATATAGAGTAGCTTGGTTTTAGTCATAATCGTATGACTCTTCCTTGTAAATGAGTAAGTTTTTGACACTAATAGACAACCATAGGTAGAGATACCAACAAAAATGTGCACTATTGTGATTCGAGATCCAACTTGCTCCTCTTTTCCTTATGAAAATGAATAAAGGCTTGACAACTAGAAATCCAAAGATGTGAGAATTAGACTCTTCCTCCCAACCATTCATCTTCTATAATTTTGAAATTCAAGTAAGATTAAGGACTTTAGTTGATTATATGGGTATGTGCAGGATCATGGTGTGCCAAAAAATGGCGATCTGAAAAATTTGTAGTTCTGAAATATCTCAAACCATTTCAAACTCTATTCCAACTTTTTTCCCACCTGCCCTGATACTAAATAAAAATAATTAATATCTTTATAAGGTCTACTATATATTTTGATACCAAATCTTTATGGTCAACTTTAAAAACATCCTAAAAATGTGCTTTTGGCCTATTTTTATGTGGATTTTGCTTCAAACATGTAGCTAACGACTTTTTTTCACCAAAACCTAATGAAATAAAAAAGGTTTCTTAAGAATGTTCTTATCTTTCCATAAATGTAAGATTTGTTAAATTATGAGGGTGATCCCACAATAATGCGTTCCACTTTTTGACCAATTTTGACACTGGAATCAATATTTTTGAAACAAACCTCTCATTCAAGTGACTATATCTCTAAAACTATGAATAATTTCACAATGATGCAAACAAGTGATTTCTAGTACTCTATTCCTACTTTTTTTAAAAATATATATTTAAGTCAAATTTTTATTCTCCTCCAAAAAGTGGTACTTATGAAAAATCAATATTTTAAAGAGTGACAGTCTATTTGACACACATAAATTTTTTTCTAGAAATGATAATGAGGTAATTCTTTTAGTGTTTGACTTGTAACATCAATACCTAGAGGATGAATTTGGTTTCATTCAATATGGTTGAATATTGTATAGTTTATGAAGTTTTGAAGTAACATCAGTCATAATTCAGATATACATTCATTTTGACACAGATAACTTGAACTAATATTATCATAAATCTTTTTTTTTCAATAGAAAGTTATCTTAGCATCCTATTTCTTAGATATTTTTCAAAAAAATTCTTCCTAATTTACAAATTTTCTTGAAGTGTCGAAGTCAGTTGATGTTCAACCATTAATGAACCTATAATAAGTTAAACTCACATTTGAAAGTCTTAAATAATCTAATATGTATTATAATTATAGTTGTTGGAAAGGTTGCTTTGAGTAGCACAAATTGGCATTTTTTATTTTATAGTAGAAGATCATTCAATCTCAATTTTGGGGGTCAAAAGAGCAAAATTTTATTTTATTTTTTTCAAAAAGTAGCACCAAAAATTTGTAATTTTATGTTTGTGTAAATATATTAGACATGTTCGCGTGAACATATGTTTGAAAGAATGTATGAGAAAAAAAATCTAGAAATCAAAAATTTAAGTTAACTTGTTCATGTGAACATGTAAAATAATTTGTGTTCACGCAAACATACAAACAAGAAAATTTATCAAGATCTCAAACATAAAAATGGAATTCTAATCACAAAATAGCTGTTAAAATATGTTCGTGCAAACATATTAATAAGATATGTTCACATGAACATACCTTATTTAAACTCAATATGTTTGTGCGAACATATAATTGTTTTATGTTCATGTAAACATAGTTAGCACATTTGCGTGAACATACATAAAATTCAATATGGCAATTTTTATCATTTTGTGATTTCCTTTTTCTCCCAAAAGTGGTGCCAATATTGTGGGTTCACCCATGAGTTTAGTAAGTAATTATTACTTATTTTCTAACAAAATTATGTATAAAGTGGCAACCGACACACTACTTGAAAAACAACTATAACTTTCAAATGGTACAACATTTTTTAAATCCAAAAAATGCATCACATTTAATGTTTCTTCTACTATAAGGAAAAAAAGAAAAAATTGAATTTTGTAGAGTTTTGAATTAGTTAAGATGGTTAGACACGAGAGTTATTTTATTATAAAATTACTAAAGTCAAAAATTAAAATATTAATTATCTATTTAGAATATAAATACCTAAAAATATGTGTCCCATCCAGGCATGAGTCTACTACTTATATCTATAATATTATTAAAAACTATTATTATTTGATTTTGATTAAGGTGGTTAGACCTACGTCTACTTCTTATTTTTTTAAAAAAAATTTTGTAATATTGCATTAAAATTCAAAATTTTAACCAATCAATTTTTTTATTTTTTTGAAATAAGTCCTCGTAGTTTAGAAACTAGATTCAATTTTCTAGAGATTATTTTCTCTCAACTTTTTGATATAAATTTAATAGAAAGTAGAAAATTGTACATCAAGTTGACATAACCTAGATTTTGTGATTTTTTATTGCCACTGAAGAGCATAGTTTTGTTGACCATGATCCTACACATACCCATATACATTTTTTCATTAAACACTTGAGCCAACATTTATTTTCCCAATTTGGAATTAGAAAGAATGCATCTAGATTTCTGAAGAATGATTCTATTGAGCCTTTCTATACTCCATTTTCTGGAGGAGTAAAATAGAAAATATTGCCCTCCTAATTTAATTATATGCACAAAATTTATAAAACTCCAAGGAAAATTTTGAGCCTCCATTATCACAAAAAATTAAAAAAATTGTGAACAATTTTGATTTTTAGCAAGGGCATTGAAAACCTTTTTCTAATATATATATATATATATATATATATATATATATATATATATATATATATATATATATATATATATTGAAATATCATGTAAACCTAAGCTTTCCTATTATAATCATCACGGATAGTATAAATGTAGTTTACACCTCCTCAAAAGGTTACATCCATAGGAAAAAATACATCTGATTGTATCAATTTTGATGGTGTTGTCATGTCATCATGTCCATTCTTTAAGAAGATGAACCATCACTATTTTGCATTAAAATAAGTTTAAAATTTCCAAATTTGATGATTAAAGACTAGGTAGTTCATCTCATTTTAGTATAACCTCAACTCTCTTCTTTATCATATGGCCTAGCCTTTGATGTCAAAGTACCACATTGCTTCCGATAATATTCATAGAATATCTCACTTTACTAACACTCTCCAAAATATATAACCTACTAACATTATTGCATTTGAAAATAGCCCTAGATCCTTTTGGTACCTTCTATGAATCTATAGAGAAGAATGTATGAAAACCTTGGGTTTAAAGATGACCAATTGAAACTATAGTATTCTTCAATTTGGTAACATGGAAACATCAACTAGCAATAATTGACCTCGTCAATCTAGTGGAAAGGAAACATCATTCATTATCTCACATGATTCATTATCTTCTAGGAAAACTTTCACAAAATTCCCTTTTTGATAGTTTGTAAGTTTCTATACAAGAGGTGGCATGAAAAGAAGATCCAAAATCTAACACCCAATCATTTATAGTGTTGTCATATGTTTAAAGGATCAAGATAATATCATCATTCTCATATGTTATATTGGATTCAATACTTTATAGCTTTTCTCATTTTTTCTTGTAAGACTTGTAATTTAACTTTGTGTGTCCACCCTTACTACAAAATGAACATTCTCCATTTCTACCTCTTGACATTGATCTATTATATCAACTTGATCTTTCTTGATTAAACTTCTTTCCTCTACCACAACTTCTTCCCCTATTTTCATTATTGACCATGAGTAGAGCATCAGTAGATGAAGAATCTTTGTTTCTTCTTCTCATACTTTCACTAAGAATAGTAGGAAGATATATTATCAAAGACCAATTTAGTTTTTGGCTAAATTGGAGTAATAGTCACTTTTACAATGCCATCCAAGGTGCTAGGTAGCAAACATAATAATGGAACAACTATTTTCTTATCATCGTGTGTCATGATCACCAAATTTTCTTTGTTGAAAAAAATGCTAGACATATAGAGGTGATTAGAAATAAAACCTCCTTTTATCTATACTTTATATAACAACTTCATTATCAAAACATTATTCAGAGTTGATGCCATCACATACATGGCTACAAGATTGTCATATAATGCCTTTTACAACGAAATAAAAATTAATAGCTTTACTCTATTGTCTAAAGTCTCCCAACTATTTTTATTGATGTTATAATCTTTCTTTGTTATTCTTAAGCAAGACCAAGATCTTGTTAAATAACAGTGACCCGTCTACATCTTCCAAATGCCAAAATTTTGTCTTCAAATTTCTCTACTTTTACATCCTCCATTATTCCAAAAATTCTTCAGTAATTTAAAATAATCACAATTAATGCCTTGATACTAAGAAAGGATGAGATAACATAAAAGAAAAAATAGTAAATGAAAATAAACAAGAGAATTACAGCAATATTTTCATGTTTCACCAAAAATATGTCTATGTCCATAGTAAACTAGAATGAAAATATTTAATGATGAATACATCTCTCTAAGTATTCGCAAAATCAATAAACTAATGTAAAAAGAATTATCTCCAACAAGAGTTTAATTGAAACCTGATTGCCCACCATTTCCCTATGACAACTGGTCTTCACATAACAATACTTTAAACAACCATCCAAGGGTATTTAGATGCTCGCTTTACCTAATTTTTGGCTTTCTACAAGGCCCTCAAAATCATTAGAGTGGGGTTTGAAATGTACCCCACAACCAAACTCAACCATTTGGAGAATCACTTTGCCAACCCGAAAACTAACATCATTGTAGTTTAAGAAAGGAGATAATTATCAAACCAAATATTTTACAAATTAAATACAAGAGCTCTTTGTGAGCTGGAGTCCTTGCCTTTTGGGACCATCTTGAAATGTTTAAGTGGAAGTCTAGTGATCTACAATGCTTATCGTGTCTATTGTATCAAAAGAGAAGTTATAACTTTTAACAAATTTAAGCTAGAGCTTTATTAGTGTTGTGAGTTGACACGACACAATTAATGCTTAGTTTGTTCTTCAAATATCAATATTTCAACTTCTAGATTTGAGAGTTCTAGATTTTCATTAAAGAAGATTTGAACTAGAAAATTTTTAAATAGATTTTATTTTTATAATTATGTCAATATTATATGAAGTATATATCATAATTCATATTATTTTACTTTTTAATACAATAGAACAAAAAAATTAATACCAATTGTATATTTTATAAACACCCAAATTTAATCACTTAATAATGATTATTAATTATATTTAGATAAATATGAAATTATTTTTATTTTAAGCTATTTTCAAAATTAAAAATTATTTAAAATGTAGTAAATTATTTGTTATGTAGTTTTTATAATATGTTAATAATGATATATTATCATACAAGAACAATGATTTATGACTTAATTGGATGTCCATTCCAAAAAAAAATGATCATATGTAAAGTAAATTGGACTATTGATTACCAATAGAAGCTATGCAAATAGAATGAATTATAAATTGATTATTGACTATAAACTGAGATAAAGAATAGATTATAAATAAATTAGAAATATTTAAATCTTATCATATATTTGAAACATAACCCTTTCTTAATTTAAGATTCAAAGTTGAAATCGTATTTTTTGAAGTATTATTTTGTTAATACAAATGAATATAAATGATTAATTAGTATAAAATTGATGAATACAAAATTAATAATTTAAAGTTCAAACTTAAATATTAAAATGAAGAATCTATAAACTTAAGAAATTATTTTTTATCTATGAAAATATGATATCTTTTAATTATATTTAAAAAAACAACTTATGAAAATTTAGATCCTATTATATCCTTTTAAAATGTCAAATATTTGGGTTTTCCTTTTCTATTTGGAAAATTGAGCTGGAAATGGAGATTTACAATTCTCTTTTACTTCTGGGAGCAATTGAATTTAGTGGAAATTAATCTAGAGAATAGTAGTATGAATTTAGTGGAAATTAATATCAGTAAAATTTGCCAGAAGGCAGCCGCTTCCTTCGAATCCTGTATAGCTTATATTTCTATTTTCCTTTAGTTTCATATTTTTTAAATTCTATATATATAACATTTATCTTAATATAATAAATATTCAATACAATTTAAACTTAACATTCATTTTTTAAATTCTTTGATAATTATAAATATCAAAATTGAATATTAATGGTGTTAATATTTTTTAGAACTTGGAAATTTTGAAATTTTTATTGCACTATTGTATCGTTATCTTTATCATGAATACAAACCACCCAGCAAGCAATCGCAAAATCTAATGTTTTATTACATTAGAGTTAGTGAATACAATATCTCTATTTTTCTACATTCAATGCTTTTGTTTACAAACATTAAAAGGAAAAACGCTTTTCTTGAAATATTATTCAATGTACAGATGGATAAATGCATAAAGGTTAGTGAGAATCCAATTCAATAAAATTAATAGCCCCACCGTTTTTTGTGCAACGATGAGTGGACGACTTTTATCTTGTTATTATTATTAGGAACTAATGTTCCCAATGCAGACTTAAATTAAATCTTATGGCTTCACCTATTTCAGCTTAGATTTAATAGATTTCTTTGAAACTAGTAAATAATTTAAGCTTAGATTTAATAGTTTTCTTTGAAACTAGTAAATAATTTTATTAACATAGTTTACCCACATATGTCGCTCAATTTATTTAATGTAAGGTTATGACTTTACACCACCGGTAAATCTTTCTAAAATTGCTTTTTAGAAAAATGACAAGACTGTCAAGAGGTGGAGGCTCTCAGACATGCATGTCAGTTCAATTGTCAGCATTAGCTTTGTGTGCGTTGATTTGTTGTCATCGTTAGCTTTGTCTGTGTTCATTTGCCTATGGACACGTAGTTAAAGAAATCAAATGAAATCTGGAAAAAACATTAAATGCATATTTATCCTTTGTAGTTTTCTATATTTTTCAATTCGAAAAATAGGAATTAAATCAGGAAAATAGTTCTCCACCAATCACCAAAAAGTTTTTTTGTTTTAATAAATGAATTAAAAAATAAACAGTCTAAAACTTTGGAGAAATGATACATGCTGCAAAAAATTAATTAAACTTGGGGGTCAAACAAAAACATTAGTTCCCTACCTTATATAAGGTAGGGACTAATAATATGAACCTCATGCTGCTTTGTGCTTGTTATGAGACATTTTTTAAAACAACGTGACCTTAGAAAAGAGAATCATCATTACTATTTTTAACATACATTTTTCAATAGAAATTAATATACATTTGTGGTTTAGATAATTCTATGAATTTTCAAAGCCAATTCTTGAGCTCAAGTCAATTTTTTCTATTGTACAATATTCACAATTTGATTTTTTAAATGTAGATTTCTATAATATTTTAGTTGATATAATAAGAATATGAAAATGACATGAGTGACAATAAGTGATAGGTAAAATATATTAAAATAATATTATTTACTAACCAACTCATGAAAAATGTTGCATTATAATTCTATAAAGAAGTGCATAGCATGTAAAACTTGATATCCCATATTTTTTATCACCCATATTTTATTTCATTCAAATTGTAGAATACTTCTCAATACACCAAACATATTAGATATCTTGACAACAATATCTAAAATGTTTGATTGTGAGAATATTAATAGTATATATGATCCAATAATGACTACACAATTTCATATGGTAATGCAATATAATAATAAAAAGTTTATAAGCTATGCTATTTGTGAAGGAGTATGAAATAATGAAAATAACTATAAGATAGTTAACTACTAGATTCTTTAGAATTTTCACTATCTTACATTCAATTTAATATGAAATTAGAAAAATTATTATAATATATTAAGAATGTAAAAATATCAAAGGTCAAATTCATATGGTTATTACATCATTATAAGTAGTAATACATGCAAATGGGAGTTTTTTTCGCTCTACTAGGGTTTCATGTGATCTTTTAGTTTTCTTGGGTACAACTCTTTGATTGAGCTTTCCTTTTGTTGTTTCCACTTGTCAAACTGCATTTACTACGAGTTTTTAGGCTAGTTTATCATGGCCCTGGCTAGTCTTGACCCAGTTGTTGATATTAGTGTTCACACTACTGCTTCAGAAAGCCATGACACCTCCACTGAATATATGTCCTCGCAAATTCCTCCCAAATATTTTTCATGAGGTAATCCTGATATTATTCTTCCTTTGCAAGAATTTGATGCTACTTGTGATTGGTTAGAACAACATATCTTGATAGGGTATTTTGTGGGTAGGACTCCTCCCAAAGCTATATTCCAAGAATGGGTTAACAAGATATGGACTTCTCATGGAGTCTACCTTGACACTGTGCAGAACCTTACCAAAGGATTTTTTATTTCACTTCACCAACCCATCATAGGCAAATGTGGTTTTTAGCAATGGTCCTTGGTCTATGTGTTCCTCCCTACTTGTTTTTTCAAACATGGTCAAGGGACTTCATTGTCTCTGATGATAAAAGACTTAGGGTTCCTGTGTGGGTAGAGTTCCCAAGTTTACCATTGCCATGTTGGCCTTTTATTGAGTCCATTGCTAATACTCTTGACAAAGTTATCACAAAGGAACATGAGAAATTTTTCAACGCTCACCCTCATAAGTGTGTTTGTGTTGAGGTTGATCTTTCTAAGGATCTTAAGGATTCTGTGAAAATATAGATTGGGGCTCAAACCTTTTCTTAGAAGGTGCTTTATTTGAACCTACCTAACACCTTCTATAGGTGCTACTCAGCAGAACACAACATTAGGGATTGCCTTTTGGCTGTGCCTATGGTTAAACCCCCACCTAAACTAGCTGAAGGAAGAAAGAAGAATGGACTACTGTTGGACACAAGGGAAAGGCTCACTTGGATCCTAAATAGTCATATGCAGTGATTGTTTTAGTTCCTCCTATTTCAATAGGAGTGCAAACCCTAGTGAGTTTAGGGACTCAAATAGTTTGTTCAGAATCAAACCCTGTTATTTCATAAGGGATTATGGTGGCCTCTAGGGCTAATGCCTCAATTGTGATTCAAACCCCTCTTGCTATTTCTTCCATAGCAACTCAGAATGTTTGGCATTCTCGCAGTCCTCCCAACCATGTTAAGAAACTAAAGGAGAAATGACACGCCATCAGTCAACAGGATTTTCCTTCTAGCTTTAACCTAATTTCTACTTTCTTGTAGAATAGTTACTCCTATCTCAAGGATGAGGAAGATATTGAAGGATTTTCATGATTTTTTATGATGGAATGTGCGAGGCCTCACAGATCTCTCCAAAAAGTACTATGTCATGGATACCTATCATAGACTTGGAAATTTAGATTTTCTATGTATGCAAGAAGTTAAGATCTCTGGTTTCATGCTTTCTTCTACATGTCATGTCATTTGGACAGATGGCATTATGTTTTCCTCTCAACATGATGCTGGCAGAGGTGGTGAAGTTACTCTCTTGTCACTTCATCTTCATTCTGCTATTATTTTGCATAGTTCTAACTCCATGCACAGAATCATTTAGCTTTTGCTTTCCATTAACAATCATTCTTTTGGAGTTGTTAATGTTTATGCTTCCAATGATTCTATGGAAAGATCTCAATTGTGGGGTTGGTTGGCTAGAAACTTGCCTCCAGCTACTTAGGTTATGTGTGGTAACTTGAATATGGTTGAGTTGGCCTCTAATGAAGATGGCATTTCTCCTTTTCACTGGAAAGATAGAGAAAGGGAAGCCCAGTATTGCATGCACAATAAATTGGGCCTTTTTTATCCTCATATTAAATGACACCAACATAGTGGGGTTTTGCACACTTGGTCCAACTTTCAAGTTGGGTTTGACTGCAGTTTAAAGCATCTCAATTGTGCCATGATTATTGCAGATTTTTTTTCTCCTTTTCTAAGGATCAAGATTTACTTATCATTTCCTTGCCAGATGTGACATTATTTGACCACTATATCACTTATTTCATCATTTCATGGTAAACAACTATCAAGAAAGTTGTCAAGTTACAATTCTTCCTCAACACGTCTATGTTGATGCATGCTTCCACTATTGCTCATATCCTATGTGTCTAGAATTTGGAGCCATATCCAAATTCCTAGACAGGGTGGATTCAGTGGTGGAATGATGTCATTACAAAAACTACTCGCTGTTTGCACATCTATGGATGGCAGTTGGTAATTTTTAGAAGATGGTCCTATGAGTCCACTACTTCTATGCTCAAAAAAGCTTTTGAGGTTCTCACCCTTAATCCTTTTGATGTTGATTTGCAAATTCAACTTACCAAACTTCATCACAACAAATAGGTTAAGAATCATTATGTCACTCAGGGAGCCCAAATCAATGCTCACCCCCATTGGTTGGGGGTTAGTGATAAAGCTTTGAAGGAGTTCTTCCAAGCTCTTCAAGCCCATCATACCAATTTTATGATTAAAAAAATCAAACAAGGAACTTTTGTTCTCTCCAATCTCCCTAACATCCTGCAAGCATTTGTTCATCACTATGAGAACATTTTTATTTCATAGGGAAATTTGGTTACTCAGGAGGAAGCTCTTAGAAAATGTATTTTTGTTACTCCAAATTACGTACTAGTTGAGCAACGTGCTTTCTATGAGAAACTTCGTATCCTTTAAGACCTTAAAGAGGCAATTTTCTCCATGGTAGATGATATGTCCCCTAGGTGTGATGGGTTCCCTTATTAATTTTACAAACACCTCTAGGAATATATTGGTCCTAATTTGCACAAAGTTTATCTTGAAGCCTATCATTCTAAAATTCTAGGAGGTATTATCAATAAAGGAAACATTAAATTCATACCTAAAGCTAGAGATCTAGAGGATATTTGCAATTGGTGGCCCATTACCCTTCTGAATGTGTCATATAAGATTATTTCTAAGGCAATTTCTCTCAAAATTTAGCACCTCCTATCTTTAATTGTGCAGCTTGAGCAAACTAGCTTTATCAAGTCCAAATATATTATTGACAACATTAATGCTATCTGGGAAGGAATGGAGTGGGCTCGCTACTCTAAGCAGGTAGCTATTTGTTTGAAAATAGATTTTGCAAAAGCCTATGATCGAATTGAATGGCATTTCATTTTGGCTATGCTCCAGGCTCTTGGTTTTGGTCCCAATTTTCTCAAGTCTATGGAGATGCTCTGTGGAGATGCTAATTCTTGCATTACTATCAATAACTCCCAATCTAATGCCTTTGGGCTTTTTTGTTCCATCAGGAAAGCTTTCCCTTTGGCTTCAAAGCTTTATATTCTTGTTGCTAAAGGGTTTCACTATTTGCTAGCCCATTCCATGTCTTCAAGTTTGGTTCATGGCATTTCTTTGCCAGAATCCTCTTCCCAGTTGGTTAATGGTAATTTTTCTGATCATTCCGTTCTCACTCTTTAGGATAATGAAGAAAACATCAATAATGCCTTAAATTGCCTTGACACATTTTTTCAAGCCTCTAGCTCTAATGCTCAATGGCATAAAATGCTCTATTATCACTAGTCTTTTTTGCTAGCAGCACCTTGGATGAACTAGTTTGAATGGAAATGGGTTGCTCATAGGGAGATCTTCCTCTTTCTAGGCATTCCTTTTGCCTTTCAATCGTCACTAGTGGATCTATGGAATATAGTGCTTGCCAAGATTACCATGAAGCTAGATTATTGGCTTATATAACTACTTTCTCTTGTGCACAAATTCTAGATTTGCTCGAAAGTTCTTGTAGCTATACGTGTCTATTATTTTTCTTTTTGGGCTCCTTAAAAAACCTCTTATTAGAAATTAGAGAAATTTCTCCATGATTTTCTCTGGGTCTTTGGTTTTGATCATCATGGTTTTCTTAGACTTTCTTGGAATTTATGTTGTTTCCCAAAAGAGTCTAGAGGCCTTGGCCTTCTGTCCACTTAGAAGCAAGGCCTTTCTCTATGTGCGAAATGGATTATTCATGCAATCACTAGAGATGAAGCTTGCAAGATTTTGGTTTGGCATTGCATTTCTCCTGAATTTCCCATCAATAGGCATGCATGGAAGGGGATTGGTTTTCACACCCTTCTCATCATGTGAGAACCTATGATCATATAGGGCTCTTTTGTTATCAAGAGCATATGGAAAGCTTGGGAGGCTGTTAAGCCTTGCAATCACTTGTCTAGTGATGAGTTTCATGATGGGCACTCTTTGAACCAGTAGAACATTTGGTGGTCTCCCCTATTCACCATCTAGGATACTCCCCTTGCCAAGACTCAAGGTGCTAGTGCTCTATGATTTTTCAAGTGATGCATCAGACTCCTAAAGATTATTTCCCTAGGGTGTTGGGTGATGCGACGTGCTCCCCTGCCCAAAGGTGGTTAATTATGTGGTGTTCCATGTTCACTAACAGTCATGGCTTTTGGTGCAATGGTAAATGGGCCCTACAATTGGTATCAGAGCCTGGTTTTGGCTTGGTCATGGGTTCAAATCTCCCTGGTGCCTTCCCGACCTGCATAAGCACCTGGTATGCGCGTCGAGGGGGAGATTGTTGGGTGATGTGACGCGCTCCCCTGCCCACAAGTGGTTAATTATGTGGTGTTCCATGTTCACTAACAGTCATGGCTTTTGGTGCAACGGTAAATGGGCCCTACATAGGGTTCCCATGAGTTTTGGATCTTGGGATGATATAAAACTCCAATACCATCTTGCCCATTCAAATTGGTAGACTTTTGAGTTATTGCTTTTTACAATTCTAGGGCACTAAATTCATCAAGTGGATATTCAACTTGTTAGACCTCTATAGACTAATTGGAAGTGGTATCCTACCACTCCTTTCACCAATTACAAACCAAGTATAGGTTGTAGATGGCTTTGTCCCCATCTGTCGATGGTGGATACACTCAATTAGAGATGGAATTTACAATCTTCTCTTTCTCAATGGAGAAAGTGCTTTCACACTATTTGGAGTGGTATTACACAACCCAAGATTGCTCATTTTGCTTGGTGCCTAACTTTTCAAAGTCCTCCCCTTGGGCCTTAGCTTAAGCATATTGGGGTTCTAGATCCTAAGTGTCCATTTTGTGGGCAACTAGAGCCTTTCCTACATATTTTTTGGTTTTGTAGATGTGCTCAAAATTATTGGCACTAAATAGTTTTCTTGGCACATGTTTATTTTGGTTGATTCCCTCAGGATCCCTAAAAAAATTACTTGTATTTGGGAAACCTTTAGGATGAGGATTTTTCTCACTCTGTGGAAAGATAGAAATGTTGTTCTCTTTACTCACATTTTTCTTGATATTAATATTGCTATGTACACTAAGGCATGCATTTGTAATAATGTAATGATGTAGATTCAAGTGCAAGCGAACAAGGTTGCTTTGGAGGTGGCCCACCTTCAAAAGCTTCTCAAACACTAGGGAAATGACCCTTGTACTATTGCTAAGCTACCTCTAGATGCCTCAATTGATACCTCGACACCTAGAGGCCACTGCTAGAGGTGTAACTCTTCAGGGCACTGCTTGCACACTCTGCATTCCTAGGCTTCCTGCCACCACTATCCTAGTAGTGACAATGATGGATAGAGGTGCCACTCAGTTTGCCCATCCTATGGTGGCATTGGCTGGTTCCCAGCTCCTCCTCTTGGTGCTCAATGTGTGGTTTCTAGGAAATGGCCTTTTTGCCTAGAACTGGTCATTTTGCCTCCATGGCTTGATATGACGGATGTTGACCAGGCCATTGATGTTGCTAATGCTCCTACTAATGGCTGGACTATTCCTAGTCCACCTCCTAATCCTATGGATGATTGGGGATTTCATGATAGAGATGATTGCCTCCCTCAATCGGCAGTGCTTTAGCCGCCTGAGGGTTTCTTCATATGTTTTCTTTTATGGATAGTTAATGATTCTGGCTTCAGTTGTGTGAACTCTTGTGGGGTGATCTTTTATGCTCCTACCCTTTTTTGTGTATTTGAACCTTAGTATATTATTTGTTAATAGAAGAGGACTATTCATCAAAAAAGGTCATTTAATCTTTTTCACATTTGTTATATATTATAGTCTCTCTAATGTATTTGTATAATTAGGAGAATTAATTATAATGACCCCTAACTTCACATGATTTTCATTAAGAAAGTCTACTCTACTATTTGTGATTAATTTTTAAAAATCATTAAAGAGTATAAAATCTAATCAAAGTAATTGCATAATGATGATAATTGATTTCACAATATTTATGACAACTAATTTTGACATGTAATAAAACTTACATATTGCAAAAGTATAAAAATATAAGTTGAATAGTTAATTATATAAATTGATTACTCAATAAATGTAATAATATTTTGTATTGGTGTCAATAATAAATATGAAAAGTTTCTTTAGTTTATCAAAAAAAAAAATGTTTCTTTAATTTACTTTATTATTTACAAATATTCCTTTTAGTATGAAATAAATTATTAAAATATAGCAAACATGAATTGAAATCAAGATGAATTTATTTATAGATTATTTGATTATACTAAATAAATAGTTATTATTAAGTCTTATAGTAACGAACATATTTAATATTATATTTGAAAAAAATTCAATTAAAAATACTAATTTTTATTATTAGTACTTGGTTGAAATGATTAAATGTAACTCGGATCTAATCTAAAAATAACAAAGGACAATAATAATTAATAATAAAATACATTTAATACTTTTCATTTTTTTGCTATTTGATATTGAAAAGCCAACATGAATTTGGTTGGGGGTTGGCTATAGAAAGAGGAATTATTATTAGCATAAAATTTGGGTACTAATTCATATAACTTATAACTTAAAAATATGATAACATTAAAAATCTCAAAATTTGTTACTAAAATATATTATGAAACATATTGTTACCATTTGACTTTACATATGTAGAATATGGCCATCATACTATTCCCAACAATAATTTCATAAACTTCTATGAGTAATAATGGCTGAATGAGTAATCAAATCTAAAAAGAACAAAGAATAATAATAAATTAAAAATTTATGTAATACTTCAAAGCTTTAAGGAAATTAGAACTATACTTCTCAAACCTATTTACGAGTATTTTAGAACCATAAGAAGAACATTTAATATCTAAAGCAAATTAACCTTGGTTTAGAATTAACAATCTTAGAAGTCAAATAATACATCATAATTCTTAATGGCATCAAACTATTCTCACATTATCTGTTATAAATTAGAATATAAGATATTCTTAAAACCTCCCAAACCTATAAAAAAAATTTAATATACATATTAACTTATTAAATCTAGTTATTCAAATTATAAATATCTTAAAAAGGTAGAGTATAAGATATTCTTAAAACCTCCCAAACCTATAAAAAAAAAATTATATACATATTAACTTATTAAATCTAGTGATTCAAATTATAAATATCTTAAAAAGGTAGAGTAGAGGAATACAAAAGCCAAGTTAAGTTTCTAGTCATACAATAATCTCTTTAAAATATAATATCAAATAAAGTTAAAAATTTTCAATTAACAAGACATGCATATGATAATGTAAAGTATTTCAAACTTATGTACAAAGAAAACTTAAAAAACTCTCTAATAAATAGTTTTTGGTGACTAACCCACATTGGTGAGCTCAATGTAGTGCCTGCCCCTAGTTCGCATTTTGTTATCATTAGAGCTAGTTTTATGTTGTTGGTTAGCAACATTCTTTTGAGATTATCAGATATTGTGCTATGGAATCAGTTGATATGTGATGAGATTACTTAGACTCTACATTTCATGTATGTATGATGATTATTTTTAGTGTTCGCAATTATTGATGGTGATTATTACATTTCTTTCAATTATTAATGATGATTAGTAAAATGGTTTATTATCATATGTGTTTATTATGGATACTTAGCCCATACTTGCATGTGTATGGTGTGCGTGTTTGCTTTTGTATGACGTGTCTGATGTGGTTAAGGAAGGGAGTCATAGTCACCTGCTAGTCGGGATCCATATGATGCACCACTTCCTGCCATTGCCTGTTTAGCTTAGTATATATTGTGCTTGTACATGCATGGTTTTTATGCAGGTTGCAGGTACCAGGTATCGACTTCCTTGAATTGTCAGGATGAGCGTACCCTATCACACTATCTCAATGATAAGAGAGGCGAGATAAATTCTCAAGTCCAAATCTCAACCTTTTAAGCCATTTGTTCTAATTGAAAAATTAGGACAATAGCTAAGTTGAGTACCCTCCAAATATGTCAAATGACGTAATTCGAGATTTAAACCCTTGGTTTGATTTTGTATGTATTTTGGTTGTGATGGGTTTTCATATTTTTACCTTATGAGTCTTTGAATTATTTTTTATTAATTAAGCCTAATTAAAAGATTTAATTAATGGTTTAATTTAATGGAAAATTAATATGATATTTTAATATTTATTTTATTTAATAATTGAAAAATTAATTAAATAAAATAATTAAATTTGAAAATAAAAGTTAAAAGTTTAAATTTGGAATGTGACAATATTTATTTTAATAATAATATATTTGGAGTTCATTTTTAATAAATGACTAAATAATATTATTATAACTATTTTAGCAATTAAGTTTTGGAAAATGAAATTTAAAAGTGGAAGATATATTTAAATTAATAAAAGATTCTAAATCTCATGTGATTAAAATATAAATATATTAAGATTGAAAAGTGGAATTATAAAAGTTAGTGCATGAGATTTAATAAATAAATAAATTAAATTGGAAAGAATAAATTAAATATTAAATTAATTAATGTGCATTATTTTAAATATTTGATCACATCGGAGTTGGCAAATTCTCGAGAGTTGTCATGTAGACAACACAGAAGTTTGCACTCTAAGAATGCACTAGTTGTCTACACTTAGAAGTTAGCATTTTATTTAGCACATGGTGTCTACAACCTTAAGACTTATCTAGAAGGTTGGAGAAGACTCATGCTTGGTTGTTATGCTTATCTTCTAGTTGTCTTTAGAGACACTCTAGATGCATCTTAGAGGCCTTTAAATAGAGGCTCTCCTAGTGAGTTTGTACAAGCTAAATGGAAGCTTAAATGAAAGCTGAGGTAGAAGCTGAATGGAAGCTACAAGCTTCAAGCTAAAATGGAAGCTTCAAATCTTACATGCGTTGGAGAAGATTCATGTGCTCAGAGATATTTGATTGGCTGGATCTTGGAGGATTGTGAATGACAGAGAAGGAAGGGATTTTCTATGGACTTCTGAGGCATGGAGGGTTAACATCAGTGTCCAGGTGCACTCGTGATAATCTCACACTCTATTTGCACTATTTCTCTTCATGTCCTTATCATGTCTATGTGTCTGAATACTCTTGTGTTAGAATCTACAATTAAATTAGAATCTGGATATTTTATTTGGTAGCAAAGAAATCAATAGAAAACAATAGAAAAACCCTAGATCCAACTAAGGAAGAAATTAGATCTAAACGGGTTTGGGTTCGAATTAGAATCAAATTGAAATAGATTTAAAAATGGTTTCAAGATTTATGGCCAAATCCATTAGTGAAATTATTGGATAAATTTAGAGAACAATTATTTTAAGAGGAAATTCTTAATTCATCACAAACTGTCATGTCGTTGCCTTTTGGATAGACCCGAACTCAGTCATTCATAATTTTTTATCGGGATCGAATTTCTTCGATCGCTTCGGTCAGAATCGGCGCAACTTGACCCTTTTCAACATATTTAAATTTCAGCTCGATCCAACGGTTCATTACGGAGTTATGGCCGTTGTACTGGGACTGTTTTATTCAAAGACTGTTATTTCTTCATTTTTCATAACCAAGAGTTCTTTATGCTTAAACTTCACAAAAATAATATATCAAAGCATAGAATGAATTAAAGATATTAGTGTAATATTTCTTTATTAGAATCTTATTAATATGCATTAGTTTTATATGGTTTATTATCTAATCTAATTAAATCAAATTTAATTAAGATTAGTAAATAGTAGAAGTGTAATTAATTATTAGTCAATCTAAGTAAATGAATTTTTAAATGAGAGAAAATTAAGAGAAAAAAGATTTTAATATAGTTTATATAGTGAACTTTTTGTAATGTATATTGAATACTATTTAATATATTAAACAATTTTAGAGTTGTTTAATGAAGATGATAATGTTAAAAAAATTTGGAGATTATTCAATGAGTCTTATTGGTTTGAGATAGGGATCTTTTTCAAACAACTTTTAAATAGACAAAATATTATTAGAACAATTAGAAAATGGAGTCTAATGGTTGATTTTAATATTGATTAAATAATTGTAAGATGATAATTTATATTATGTTGATTTAAATTTAGAAACTCTGAATGATATTGGATTAAGACTGAATTATTATGTTATTGGTTAATACATTTGAATACCTTAATGGAGTTAAGAGTTAGTCAAATATTAACTAATGAGTTCATGAAAAGATTCTATAGATCAAGTATTATAGTTTGAGGAGTTATTATTTACTAATGTTTGTAAGGACTAGCAAACTATTAATAAATAATGGATTAAATAGATATCAAAAAATTTGATTAGAGTTAATCTAGAAGAGATTATTTAACGATTGAAGTCTTGTAAAGACATTAGTTTTTGGATTTGGATTATAATTGATTAATGAGTTGTCAATATAATTAAATGCGATAGAGATTTAACTAGGAAATGATTATCATTAATACGAAATCATTAAGAAAGATGAATGTAGTCATTATGGATAAGATTTCCAAAATAACTTGTTAATATTGCTAATATTAAAATATTAATATTTGTGTATTGGATTGAAGTTGACTTTGACGTACAAACTATTGTTAGTCAACTGATACTCATTGAGTTGAGGGTTTGGTTGTGAAATTATTAATTAAATCAATTAATTAGAGTTAATTGGATTTAATACTCAAGTTATGTAATGGAGATTTAATTGATACAACTCTTTCAAAGAGATTGTAAAAGTATTGATATCAAAGTTGATGGGTCTTATTCTAATGACTTAGATATTTTAATGGTTATTAGTAACAATTTAATTATTAAAATGATTATAATTAAGAGGCTAAAGTGTTAGAGATATTTAATTGAGTTTAAACTATTAGAATGTTAATAGGACATGGATTGTGTACCTATGTTAATTGATTGATCAAGTTGATCATTTTAATTAAGTTATAATTCTTCTTATTTGAGGATTGATAATTGGTTCTTTTATAAAAGAATAATGATCTTTTGATAATGTTGAAATGTGGAAATAACATCAATTAGAATATGGATCATGGTTGAAATAGAGAACAATTTAATTAAGGTCAATGAAGATCAATTTAATGAGTGAATGTTTATCCTTAAGTTATTCTTAGAATGTAATTCTTAATAATGGAAGGATAATGTTATCGGGGAAACAAATGGGTTGACTTGTAGGTCAAATGATGAAACTTAAGACATTTGAAGTATACTTGAAAATGGAAACTGAAACCCCTACACTTGTAAATGGAAAATGAAACTCTACACTTGATGCAACCATAAGATATTAGTAAACCAAAACATGTGTTTGCATCGTGTATTCTATATGCTTCTCATTTTGGGTTTTGAGTTGACTAGTGTTGACCAATCATAGGTTGCTACCAGAGGCTCGGGGGTTATGAGATGTGTTGGCATGTTGATTTTATTTGGTCTCGATATTTATAAACCCAACCATGGTTATGTGATCGTATGCTCTATGAAATGTTTGTATTTGTTCATCAGTCTTCATGTGTGAAGCTGAGATGTATGTGTATGAGATACTTGAGCTAACCATATTTTTGAGTCATTGATCAGTTATCCTTGGATTATTTTCTAGTCGTCATGATGGGACTATGATGTGGATTTATTCTTGATGATGTCATGTTGTGACATGTTTTGACTCAACCATTTTTGGAGTCTTCGATCAGTATGATTTCGAGATTATCTTGGTTGCTGTTGAGAACCAATGGATGTGATGATTTATTTTGGTTATTGAGAACCAATGGATACTTATGATTATCAGTGATGCCTTCAGTTGCCAATAGAGAACTGTTGTGGTCATGATTTTCTATGGATGTTGCTCATGGAGATTTGATGCTTCTATGCATATTTGATGATTTTATCATGGAGATTTTGATGATTCTTATCTTGGAGATTTGATGATTCTTATTATGGATATTTAATGCTTATATTGTGGTTATTTGATGATTCTTTTTATGGATTATCTTTTAGATTTTCTTTACAGTCGCTTGTACAGGACTGTGGTGATTTATGATTCCATGAGCATTAGGGTAGGTAATCTACTTGTAGTGTTGGGAAGTGGCTTGCAATGGGAGCTGGGGCCCTAAGTGGCTACCAGGGTAACTCATTGTAAGTTTGGTTAATAAGTGATAACATTTACACACTAAATGGGGATTAAATGAACCTAAAAAGATAATTGTTTTGGATGTTCTCGCTCATGCCTTGAGCGCTTGTACAGGCTAGGATGGGAGTAGTGAGACACATGGTTGCGACCTTGCATTCCATAGTATGTCTCGTCAGTATGAGAGGATACTAGTGGCCGCATGAGATCTGTATGGACCCGTGGAGTTTAGCTAACTGCCAGGGTAACTTGCACGAGATAAATGCGATGACACTTTCCCGCTTGCAGAGTAGGTTTCCTACATGTCATTGTGTGCCTCTGGGAATTAGATGTCAATTTTCTGTGTGATGGAACCTTTGAGTTAGTATACTTTTAGGATTCCTGGATTTAAAGAGATTTATGCTTTGTGGTTTTGATATCCTATTTAGGACTTGAGATTATCTCCTCAGCACGGTGGGAGTGGACCAGTTAGGTTCCACGTGGTCGAGTGGTACTGTTTTATCACTCTTATCATTTGAGATCCGTTTGAGACACCGTAGCTGGAGTATTCTTGGTTGGTATTTATCTTCATTATGATCTTGGAGCATTATGATAGATGATATACCTTATGATGGATGTATTTGTCTAGTATCCTTTCATTGTTGTTTAGCATATGTTAGTTGATGTTATCTTATGCTTTACTTTGCATGTTAGTAGAATGTTTTAGGAGTGACATTCCTACTATGTTTATAGCCGATGATCTCTTTGGTGCTTTGAAATGTTACGCATGGAGGGATGGCTAGCATCCACGATGATCTAATGATGCTATTTATGGTTGGGACGAACCATGCACTTAGTTATTTATGTTTGTGATGTATGGTTATCTTTTATGATGGATGTTTATATCTTTATGATGATGATGTATCATGTATGGTATGTATTTTCATTATGTTATTGCATCATGGATTAATATTGGATGATGATGTACTTTATTTACATGGATGTTTATTCTTTTAAGCTTTTCATACCTTGTAACATGTATAGTGGATGATTGAGCAATTTAAAATGTACACTTGTATATTGTTTAGGAACATTGGATGTATCCTTGATATTTAATTGTTAAGAATGTGATGTTAGATGGTTAGTTGTGAGTAGAAGTAATTCAACGTTAAGGGATCTTTAAAAAATGTAATCTGTTATGTTATGTCTACTTTTAGTTGGATGTTACTATTGCTTCCGCAAGTGTTGTGTATGGTTTTACTTTCATGTTTTAAAAAAAAAAATTGTTTGGTAAACTTAGTGAAATTCTTGGGATTCCTTGGCGGGGCATTACACTCAAAGTGTTTTTGAAGATGTGAAATTGAAGCATATTGAAAGAGTTGAGTATTTTAGCATCAAAGAAGTAAATCTAGAAGAAGATCTACGAAGGTGGCAAAACATTTGAAATGATAATTAGTCATTTTTTAAAATTAAAAGTAGCCAAAACTAGGGGGCTGGCCCATTAACAATCAAACTAGTCAACAACCAGTAGATAACCATCAACCAAAACTATCCCCTACCACTTAATAAAACAAAAACAAGGTTCGAAACCATAATTAAAAGAGTATCAATAGGCCTAACATACATACTAGCTATATTAAAACTAGTAAAGCTACATAAATATATAAACAAAGGCATGATAGCATTAAACCCCTTCAAGTTCAACAACCAATAGATTAACAACATAAAATAAATTTAGACAAAGAACAAAAAAATAAATTAAGGCTTCTTAGCCTCCTTCCCCCCCAAGAGAATGTTTTCCCAGTATTCCACAAGGAAGGCAACTAGTATTTTTGTATCCTCCTTTGGCAGGTCTCCCTCTAAGTCCTTAAGCAAGTTCAATGTGGTGGTAGCTGCATGTGTCACTTTGATAGTGAACTTTTTTAGTAGGTGCATTCTCTCCTCCAATGCATGAATTCTTTCCCATACTTCATTGTCAGCCTTCTTCGTGATCTCCATGTTGACCTCCTACATGTTGCCAGGAAAACTATCTTCTTGCATCATAGTAACTCCTTGAACAATTGGGAGGGTTAGCATTATCCTTGGAAAAAGCCTTAACAGAGGAGGAAATCGTTATGGGGGAGGGCACTCTATCCACCATATTAGGGAATCAGTCCCTCATTAAGTCCACCCAAGCCTAATGGTTGCCAAAACATGTAACACCTCCTTTCTCTCCTTCAACCCCTCACTCAAGCTAGACCGAGAAGAGTCTAAGGTCTCCTCTTCCTCATCCTCCATTCTCCTTTCCCCAAAAATCAATGCCTTCTCTTTCATCCTCTATTTAGGATAGCCCATGTCTTTGAAATCTATCTCCTCCTCTTGTGAGGCCTCCACGTTTAGTTTCCTCTTAGCATTAGACTTAGCTAACCTCCCTGACCTCCTCCTATCCCCTCTCCCCTCCACCTCTGACCCCACTAGTTCCTTCTCTTTCCCTTTGTCCTATCTCCCTTTTTTCCCAAAAGGAGTGGGCTTTAAATCCACAGGGGACTTCTTAGGCAAAGATTGTGGGGTAGGGGTTTTGGGACCTGATCCTAAGGGAAACCAGTTGGGGTTAGGGGTTGGGATGAGCCAAAATTTCAACCTCCACAATCCTAATGGGGATTGGGGCAAGGTGGAACTGATATAGTCAAAAAATTAACCCTTGATGTAAACTAGTAAAATTAATACCTTTTCTCATTTTTTCTTTTGCATTAGTAACCATGTCCTCTAAATTATGAAATAGAAATAATGGAATGGAAATTAAATCATAGTGATGAAAATGATTTAGGAGGGGAAAGTGGTAGTAATAACACATACCATACCTCCCTTTCAGAGTTGGGTACTTCATCAACACCAAATAGACCTCATTCCATGGCTTACGGAGCTTGTCTCGCATAAAACCACCTTCATGTTGAATAGGTTCCTCCCCAGCCAACAAGATGCATTACAGACTCACTCCATTGGCCACTCTTGTCACCTTCTACCACTTCCTACACCTCATGGCCAAACCCATCACGAGAGCAATGACTTCCTAAGACATATGGAATGATATGCCATTTATCGTAATGTTGAGGTCCTCCCAAGAATTAACAAATATCATGGAACAATTTTCATCATGCCCATTAAGTGCCTCCATAAATGGTACAAAATTGCCTTCCTTCAACATATACCACACCAACAGATTCCTCACATTATCCTCAATCATGGATGACTCAATGCACATAAGGTCGCCACTCATCTTTGCAAATTTACCTAAAACTCTCTTCTTCTTTGAAACCCAGAAACACTTGCTAAGAATGACTTCACACTTAAGCTGGATACACCTTAGGCAATAATAATGGCTATTATTATTAGAAATATATTAGTGTCCTTACTAGAAATTAATGTCACATGTTAAATGCCTCTATCTTTCTCCCAATCTCTTCCATCATTCCCAATATACACTAACCATTTATAATTTGAACCTTTTTTCTACTTGGCATATGAGCACATGCATAATAAAATCATTAGAAACCTTTTCTTCTCAAACTTCAAAAATCTCTCTTTTTCAGGCCATGTTAATTTATTATTACCAATACCATTTGCTTCACTCCTAGCCATCTGTCATTCATGGCTTTGTCCTTTCTACCAACTTAGCAGCATGATTCAAAATTTTAAAATATCTCTCCAACTAGCATTTATCATTGTTTATTACTTGACTCACTAAATATCTTACCAAATTTGGCAAGGCATTAAATTCCTTCCAACATCTTAGTCCTTTCACCTTTAGGCCTAATGCCGCCATACCATCTGCCACAATATTTCCATCCTAAAATATACGATTCAAATCAAACCTATTAAAATTGGCTAATAGGTATCTAATGTCTTCTATCACATGTTTTATGGCCCATCCTTCTCTCATATTACCTTTATTAGTTTCTATGATGATTTTAGAGTCACCTTCAATTTCCACATTTCTCCATATAATGCTCATCACTAATTTTAAACCCCAATATAGAGCCATCACCTTCGTAGTATTGTTAGATACTTTCCCTAGCTATCTAGAATACTCCAATAGCATCATTCCCTTGCTATCTCTAACCATTCCTCCTCTATCGAGCCTTCCTTCCTGGTAGCACCATCAAAATTAAGCTTTACTAAATTCGTAGGCAGAGGTTCCCATCTAGTCCTTTTCCTAGCCAACAAGTTGGAGTTATCAATCTCCATTAACCCCTCCTCCAGTTTGCATCCCCTAGCTACTCTTACCTATAGCACTCCTGGAGGGAATGTTGGTTTTCTCCACTTGTTGCAACTCATATTCTCTACCATAACTTTATATATCTTTTCCACCACAACTTCCTCCTCTCTCTCTTCATTCCCAAACACCCTATTATTTCTCTCCTTCTAGATACCCCAACAAACATTGGGGGGATAACCTTCCATAACCTAACATGGAGGGGGTGAGTAAAGGGACCTTACTAATTCTCCACAAATTGCACCAAATCCTTATTAAACACCCAATTCATCTCTAGCTTCTGTAAAATCCTCCCCAAAACATTGGAAGCATGCCTACAATGTAGGAACAAGTGGAGAATATTATCCTCCTCCATCTTACACAAGTAGCATCTATTTGATAATTGGAAAACCTGTTTCATAAGGTTGTCTATAGTGAGTATTTTCCCATGGGTAGTGGTCCACCAAAGTATTTTAATCATAGGTATTAGATGATTAAACTATATATTTCCCCAATGATTAGGTTCCAAAATTTTATCAAACATTAATTTATAGGCAGACTTAATAGAGAACTCCCTATCAGAGTGGCCTTCCAAATGAATTTATCATTTTGATCCCTTCTTGAGATCTTGTACCCTTTTAGCAAAATATTTAGCTCTTCTATTAAGTCCCCTCCAACAATAGTATTTTTTTCTAGTAGGACCTTCTTCCACTTCCTCCTTAGGCAAATAAAATCAGCTACCATTCCTTCCCCCTACTCTTGAAGGTGGTTCCAAAGAGGCCCAAACTTTCTTTTTGTTAACAATTTATTTGTAAGCCATGGATCCTCCCAAAAGTTAATTTGATTTCATTTCCCACTAGCCACCTTACACCTTCTTTCAAAAGGGTTCTATTCTTCACAATATTTCTCTAGATCTTATATCCCTTAGGGAGATCATTTCTTCAGTTGCAGTGAGAGAACTTTAGATTCCCAAGATAATTAGCTTTCATGATATTGCACCAATTGGATTCCTCCTTCATTAGGTTCTACCCGATCTTGGTGAGAAGTGCATTATTCAAATCAGCTATCTTCCTCACTCCCAAACTTCCTCTAATTCTTGGTTTACAAACTATATCACAATTAACTAGACTTAGCCTTACCTTCTCACTTCCTCTGACTAGAGGAAATTACATTTTATTTTCTCCAATTTATTGGCCATACTTTGAGTAATTTTGAATAGGGACAAGAAGTACACAGGTAACCATTGGAGGGAGGAAATCAGAAGTTGAAGCTTTCCTACACTGCTCAAAGTTTTACCTTTCAATCCAATCAACAATTTTTCCATCCTCTCTAGAATGCAATTCCAAAAGTTATTACTTACATCCTTCACCATCAAGGGGAGGCCTAGATACATGTAAGGTAACTTTGCAGTATTATACCCTAAAATATTTACAATCATATGCTATTTATCAGGTGGGGTATTAAAAAACAATACATTACTTTTATCCAAGTTAATTTTCAGTCCCGCATTAGCCACATATATCTCCAGCACTGACTTCCAAGCTTTGGCTTCTCCCACCAAGGACTCCCCACTTAGGAAAGTGTCATCTACAAACTATTGTATCACCTTGGGTGGAAGCGTAGATGCAAGTCTAATGCCTTTAATCACTCCCCCTTCCATCTTCCTCAAGAACACCCTACCTAGAACTTTAGAAACGATGATAAACAATATAGGGAGAGATGGGGTCACCATATCTTAGTCACCTTTCTGCACCGAAATTCCCCCAAGATGAACCATTCACCATTACTGAGTAGTTGACAATTTCCACCATCAAATTTTCCATCTTTATGGGTATGTGCAGGATCATGCTCAACCAAACTATGCTCTTAAGTGGCAATACAAAATTAGAAAATTAGGGTTATATCAACTTAAAGTGAAATTTTCTACTTGTTATTAACTTTATATCAAAAATTTGAGAGAAAAGAATCTCTAGAAAATTGAATCTAGTTTCTAAACTACTAGGACTTATCTCAAAAAAATAAAAATTGATTGGTCAAAATTTTGAATTTTAATGCAATATTACAAAAATTTCAAAACAAAAATAAGTAGACATATGTTTGACTACATTAATCAAAATCAAATGATAATATTTTTTAATAATATTATAGATATTAGTAGTAGACTCATGCCTAGACGTGACACATATTTTTGGGTATTTTTATTCTAAATAAGTAATTAATAATCAATTTTTGACTTTAGTATTTTTGGAATAAAAAAACTCTCATGTCCGACCACCTTAACTAATTCAAAACTCTGCAAAATTTAATTTTTCATTTTTTTTCTTTAGTAGAAGGAACATAGAATGTGATGCATCTTTTGGATTTGAAAAATGTTGTACCATTTGAAAGTTGTAGTTGTTTTTCAAGTAGTGTCAATTAGCACTTTATATATAACTCCATTAGAAAAAAAAAGTAATAATTACTTACTAAGCTCATAATTTGAAAAACCTTACATTTATGGAAAGATAAGAACATTCTTAAGAAACCCTTTTTATTTCATCAAATTTTGGTGAAAAAAAGTCGTCAACTACATGTTTGAAGTAAAAATCACATAAAAACAGGCCAAAAGCACATTTTAGGATGTTTTTAATGTTCACCATATAGGTTTGATATCAAAAGATATAGTAGACCTTATAAGGATATTAATTGTTTTCATTTAGTATTAGGGTGGGTGGGAAAAAAGTTGGAATAGATTTTGAAAAGGTTTGAGATATTGAACAACTATAGATTTTTCTAATTGCCACTTTTTGTCACACCATGATTCTATGCATACCCTTATAATTTTTTGACTAACACCAATTTTACTCATAACTTCATATAGGAAAAACCAATCAATCCTATCATAAGCTTTAGAGATGTCAAGTTTTAGAGCCATACCTAGATTACCAGTTTTCTCCACTTAGTGCAAAACTTCATGAGTTGTTATGGCAACATCAAGGATTTGACGACTTGGGAGAAACCCATTTTGGGTTTTCCCAATCAATTTATGTACCATTGGTTTTAATTTGTTCACCAAGATTTTTGAGAAAATCTTGTAAGTAGTGTTATAAATGTTGATCGAGTTAAAATTGAATAGAACCTCTAGTTCTTTAACCTTTGGGATCAGGGTAATAAACATTTTATTAAGTTGTTTGAGAAGTTTCCTAGTTTTGAAGAAGTCATGAGCTACTTGGAAGAGATCCTATTTGTTGCCTTTCACCCATCAACTAAGATGGTCAGGAGGTGGGTTAGTCAGAGATGGAAGTTGAAGGGGAATGTGATGGTTTCAACCATGGTAGGGGTTCTATTCTACTTTAATTCAAAGCTACTAGAGATATGACAATGTTAATGGTCGGGTCTTGGTCATATGGAAAACATAGCCTAGTGGTGGTTAAGTGGCACCGAGCATTAGATCCAGTGAAAGAGCTAAGCAAGATGTCACTAGTCTAGGTCAGGCCTCTGGGACTCCCACTCAAGTTTTGGGATGAGAGAATCTTGAAATCAATTGGAAACTTCTTCAAACATTTTGTTGTTATAGCCATGGTCACTATACAGAGGTCTAGGTTGGTGTATGTGAGATTTAGTGTGAATGTGGATGTAGGTAATTCCTTACCTGAGTCTATAACTCTAATCTTGATTTGGAGCAAAAAAGTGCAACTCATCATTTATGATAATGTAGAGCTATTCTACTAGAAATGCTCATTATTTGGAAATTTGATTGTAGACTACAAAAAGATCGTTAAGATGGCTGAGGAGGTGATAGCAAGAGAAAAAGAAAGTGGAGATCGATCCTCTAGATGTAGAGGAAGAGGAAGATGTGCTTCGAGTTAAAGAAGATAGAGAGCTTGAAGAGAAGGGAGAGTCTTCTTTGGGTAAAATTAAAAATTTGTGTTACCTTTTAGGCTGACTTATTAGAATGATTGAATTGACTATTTCTATCTAAAAATTAGTTTTCTTCAACACATGATCTAGATAAATTCATTCCAAATAAGTTATATATGGTCTCACACTTTTCCAATTGGAAATGCTAGCTTATATCCAAACACTAAAGAAATAAATTTATTTCATAAAAGTGGCATTTCAATAACTCTTAGCATTTTTTATGACATTATTTTAATAACATATAAACACCATTTTACAGAGCTCAAAGTCAAGAATATTCTCATATAGAGTTTATTGTGTTTTCATTAGATATAGTATATTGTAATTAAAAGAATTCTACTGGCATGTATTTTAACACTAGAAAAAGATGTCAATTTTGAGAAAGAAAAAATATTAAATCATATCAGAATTTTTTTTAATTATATGGCATTCTAGAGGAAAGAGTTCACTTTTAGAATGTATAACTTTTCTTCTAGTTAGAATAGCCTTGTTTTGAAAAATGTGGTGGCAGATGAGAACTATCAATTTCTGGTGAGTTAAAATTTGAATCACTATAAAAAGAGAAAATATAGGTCTAAAAATGATTTTTATTTATGACTATTCTAGCTATATATGTTATCTATAACATAGTCTGAGATCAAAGGGAAATAAGTTTATTTCCATATGGTTTTTTGGTGGGAACCAAATCCCTAATTTTCAGTGTTTTTCAGCAGCTAAAAAAATATCTATAAAAATTAGGAAAATATATCAATTCTTATTCCAAAATAGTTATTAAAAGTTATAATCCTAAACTTCATCCATTTCTATACATTTCATTAGTTTACAACATTTTCAAATTTAAAGTAATAATACCAATTGTATATCATTGAAGGTGGACAATTATACTTTTGTTAGCCATTTTCTTTATGAAAGGGTGACATAGGTTTGTGCTTTTACCCCTTTACCAAGGAAGGAGCTAGAAGATAATAATGTTAACCCTCAAGAAGAGATGGTTAGGGTTAGGATAGTAGCTTTGGATCCCAACCAGAGTAAGGGGGAGTCCTCTAGGATAAAGGTATTTGAGAAACCCTATGATCTGGAAGGATAGGCGGGTGGGTTAGAGGAAGGGGAAATTTAGACCCTACCCTTTTTGAAGGGTATTAAAGAGCTCCTAAGAACTCCTTTGAGAAACTTGGTGTTTGAGAAGGTGCTTGGGGAGGAGAGAGACAAAGGAAAGGTGAAAGACTTGGTGGAAGGTGAGAGGTGGCTAGAGTTCTTTGCTGAAGTGAAGAGGATCCACCAATTCCAAAGAGGGTGGATTTTTTGGCCTTGCTAGAGGATGAGGACGGGAAGTGGAAAAATCAAAGAAGGCATACTAGAGTCTCAAAGAAATTTGAGGTGGTAGTGGAGTTAAAGATGGTTGTAGGGAAGTTTGGGAAACAGAGTAGAAGAATGAAGCATATGGCAAGGGAGGTGGCGAGTGGCAGGTAGCCCACCTTGGTGTCCCAAACAAAGGGTAGAAAATGATTATTCTATCATGGAATTTGAGGGGTTTGAATAGCCTTAACAAGTAGTTTTCTCTCAAGCAATAGCTATCTAACCTAAATATTGATATCCTTTTGATCTAGGAAGTTAAAATGACCATGTTTAATTTGAAAAGTATTGCTAGATATGTTTGGCTAGGGGCTGATTTATATTATAGTGAAGTAGAGGGAGCATCAGGAGGTGTGGCTACTTTCTAGAACCCAAGTGCTGGTAAAGGTAGTTTGCTTCACTGTTCTAGATAATTAGTCATTGTTATCAAGCATATTGAAAGTTTGTCTCTTCTAATTGTATTATTATCAATCTTGTAAAAGGAATGTATGACTTCTCAAGCCTCCAAATATTAAAGAGAAAATGTACCTCTTTTTTGAATCAGATAAATGAAGAAATAATGTGATGTAATTGTATAAATGTCATCTATGTAAGCTAGGGTATGTCCTCTTAAAGACCTTCGATAAAATCAAAGGCCACTGTACCTACTTGTATACAAGAGACAATACTGGAGGCTTTCTTTCCCATCTTTTCTTCTAATGCCAAATAAAACAATTCGTTTTATTGGCAGTGGAATTAAGTTTTGTTAGAGTTGGCTAGAAAAGGAGGATTTATTGTGAGAGTAAAATTTAGGTAACCATTCATATATGCTTTAAAATATAATAAGATAAAAAAAATTCTTAAAACTTGTGCATGCCTATATAAAAGAAGTTATAAAACATACAATTACCATTGACCTTATAGGTGTAGAATACAACCATCATACTATTCTGAACAATCCTTTCATGAACAACTAAAAGTAAATTAAAAATATAGAAAAAAGTTAATGGTATTTAATTTATTTTTATTTACTCAACAATGAATTTGGTAGAAGAAAAAAAAAGTAGCTATAGTGAGAAATAAATATTGTAGATGGTTGCAATAGGAGAAAAAAGAAATGTACATGTGTTGAATGCTGCCCAGGGCAAATGTGAAGAAAATGATTTATATTCTAATATAATCATGAATTGTCTTGAATGAGAAGAAAAAACTTGTATGATGCTAAGAATGACTTGCTCATAACATTTTCCATTGAAAAAGGTTCTATGGACAAGTTATTCTTGGCTTAGTAACCACTGATAACTTTAAGAAACGCCTCTTGAAAAAAAGCCTAAAATGCTGGCGAATCCAACATTTTGTGGGCAGGAAAATTTTAATGTTGAGGGCAATTTTTTTGTTCCATATAGGGAAATAAAATATTATATGTTGGCAATTTTTGTCTTGCCTTAGCAAAAATCATTTTAAATGTGGCGAATTAATATTTTTTTTGGCCGACAGATAAATAAATGATGGCTACTTTTTCCCTTGTCAAAAATGAATTAATAATGTTAGAGGAAAATTACTTGTTTTGTAGGAAAATTAATAATAATGGTGTTGGCTAATCTTTAGTGGTAAACCAAAAATTTTTAAATTTGAAAGCAAAATTTGCACATGTATTGGCTAGTGACTGTACTGACTTCTGCGTAGTCACTTCAAGTATCAACTTGTGTACTATCTTAGGTGTGTTATTATTAATTTCATAACATCGTTACATCAATGTCACTATTACCAAGTTGGATACCATCACTTTCATATTGTTAATAGTAAATACAATAGTTTTATTGACCATTGATTACTTGGAGATCAACGATAGAAGATGCATCTTGGGGCCACTCACTTGGAAAGACCTACAGTTGCACATAATTCTTCGAAATAGAGACAAGTGGAAATGTTTTCATGAAAATCATTACTCAATGTTAGGCACTATCAACTATCTGACATTAATGCCAGTACATTTTGGCATTTCACACACTTAAAATTAATAGGAATACAAAAAATCAAGATATGAAAGATCGTAAATGCCAAAGAATTAAATGCAACTGCCATAATGGAACTGGAAGTGCAATTAAATAGCAAGTGCCATTAAATAGCCTCTTTAATTCCTCTTTCATTATCATTTCTCATATTCTTTAGACTGTAATCTAAATTTGTATTGCAGTTGTATTTTGCAGAGTTTCTTAAATCTTAGTCATGGATACGCCAATTTGCCTCAAATGCACTACAATGGCTCTACAAGAGCCCTTTCTGGGTAGGATTCTTGACGATCTCCTTGCCATGGTTTGCAAGGTAGATGGTAGAAGTCCTTTTATCTGCCATGCTATATTCATGGTACTCAACCATAAATTCTTGAGAAATGCTAAGAGGTATCGTGTGTCCAAGGATATTACCTCTCGCTTCCTTGCATCTCTTCTCGACCTTGGAGGAAGTCAAATAGACATGCTAATGCTTCTGCGTAAATTTTTTAAGGAAACATTTTTAGAAGATGATGTCAAAATTCTTGTATTGGCCTAGTAGATACTGTAGTGGGCATTAGCATCCCTTTTGCTGATGTAGCAGACAAGTGCTGGGAGGAAGGCATAGGGTGCATTATGTATAAGCATCCCTTTTTGCTCGGCATGAACGAATGACAATTGACTTGCCATCAAAAGTGGGTACGGCTCGAAAGGGATTTCCTATGGAGACCAACTTCACATGGCTTGATAAGTTCAGTGACATCATCTTTGCCAAAAAATTCCTCGCAGACAAACTTGAAGACCTTTCTTATTAAAGTCTTCAAACTCTCGCCCCTCAGCTCGCTCATGCTTCCAACATCCCTAGTTCCTTGGTTCCCTATTCCCTTAGCCTTATTTCCAAACATTGTAACTTGTTTTCGTACCCACTGCCCTTAGGGCAAAAAAATATTTTAAAGATATCTATATTTTTAATTTTTTCTTTTGATTGGGCCTTGCCCTTTTTCGTAAATTATAAAATAGTAAAATCAGACTGATTTAATTAGCTATTTTGAATATCTATGCTATGAAATATGAATCAGTACTATGTACATTGTACAGTTTAAAATATTATGAATAAAAATAATAGTTTTTGACTTCTCAAATCATTGTTCTTGTTAGTCTATGATTTTGTAAGTTTGTTTTTGGCACCTTGATTCTCAATGAACTATTGAAATGTTACTATTAGTCTATGACTTTGTTAAAAACAGTTAACTGTTAATAATTAACTATTTTTGTTTAATCTGATTGGTTAAAAAAAATGGAGCTTCAAGGAAAACTAAAGATTAATAGATTATAAACTTAACAGGGTTAAATATAAATTTGATAATTTATGTGTCAAATTTTTATTTCATACCTATCTCGTCACCTATTCCTAACCTTTTTTTTTAATTATGAAATCTTTTAAATGATGAAGAATAGTTTATAAACAATTATCACAATTTTTAATATATGTTAAATTTTAATAATTTATAGATATTTTAACTATGTTATATTTTAATTTTCAAACTAAATAATATATATGAATAAAAATATAGCATTTGCAATTATATTTTTTAATTGTAATTATTTTATTTACATTATTATTATTTCATGATATCTTGCACCGATTTTATTTTATAAAATTTAATATATCTTCATTGAATTTTTCATATCATCTTTACAATAAAAAGCTTATAGTTATGATAGAAAAGAAAATCCTTTATTTATATATTAAAACTATTATAATAAATATTTTAATCGATAATAGGTTCTACCCAAAATCTCAACCATTCCATAAAAGGAGGATTGACAGACCAAGATGAATTTCGGGCCAATTTGGAGAATGCTTTCTCATGTGCCTAGATTTATCTAGAATCGTGACACATGTTCAGTCATTGCCAATTGGAAGACTCGGTTAATATTTTTATTATTTTAATGTAAGTGCATTGGTTCATATTTCATATTGTAGTAATGTATTTTTTTTTATAAATTATAATATGTTTTTTTTGTCATTCAATTAAAAATAATATTACTTATATTATATAATCATTTAAAATTTATTATTATTATTATTATTTATATTTATTTATTATATAATAGAACATATAATATAATTATTTATAATATAATATAATTATAACCATATGATATATATGTACTATTATAATATATTTATGAATAAAATTTAAATTTAAATTAACATCATTACAAAAAAAAAATTATATTACATTTTTATCAATTGAAATATTTTAATCAATTATTAAATTAACCCAAAATTGGGACACCTATACTACAAGATTCTACCTAAAAATTGAAATCCCAACCATTGACTAAAAGAAAGATCGACGGCCCGAGATGAATTTTGGGCCGATTTGGGGAATGCTATCCCATATGCCTAGATTCATCTAGAATCCTAACACGTGTCCAGTCATTGCCAATTAGAAGACTCGGTTAATATTATTATTAATAATTATGTTTATAAACATTTATCACAATTATCAATATATGTTAATAATTTATAGATAATTAAACTATATTAAATTTTTATTTTGAAACTAAATAAGAAATATGAATAAAAATATAACATTTGTAATTTGTATTTAAATTTTATTTAAATTAAACTATTGTCATTATAATTTATTAATAATTATTAGCCACTAGGCTTAGGGCTAAGAGCTAAATATTTCATTTTCAATGTGATTCATTAATGTTAAAAAAAATTTTAATGTAAGTGCATTGGTTTAATATTTTATATTGTAACAATTGGCCACGTAGTGGCTACGTACTTCCCTATTAGCATTGGTATTATAGTTATATAATTTATTTAAAATATTTAAAATATTTTTATATTATAAATAAATAGACTTATTATAATATCATTCAATTGTGTACAATATCATTTTCTAAAATATTTTCTTTTTTCCTTTTATTATTGTATTATTAAAATAATATACTACTAAATTGAATGATTATAGTTAGAAACTAATTAAAATAATATTTAATATCAATCCTTATAATAAATAAGAAGTCCAATTAATAAAATCCACAAATAAAATTAAATAATAAATAATGCACAAAATTAGGTTTTTATATCCAAAACAATAATTTAATAAATAAATCAATAAAATATAATATATATTAAAAATAATAATAGTTATAGATATAATATTCTTCACATCTAAAAATACAATTTAATAAATTAATTTTAAATAAAAATTCACTATTATATTATAATAGTTTTCATAAAAATACAATTTAATAAATTAATTTAAATCAACATTAACTACTGCATTATAATAGTTAGTTTTTATATTTTATAAATTGATCATATAAGATTAAAACTTTCATAATCAACATATAGCTAAAAATCTAGTAACAAAACTATTAATTTTTTATGTTCTACAATTTGTCCATATAAGAATAAAACTTTCATAACCAATCACATAATCAATAAATAAATTTCACAATTTATTAACTTAAAAAATGAGCATGTAAACTATACAAATATATTATTTTTTAAACATATAATATAATTATTAATATAATAAAATTATAACCGTATGATATGTCATAGCACATATATATCAATGATTATATAATATATTTACAAATAAAATTAAAATTAAAATTAAAATTATTAAAAATTTACAAAAATTATAATTATATTAAATTTTTATTAATTAAAAGATTTTATATATTATAATAAATTTATTAAATTTAAATTAGATTTATATAAAAACTAAAGGCAAGTACTAGTGGCACTTGTTCCATATCTTGCACCAATTTAATTTTATAAAGTTTAATATATCTTCATTGAATATCAATAATTAAATTAATCCAAAATTTTGACATGTGTGCTACAAGATTCTACCTGAAAATTGAAATCCTGACCATTAACAACCCAAGATGAATTTCGGGCTGATTTGGGGAATGCTCTCCCAAGTGCCTAGATTCATCTAGAATTGTGACACATGTCCTTGACAAGTGTCACGATGTCACAATTGACAACACATGATGATATCACTCCACAAATTTACTCAAAAATTATATTGAATCACCAATAATTAAGTTCTATTTTTATTAATTTATTTATTCAAAATGAAAAAAATTATTCAAATGTATATCAATGTAATAAATTTTTTCTTTTTTTAATTTTTTATTATTGTTGTGTACATTACTAAATTATTGAGTCTTGACTCTTTATGTTGTTTACATGTAAATTATACATACTATTAATAAAGCACCTAAAACTATTAATTACTTAATACTTTCTTTTTAAATATTAACCCTGCCTTGTATGTTCATTGTTTTTTAGAGTCTGATATGTCAGTAGGGTTTTCAAATTTCAAATTTTCTTACACTGGGAGAATTCAATTTTGTGTTCTAAAGACTGAAAGTGTGAAACTTGAGTACCAAATTACAACACCAATTATCCAATCTTGATTCTGAGTATTTATCTATTTTAAAACTTTTTTCATTGCAATTTGCAGCAATATAAATCTTGATTTTAATTGTCTTAGGTTTACACTTTACAATTATTTTAAATAGGGCCTGAAGAAGAATTTTGTGTAATAACCAGTAGAAGGCATGGGCAAAACAAAGTCAAAAACCTCCCATACAAGTGCAAGCATAAGGGAAAAGAAACACATTATAGAACTCAGACAAGTGCTACAAACCCCAGGTTTCACCAATGAATGTCATGATATTTTTTATCCTATTATCCATGGAGATTTAGAATAATGAGAATTGGAAATTCATTGTTTAATAAGTGGAAAGATCCACAAAAAGGGAGAATTTATTACAAATATAACAACAATATTGGTGCACATACAAATAAGCTAGCTACTTTGGTTACTGGATTAGCATAGCTCATTGTACCTGAAGTATTCCCTTGCCCTAAAATTGTAATGCTATGTGCTCAGAGGCAATTGTAAACCAAAACACTGAGGAAGAAATTTTATCCATAACTGAGAGTGAATTTTTCACTCTATTAGACCTAGGGCTAGGCATTGACTTGGATAAACTAGCATAGGCTTATGACAAACTGGAAAGAGTTTTTCAAGTTTCATTTATTAAGGGTTTAATAAACTCAAAGTAGTCTAGTTCTACTAGTGTTACATTGGACATAGAGCATAAGCCTCCTTATCAGTATGATATTTTTGTGCCATGGGTTCAGAATACTATTTCTTTATTATCATTTTGTCTAGGATTGGATAGTAAAAAGGAAGTGGGGGCTAGTGTTCTTGAAATGATTTATAATATCCATTGTCAAGGTCAGTCTGTTGAGAAGGTAGATGTATGATGTAATTTTGTTCAGCACATTGTTGAATCTATCCAACAATAATTACTAATGATTAAAAAAAGTACAACTATAGGAAAGACCAAGAAATTTTGGTTTACAAGTTACTTGTGTTACCTTCTTTTAGCGAAGCATCACCCAATATTTGAGACAGAGAACAAGAAGCTTGATATTGAGGTCTATAAATTTGATGAGAGAACTCATAAGAAATTAAAGACTCCAAGTGTAGTATATGATTGGACATATAAGATGAGGATGATTGCTGCAAATAAAAAATTCAACCATTTTGTAGACTTCTTTCTGGCACCTATTTACCAAAAACTCACAGGCACTTCAATGCCTAGATTTCCTGTGTCTTGTAAAGATTGCATTCAACTAGAAAGTTAGATTCAATTGGCTGACTGGTTCTTCATGGAAGAGTACACCATCTTAAGGTTTTATGGTTCAACGGTTGAACCCTGCAAACTTCCAATGCATGTTATAGAAATGGTTTTCGCACTAGAATATGTATGACAGATGGAGAGCACAGATGAACTTTTCAATGGTCAACAAAAGAAAATGATATTTCTTTCCTTACCTTTTGCAATTGGAGGCCTCACATTTGAGAGAAAGGCTTTCAAACTAGAAAATGAATTGGTAACTTTTTTTGGCTTTGATTTTGTTAGTGACTAGAATTATGATCCACTGAACATAATAAAAATTAGACTTATTGCCAATGGGAAATCTGCGAGAAAATATCAACATCAAGAGATGCCATTGATAGAAAAGTTTTAAAATAAGGATTCATGGGATGAGGTTAAGAAAGAGATGGAGAAACATGCAATAAAGAATAATATTTCAATGTAAGAATTGTCATCCCAAATTATGACATTGCACAAATTAGAGCCTCTAACATACTTAAATTTCTATAAGAAAGCATCTCAAAATTCTAAGAGGTCTATGCCTAAAGAAATTAAAGAGGTATGCGAAGCTGAAATGTGGTGTCAAACTAAGATGACTGATTTCCTAAAAATGAGGTAAAATTTGGGTGAACCAATGACATCAACTGGTTTTGATGAAATTAAGGAGAATGAAATTTTTAACAATTATTGGAATAAAGAGCATCCAACTGTACTATATGATTTTTATAATGACAGTGATAATGAAAGGCAGAAGGACCTCCAGTCTGATGCTGATATTCAAGGTATTCAGGATTTTGGTTCAACTAGGGGTAGAGATATTATTACACTTCAAATGAGTGATTCTATTAAATAAATGTATAGTAAAGGGGCAACTATGATACAAAAAATGGGTTATGTAGGTATAGGGCCCATTGGTGCAAGTGGTGAAGGGATTTGGAATCCAGTTCCAGTACCAGACCCACCCAAAGAGGATGTAAACCAATCATTGGACTCTCTAATAATGAAGATGATTCATCTACAAAGGGCAAGAAATATTATGCCTTTGCTTCTGAAGGTCATGCCAAAACGTTATATTTTAAATCTTCGAATCTAGTTGTAGTTGATCCCACTAGCATTGGCACTGGCACTAGCATGGATGAACCTTGTGCAAAAAAGAAAAAAAGTTATGACAATTACACCACCAGCAATATCAATGGTTACTTCACCAATGTATGCACTAGTAGCTTCTATACAAAACCTAGGAAATAATCCTAAAATGTCAGGATTTGGAATGGGCCACCTTCAGTCTATTGACAATCCTCAAAATACAATTGTAGGTGGAGTAAGTTTAACTAGAGTTGGAGGAGCACACAAGGATACAACTGATTATTCACCTTTCAAATAGTCAAATATGTTAGCAAACCTAAATTTTAGTTTGAATGAGTTTGCATCAAAGTTTGAATAGATAAGCAAAAGAAATAGGCAAATTATGAAGACTTTGAAAAGTGATGTAGTTGTTGAATGTTAGGGATCTACTAACAAAATATTTCCAACATATGATCCAAACATTGAAATGATGAACTTCATGGCTGTTATGCCCCTGGGTAGAGATAATAATCCACCACAAAATGTAATAAATGCTAACAATATACAAGTTACCAGTCTTCAAATAGATTTGTCAAAAGTGAAAAATATTGACAAAAATCAATATATCAAAAGAGAGTAACAAAATGGTCTACTCTATACCTCTGAAAGAAGAGAGGGAAAACAAAAGGCTTACAAAGAAAATAGAAAAGTTATAGGAAAACCTTGATAATGTGAAGGTGAAGGAGAAAGTGGCAGACAATAGGTTCAAAGAATTGCAAAACAGGATAAAGAAATCTTCTCCTACAAAGGAAATTGTCCAGCAAGAAAAGATGAATGAACAAGTGCAAAAATTGAATAAAGAATTGGATGAGTGCCAAAAAAGACTTCAGCATGAACAAGCCTCTACTACACAGTTGTTCAAGTCTATAGAGAGTAGTGCATAGGTCAACAATAAATTGAGAACTGATTTGGACTATGTTGTCAAGGAAAATAATATTTTGAAGATTGAATTGGAGAATGAAAAGAAACATTCAGTGTCTAGGGAAAATATGGTTTTTAATTTGCAAAAGGAATTTGGCAATGAGAAGAAAACAGGACTCTAGTGCAAAAACAATCAACAATTTGAATAAGAAATTGGAAAATATGAAACAAAAAGAGGAGTCAACTACAAAAACTATCAATAATTTGAAGAAGGAATTGGAGAATGCGAAGAAAATAGAGTCTAGTCCTACTGCAAGCACTAACACAATCCACCACATGAGGAGGGAATTGGAGAATGCAAAGAAAAAAAAGGAGTCAGCTGCAAAGAAAATTTTCGATTTGAGAAAGGAATTGGAAAACGCAAAGAAAGAGGATTCTATTGAATCTAATTAAAGACTCCATGATTTGAAGAAGGAATTAGACAATGGGAAGAAAAAGGAGGAGTCCACTGCGAAGACAATCCATAATTTGAAAAGGGAACTTGAGGATGAGAAGAAAAAAGAGGTAACCACTGCAAAGGAAATCCATGATTTGAAGAATAAATTGGAGGATGAGAGGAAGAGAGAAACTAATTGGCAAGGGAAACTAGAGGAAATATAGAAAAAGAGTGAAAAAATACATGTCTCAAATGAAGAAAAAGGTGGTGAATGTAATGGTAGAAAGTAGAGCAACCTCTTCCAAAGACCATCATATGAAGGATACTATAATAAACATGGTTAAGCTTATCAAACAAGAAAATTGGGACAAAATAATGAAGAATAATGATAGTTTGTATTAATGGCTTGATTTAAATAGAAATATTTGACTTGTCTGTGAAAATGTAAAAATGATATTTTTGGTAAAAGACAAATCTTCACCAATTCCTTAAAAAATATTTCTAACCAAATTTTGAATAAAGTAAAGATATCCAGTGATAGGGATTTGGCAAACCATGGAATAAATAACTACTTAGATGCCTCTGTAATGACCATTGAAGTCGATCACCATTGTGAACAAGTAATGGAAATAGGTGAAGCTCTCAAATCTGCTTCCAAAGAATTGAAAAAGATGAATAACATCATACTAAACTTGCTGATTGCTGGATTACCAAATCCAACTGACTCAGATGGCAGATTCATTGGAAAAGAAAATTATATGAAAAGGTTGTAGGACAATATGAATTATGATTTAGACTACTTGCTTGAGGAAACCACTCTAGAAAGAATTGCAAGTTGCATCAAACAACTGTAAAAAATGAATGAAGTTTTAGATAAATTCCTCCATTTATGTAAAAATATCTCTCATAAGTATTTATTGTTGATTAGGTTAGAACTATTTAGCTACAACCTCAAACAAATGGAGCTTCCAAATGATGTAGAATGGAGTGCCCTAAAGAAATTCTTAGAAGCTTGGTCATCTTCTCAAACTAAAGCTATTACTATTTCTATCATTGGCAATCATGACTCATAGCTGATAGCACTAAGAAGTAACAACTTAGTAAGTTATAGTACAATAATCATTTTGTTACTTGTTTCTCTCTAATTTCAAATTTTTGATTTAATTCTAACTTTTTTTAATGTTAATTGTTACAAGAATCAAGAGCCAACATATCAGGATGTAACGCCCCGCCAAGGGATCCAAAAGAATTAACCTAAAGTTTCACTAAGTTTGCTAAACATTTTTTTTTTTTTTAATAAGAAAGTATGACATACACATCAAACACATAGTAGCGAAAGTAATAACATGTAATCATCGACAAAAATACATTGCAAGTTACATTTCTTAAAGATCCCAAGACGTTGAATCACGTTTAAATTTAATTAAATCTAAGTCTAACAACTATCACATACATATGAAAGAATAATTAGAAAGTCCCATGTCCATAATATACATTTGTTCTGAATGCCTCTCGGCAAATTAATTCGGAATGCTCAATCATCCACTGTACAAGTCACAGGGTATGAAAGGCTTAAAAGAATATACATATGTAAAGATCAAGATACAACATCCTCAAATCCATGATACAAAGTACAGTAAAAATATATGAAACTATTCACCATACATGATACATCCATACATCCATAATGATAAAACATCTATCATAAAATCTAACTATCCATCATAATAATCCAAGAACATAGTGAAGGTAAATGCCAATCACGAAAACTCCAGCCACGGTGACCACGGAATGGATCTCAATGGTAAGAGTAAAAGCACTACCACCCGACCGTGTGGAACCTAAATTGTCCACTCCCACCGCGCTGAGGAGATAGTCTCAAGTCCCAAATAGGATAACAAAACCTATAATCAAAAATACTCTCTAAGTCCAGGAAATCCTATAAGTATGCTAACTCAAGGGTTCCTAAAAGGATCGACATCTAAATCCCAGAGGTACCACAAGACACGTAGGAAACCTAATATGCAAGTGGGAAAGTGTCATCGCAAAAGTCATGTAGAAGTTACCCGAGCAATCCCTTAGAAATCCCGGGTCCCTACTGATCTTGCGGCCACTAGTATCCTCTCGTACTGACGAGGAATACTATGGAATGCAAGGTAGTAACCAAGCATTCTCTCTACCCCATCCTAGTCTGTACTAGCACTCATGGCATGGGAGAGAACATACAATTATCTTGTTAGGTTCATTTTCTCTCATTTAGTGTAAAATGTTTTCACTTATTAAAAATGACTTACAATGGGTTTCTCAAGGAAGCCTCTTAGGGCTCCAACCCCCATTGCAAGCCACTTCCTAACTCTACACATAGATAACCTACCCTAGCTCATGAACTCGTAAATCAAAGAATCATAATAAAACCACCTCAGTCCTATACAAGCAACTGAAAAACATCATAAAAAGATAATCCACAAAATTACATCAGTTCTTCATGAGCAACAGATAACATCAAATAGTAATCATGTAATCACGACAGTTCTCTATCAGCAACTGAAGGCATCAATGATAAGTCACAAAAACCAATGGTTCTCTAATGAGCAACTAGAAAGTAATACAAGTATAACTGATCGAGACTCAGAAATGGTTATCAAATATAACTGATCGAGACTCAAAAATGGTTAAGTTATGTATTCTCAAATACATACACCTCAGCTTCACACAAGGAAACTAGAAAGCAATAACAAACAGTAACACAATCATGTCATAGAGCACTTCATCACATTACCATGGTCAGGTTAAGAAAGATCGAGACCAAATCATCATGACATCACATTCACAACCCCGAGCCTCTGGTAACAACCTGAACTGGTCAACGCTAAACCAACCCCAAAACATTCAACGTACAAAGACAACATCAAAGTCTCAGAAATTGGATCTGAAAGTATATTGTTTGAGTTAAGGTAAGGTTTATGTTTCAGTTTAATGTCAATTTCAAGTAACTAGGTTTTCACAACTACCCTTTACGATTAACCCTTTTCTATAATAACTTTCATTAAATCAATACTCCAAATTTATAATTTACTCAAATAAAATTCATTATTAATTAACTTAATTAAACTAATTTTAATTAAATTAATCAATAATCATTTGATCTAATTACTTATTTTAATCTAACCATTAATTGTTAATTTATTAATATCTAAGCAAAATTATTAATAAATTAAAATTTACAAACTATGTCTATGCATTTAATATTTATTTATTAAATATTAATAAAGTTAAAACTATTATTAAATTAAATATATTATAATTTTATTAAATAAAAAATTTTAAATAATATAATTTATTTTTAATAAATTAAAAATTATATAAAAAAAAACACAAAATGCGAAAATCAAGTTTTATATATTTTTTTCATGCAAAATACGTTTATAGCCCGTCGGCTTGGCCGCAGGCGTGCACTCGCAGGGCCTGCAGCGGCAGGTACTCTGTACCTGTCATCGCAGTACCTGCGACGCAGGGTACTATCGGCCTTCGACAGTGGGGAGCGGGTACGGGGTGATTCCCTCCCCCCCCACTATATATATATATATTTTATATTATATTTTTTTTTCTTTTCTTATTTTATTTTATATATATAATATCTTATATTTTTAAAACAAAAGAATACCATTTCGTTATTAATAAGACTTTTATTAATAAACAAAATAATTAAGAATATATATATATATATATATATATATATATATATATATATATATATATAAAAGCATTGAAAAATTGGTCTCTCTTTTTTTAAATTGATATAGAAAATATATAGTCAACCAATCGATCTTCTAATTTAGAATTTCGGTATTAGATTCAACCGTTCCCATTTAAATCTTATGTATACAGAAGTTTATTGGCAAGCATTTGATAAATTCCAATATCGTAATGTTTTAACATTCATCACAGAGAATTCCAGATTTACAAACCTCAGACACGAAGAAGACAGGAAAGGATAATTGCGTAATAAATCGATAATCGAAAACACAAGACCCTACCTGATCCTGATGCTATTATGCAATCTCCAGAAACTGTAAAAGAATTCGCTCCTCTCAATAACCTTCCTCTGGAACACTTTCTTGGTATCAGCTTTCTGAAATTTGCTTCCAAAAATTGTCTCCCAAAAATTCCTGTCCAAATTCCTCTATATCAAAAATGAACCCCTAAAGTTGTGATAAGCAATTTCTCCTCAAATCGGGGCACTAATTGTGCGTTTACCCAAGAAGACTCTTTGCAAAACTCAGTTAACTCCAAATTAACTTTTATTATCTTTTCTTATTCTTTTGCATTCAACTTTCATGCACATTAAGTTGAATTATTAAATAACTTTATTTAAAATTTCACTTGACTTCTATTCTTAATTAATTTATTACTTTAATCTTATGTGCACTTTTAAGAAATTAAAATAACATTATTAATTTTTATAATTTAATCTTTTAATTTAATTCTTATATTTAACTCATGTTTAGATCATGTGATCTAGAATTCTTAATAAATTAATATCTTTCAACTTTTTAATTTATTTTAGAACTTAATTGATACCATATTTAATTAATTTAAATAACAATAATATTTAGCATTTATTTAAAAATGAACTCCAAATATATTATTATTAAATTAAATAAATATTATCCTGTTCTAAATATATCTTTGAACTTTAATCTCCAACTTTAATTCTTTTATTTATTTAATTAATTAATTAAATATAAAGATATCATAACAATTCTCTATTAAATTAAATCATTAATTAATCTTTTTTTTAATTAGACTTAATTAATAGAAAATACACCAAGGACTCATAAAGCAACATACGAAAACCCATCATAGAAAAATACATACCAAATCAACAAAAAGGGTTATAATCACGAAATTACATCATTTGATGCATTCGGAGGGTACTTAACTCAGATACTTGTCCTAATTATCAATTAGGACAATTGGCTAAAGGGTTTAGGATTTGGACTTAAGAGTTTATCTCCCCTCTCTTACCATTGAGACAGTGCGATAGGGTACGCTCATCCTGACAATTCAGGGAAGTCAATACCCGGTACCTGCAACCTGCATAAAATCCACGCATGTACAAACACAATATTCTAAGCTAAACAGACAATGGCAGGAAGTGGTGCATCGTGTAGATCTCGACTAGCAGGTGACTACGACTCCCTTCCTTAACCATATCAGAAACACCATACATAAATAAAACAACACGCACACCATACACATGTAGTATGGGGTAAGTATCCATAAGAAGCACATGAAATAATAAACCATCTAACTAATCATCATCGATAACTGAAACCATTGAATAATCATCATACATGCATGAAATATAGAGTACCAAGTAATCTCATCATATAATAAACTGAGTGTAAACATCATCTGATAATCTCTAAAATAATAATACTATTCATCAAACATAAATTGGCCTAAAAGAGTTTGGCAATCATATCATAAATGTAGCTCGAAAATGTAGACTAGGGGCAGGCACTACACAGGATAGTTGGGCAGCCAAGAACTAGCATACTATTACTACATAGAGCAGATGGAAAAAGTTTCCCTAGTCCTACTACTTGAAAAAATTGTACAATTGGCAATGTGATTGTATAGTACCAAAGTAACAAGAATTGAAATTGGCTCAAAATCGGCAAGCTCGAATTGAATAGTGTGAATCACTATGATTCTTGGAACAATGTTGCATACACATAATATATTATGTAGTAATAATCTGATTATATATACAATTACAAATTGACCTATAGCTATTGTTGCTCCCTTATATATGCAAAAGGGAATTCAAGGTCATTTCAATTTGACATTGAGTCATTTGGAAAGGGTTGTAATTATTTGTAATTGACAATTGTTAAGTATATTATGTTGCAAGCTGATTTATAATTATAAATTATAATACATTTTTTTTTAAAATAGAGCTTATTCTATTAAATGCATTATGTTACAATTTTTGAAATAAATTAGAATCAATGAAAATCTCAACATGTTAAAAAAATACAATCAATGAAAATCTCAACATGTAAATTTGTAACATCAACATGTTCAAAAAATAATAATTTATGCATCTATAAAGGGATAGTGAATGAAGGCTATAAATTAACTTCTACAAACATGTTACATAACTAATTAGTAGGTAGAGTCTTAGATTAGAGCTAGTAGCATATTACTTCACTCACACAGAAGTTAGAACTTGAGGTTGAGATGCTGCTATAGTTGCCATTCTGCCTAGATCGGCTTAGCATCACTATCATCACAATCCTCCTCATTTATCGCATACACTATTTCATTGTTCATTGTGTTCTCTTCAGATTCACTACCAGTGTTAGACTCATTATGCATGCCAAAGTCAACATCATCTTCATTGCTTACAATATCAGGATATGAAACACTACCACTGCCACTTGGGTTTGAAATGTTGGCAATCCATCTTCTTTGACATTGGTTTCTCCAAATGCTGATAGCCCTATCATAAGGGAAATTTTCTACCTCATACCTAGAATTATAGAGCCTCAAACAATTATCCAAATTTTTGTCTAATTTGCTTCTAACATTTGACTTTAGGAATCCCAAAGTACTAAAAACTCTCTCATCCTCCACTAAGCCCAATATCATTGTCAAACATAAATTGGTAAGCTTGAAATATTCTAGTATTGTCTCTCTCAATTGATTGCTCTCACCAAGGTTTTTCCAAAGCTTTGTTACCACTCCCTCTTGATTTGGGTTCTCCATAAGAGCATATTGTTCCCTCATTATGTTTGCAAAAGAATATGATTGATCTCTCAGTCGAGATTCATCTAAAATTCCATTTATAGTGACTCCATTGATTACTTTAGGTTTATAAAAATGGTGAATCAAAGCCGTCATCCTTCTTCAAAAATTAGTCAGATAGTTTAGAGACTAATATTGTGGAAAAATAATTGAATTGCTTCGAGCAGTTCCTCTGGAGGGAATATGAATGTGATATCTGATGAAAGATTGTAGCAAACTCACTTGATAGGGTCAAGCATATAGTCTTTGATCTTCTTGAAGTCTTCACTTGTAACATGTGAATGTACCTTATTTGGTACTGATTCAACTTCACTTCCTACTTTTTTGGAGTTGGAGTCAGGGTTGACGTGGGCATAGTTCTGCATTGGTATGTTAACTCCATGTATCTTGGCATATACCTCATTGTTTGCACCAATATGTAAAAAGTTCCCAAGATTGTTCAAAACTGAGATTTCTAACCACTTTCCAAACTTTGTTTCATCTAATGGTATTAATCGGTACAGAGTATCCAGGCTACTACATGTCATTTTACTTAGCTTATTATATTCTACAATGTACATAGCTCTTTATTGAACTTTTTTTATAATATTTCTCATGTCCTGTAGCACGGGGAGAATAGTTACCAAAGTTAAGAGCACCTTAACATTATTTAGGCTTGAATATAGCTGAGGGAATCTATCTCGCATAGAGTGGATTAGTCCAAGCAATGATGGGTATTCAGACATTACTTGATGTGCCGGTCCATCCAACAAGATCCATCTATTATCATTGTCTTTAAGAAGCTTCTTCCCATCAGTAAGTCTTTCAAAAAAGTGTTGAAATTCTTGGACTCATTTTGGACTTCGACACAAGTATTGGTAAATCTCTTTGATTAGAGATTCCACTTTACTTACACAACCAAAATTGCTGACAATTCCAAAAGTTAGATTCATTTGATGGGCCATGCAATGAATGGGAATAGTGTAGGGTGCCATTTCATTCATGATCTTTTTGCAAAGACTGTCTTTATGGACTTGCATAACTGAAGCTCCATCCACTCTAGCACACACCAACTTTTTGGCAATCTCCATTCTATTCAAACCTCCATATTCAATTAGAGTAGTCTTTAATAATTTATATAAATTTTCACTTGTCGCACTATGATTCAATTTAGCAATAGATAGTAGAAATGGTTGACAACAAATACTATTTACAATATAAATATTCATGCACACCTAGGAAGTATTATCAATTGTTGTAACTTCATCTAGAGACAATGCAATTAAATTAGAGTCTTTAATTTTGTCCTTCATATCTTCTTTTTCAACTTGTGCAAGACATCTAGCCCATTCCCACCTGTTGTTTACTGACCAATGACTATTTAGATAATTTCGAGTTTTCAAAAAGTGTAATAAGGTAGGAATTGAAGGGTAGTCTATCATAGGACATCCCCTTTTCAATATATAAAAAACCACATTTAATTGAACTACTTTTCCCATATTTTGTTCTTCCATTGCTTTCCCAATGAAATCTTCAATGGAACCTTTTATTGCAGAATGCTTCTCCTATAATTGATGGTGTAACTCATATATTTAACCATTCCTAATATGTAGACAGTTCTCATTTCTTTTCCAAGTTAGCATAGATTTTTCAACTCCATCTATAGTTTCCTTCTTGTAAACTTTATCAACATGTTTTTCTATGGAATCAATTTTAAGTTGCAACCTCTTCTCCTTCTTTGTTATCTATGTGCAAATCTTACATCTGTATTCTATAGGAGGCTCACCATCAATTAGATTGGGCATAGGTTCAATGAAACAATACTTTTCCACCCATTCTAACTAAAAATTCCTTTTGGATAGATCCCAGCAAGATCGATCTTTCGTTAATTCTAATTTTATTTTCCCCTTTTGTGCATGAACACGATTTATGGAATTAGTTTTGGTTTTCTTACCTAACTGGTTTGGGACTGACTCCAACTCTATAATCTTAGTTTGTGTCTCCTTGCTCAGGGGAAGTGCCCCCAAATCTTGTTCAAGTTTGTCGTCGACTAAAATATTAGGTTCACCAACTTGAACTTCAATATGGTATGAGGGTCCAACTTGTGATGAATGTCCTTTTTCAATAACACCAAAGATATAACTTGTGAATCTTGTAGGTTGCCAAGATTTCAACCACCAAAATATGCCACTATGGTTTTTTGTTTTGGTAATGGTGGCCTCTCTTGGCTTTTAGGGATCCTATTGGAACCCCTATTACCCCTCTTGTTTGACATGGAAAATTGATAAAGGAAACAAAAAAATATCAACTTAGTTGTTGAAAAAAAGACTCAACTACATAGACTACATATAATAGCAATAATATGATTCATTATCAAAAAAAGGGTACTACTACTATGGCACTACAGTCTATGGAACTACAGTCTATGGTACTACCCAATATAATTCACAAACCTATAGGCTATCCTAGCATGTGAGATGTCCAGTCACTAGTGGACACTGGACAATAAAACTAAAAAAATAACCAGTACCACTATACCAGTGGTCCAGTAGCACTATTGACATAAAAAATAAATTAAAAATCACCTCCCTTTTATAAAAACTAGGGTCCACAACTCAATGGCCAATGCACTCAACACTTTGAAAGTTTGGCAGAAATAAGAAATGCCAGTCTCCAGACTAGAAAATAGTGAATTGTGTAGAATAATAATATCTTATAGTCCAATATAGGTTGGTGAATTAGGAAAGATTAACAAGTGGGAATGTCAAATGAATGTGAAATGCACCTTCCTATGCAAGCCCACAATAGGAAATAGTTGGCTAAATGGGGTCTGTGATTGACACACATCGGTAAAATGCTTGGTGACACCAAACCCAAAGGAAAATTATTTGGTTGTAGTAATGTAAAAAGAAAGTTGACCAATAAGAAATAACATGCAAAGGCTGGAAATATGTTTAAAATAAATGTATATAAAATGTATATTGCATTAGTGATTAGACCGATATTTTTGACCAATCATGTGATAACTAATGAGTGACTAGCCCAGGCATTGGACCCAAATCTAATAAATATCGAGCAACATGGTTGACCTGCGTTGCATGAGCTATTCACCAAATGATGATTGACTTGTCAGATGAGATTGCCAAAAGGAAAATATTCACCACTAAAGTAATCCCTATCAGTAACAGGCTTTGCCTACTAATGCGAGACACTCCCATCAATTTATCCAACTATCTATTCATTATAAATTCTATATAAATGAATGGACCAGAATGAAGATTACTCAAATGCTTATTTATATTAGTTTCTTTGGAAGCTCCACAATAGGTAGAAATGAATATATTCAAGGATAAAAGTTATTGGCTTTGCCTACTAGTGTGAGACACTCCCATGAATTTATCCAACTGTCTATTCATTATAAATTCTATATAAATGAATGGACCAAAATGGAGATTACTCAAATGCTTATCTATATTAGTTTCTTTGGAAGCTCCACAATAGGTAGAAATGAATATATTCAAGGATAAAAGTTATTGGCATACTGTATGTTGCTCTCAAAGGAATAAATGATGTTCAATAAAAATGATATCATTTTTCCACAAAAAAGACATGATTGAAAATTATTCACAATTCTAAGAATACTTATCTATACCAATCCTAATGTGAGCAGATTAAACATAAAAGTGTTACATTAGATGTAAGAAGTTACACCTCTCAAATTTACAAAAGGAAACAACCTTGAGCATAAGAAAAATAAAAAATAAAAAACTAATTAATATTAACAATTCCTTATTTGGCCATGAAGAGTAGGAAGTGGCAGAACATGACAAGGGTGATTGATAAAGTAAGTTTGCAATGCTTCTTCTTGGATGGGAAGGAATCTATTTGACGTAAAGGTGGTTTTATGTGGGAGAAGCTCCCTGAGCCATGGAATGAGGTCTATTTGATATTGATGAAGTTCCTAACTCTAGAAGGGAGGTATAGTGTCTATTATTACTACCATTTCCCCCTCCTAAATCATTTTCAGCATCATGATTTAATTTACATTTTGTTCTTTTTGTTGAATGATTTAGAGGACAAGGTTACTGATATAAAAGAAAAAATTTTAAAAAGGGGGTTAATTTTACCATTTTACATCAAGGGTTAATTTTTCAATTGTATCAGTTCCACCTCACCTTGGTCCCCCTTGGATAGTGGAAGTTGGTATTATAACTCATCCCAACCTTGACCCCAACTGGTTCCACTTAGGATCATGGGTCCCAGAGCCCCTGCCCCACAACCTTTTCCTAGAAGGTCCATTGTAGATTTAAAGTGCACAACTCATGGGATAAAAGGAAAACAAGACAAAGGGATAAAGAAGGAATCAATGGAGTCAAAGGAGGAGGGGAAAGGGGCAAGTAGGAGGTTGAGGAGGTTAGCTAAGTCTAATGCTAAGAGGCAACTAAAAGTGGAGGCCTTGCAAGAGGAGGAGATGAATTATGAAGACACAGGCCATCCCAAACAAAGGTTGAAAGAGAAGGCATCAACTTTTGGGGAAGCGAGAATGGAGGAAGAGCAAGAGGAGATCTCAGACTCTTCTTAGCCTAGCTCGGATGAGGGGTTGAAGGATTGAAAGGAGGTGTCACACTTTTAAGCAACCATCAAACTGGGGTATCTAGACTTAACAAGGGACCACTTTCCTAATATGGTGGATAAAGTGCCCTCCCCCATAATGATTTCCTCCCCTATTAAGGATTTTTCCAAGGATAATGCTAACCCCCCAATTATGCAAGAAGTTACTATGTTGAAAGCAAATGGTTTTCCTAGTGACATGTACGAGGTCAATGTGGAGATCACAAAGAAGGCTAGCAGTGAGGTATAGGAAAGAATTCATGCACTGAACTAGATAATGCATCTACTAAAAAAGTTCACTGTCAAAGTGACACATGCTACCACACTGAACATGCTTCAGGACTCAGTGAGAGACCTACCAAAGGAGGATACAAAAATGTTGTTTGACTTCCCTATGGAAGACTAGGCTAACATCCTCTTGGGGAGGATGAAGGATAAGAAGCCTTAATGGTTCTCTCATTTTTTTTTTTATGCTATTAATCTACTAATTATTGAACTTGATGGGGTTTAAGGCTTTCATGCCTTTGTTTATATATTTTTGTAGCTTTACTAGTTTTATTATAGGCAATATGTATGTAAGGTCTGTTGATACTTTTTAAATTATGATCATGAACCTTTTTTTTTTTTTATTAAGTGGTAGGGGGTAGTTTTGGTTAATGGTTATCTACTTATTGTTGACCAATTTGATTGTTTATGGGTGAGTCCTCTAGTTTTGGTTTCTTTTAATTCAAAAACAATTCTAATGGCCCTTTCCAGTTATCTAGTAAATTTGAGAAAAATAGTGGGCATATGAAGATAATGTATTAGTTAAGTTTTTCATAATCTCATTTGACTCAATATATAATTTTAAAATGTTCAATGTCACTTTCTTTAACTTTATTACTTCCAAAAAGAGGGTGAAGAAAAGTCTGCTTGAAGTAATTTGTTAGAATTAATCCAGTTAATAGCAACTCCCATTGTCACCTACATTTATATTTTAGAAGTGTGAAAGATGTTGAAATTCAATGAAAAAGAACTTTTATTGTCATCTATTGGCTAAACAGAATGAGAAAATTATGTGCAGTTATCCTTGTTAGCGAGAGTAAAGAGAATGCTACTATGACAACTTTCATGTAACGATGAAAGAAACTCAATTAACAAAGAGGAGGAAGATAATATTTAAAAGCAACATATGGAAGTTGCTTCCGAAAGAAAAAGAATCAATTATATCTTAGTAATCTTGATGTAAATTGTAGTATTTTTTACCTCAAGTTTCAATAAATCAAATCATGTCATATAATAGTTAAGTTAGATAAAAATATATGTGTTTATATATATTTAGGTGAAGAGTAGAAATTAATAATGATTAAAGCTAGGAAGAAACTTATGTTATTAGAGGATACAAAAACTAAAAGGAGAAGTTCAAACGGAAACATACCACAAAAATTTCTAGACATCAATACTATATAAGATATATATAAAAATCACATACATAATGTTAAGCCAACTAAAATTAGAAATAAAAAGAAGAGGAATTTCAAAGACAGTTTGTCTAGACATGAAATTTCACTAAAAAGGGGAGTGCTGATAATTCTAAAATACTTCTTAAAGTTACCTAATATAATAGTTTAGAATAAAGGAAATCCAACATTGGGAAAATATCCCATGTGTGCTACAAATATACAACTACAATAAAAATAACATATCTTTAATATTATATACTTCTAGGTCTAAACGAAGGCATGAAATTTGTGGGGATAAGTATAGACTACTATAATAAAAAATATACAAAAAAATTGTCAATCTCTAAATTTGTTTAAACACATCAACATATAAATGATCAGTTACATTAATGTAAAGTTAAGATTGTTATGCTTTAATTAGTGTTTAGTAAAAATATGTAATGATGATAGAATTTCATTTATACTCTTGAAAAAAATATTTATTAAAAATTATATAAAATATAGTCGAAAATGAAAGAAATTGTCAAGATGATACTTTGAATATCTTTTAGTAATGATTTTGATAGAAAATTATAAAATGACTAAAAGCAATATATGATTCCAAAAAAAATATTCAAGAACTTAAAACTTCATTAACCCCCCTACTATATTTTTGGTCTCTAGTTATGCCCTATACAAATATTTGTCTTCTTAAATATTCATTTTTGGTGTAGTTTTGATGTTATTTAAGAAATGAATTAAAAATATGTCAACATTTACATAATGACGAGGGCACAAACCAACACAAAACAAACACAACAAGAAAAGGAGAATATTATTATCAAAAGTGATATGCTATGGCACTCAATACAATGAAAACAATCTCAATGACATGCCCTACTAGCTTACAATGTTATATGATTTTGCAGAAAAACCCTTCTCATGGTACCTTCTCCCAAACTTGACCAAAACTACATTTACAATGCAAGAAATGACTTTAAGTAACCCGAATTAGGTTTAGGGTTAGGAATACATTTTAGAATATGTCATTCAAGATCCACCTCCAAAATGGAAGGTTCTAGAAAACATGTTAGAAGTCAGTGTAAAATTAGAAGATTACAGATCAAGTATTGTTTAGTGGCGAATATTCATAATTTTGTGAATTTAAAATTTTTTTGCTAGTAATTTGGCTAATAATTTAAGATTTGATGTAACCTAAATTGCCACATTTTTATTAAATTTAGCTCTAAAATATTTTAAATTGCTAAATAATTTATTTTATTAAAAAATTTAAACTCAAAGATTAGCCACAATATTCAATACATGATTAGATTTGATTAACCTAAATATTATATATTATCAAAAAAATTAAATTAGTTCACTAATAATTATCATAAATATTAGTTACTTTAGGGATATATTACCAATATTTAGTTTTCACTATTAATTTAAAATATAATGTAATTATCCTCATAATTTTCATTAGATAAAACATATTCAATTTTGATTTGTAATATTCCATGGCAATTAGCAAACTTCCTATTATTGCTGAGATTCACTAATATTTTTTGCTGAAAATTTATGATTCCAAATAATCCCCAATGTAAATAATATTAAAAATAAAAAAATTAAGAGATTTGCCAAAAAAAATAATTTGGTTTTTCAAAATAATGAGAAATTCACCAATAATTTATATCTCTTTCTGGAGGGGGGTTTCTTAAAGTTTACCTTAATTCTAGAAATGGTAGTCCAACTTTTGGGATGCTTAACTTTTGATCGAGGACTCTGATTGATGAATTATTTAAATTTTTGGAAAGCTCTCCAAGCGTTCTATAGTCGTATGGACTAGCCATGCTCATCCCCCATTTTTTGAGCCCATAAAAGACCATTTAGAGCCTCAAATCTAACTTTGAAGCACTCTTAGGTGTCTCTAAGCAAATTAAAAGTACAATAACCTTCAAACTGTACAACCTTTTGACCTGATTCTTTTTTTAGAGTACTTTAAATTATAAGCATAATCATTCCTCCAACTTACACCTTCTAACTCATCATAATTATGTCTCAATTACAAAATAATCTATTTTTTACATTGGCACATATCTTGAGGTGCTCAAAAACACTAACCCAAAAAACCAATAGTGGAACAATGAGAGTTGGAATCTCTAATTGACCCAAATGGGTATCACGAAATAAAGACATTAAATAGAAACTAACACTAAGCATATTTTTTTGTGATACAAAATTGTCTTAGACACCACTCGATGCTCATGCATCACATAACTATACATTTTATATACTTTCCTAGTCTTTAGTTAGACTATTTTCTATCCAACAATGACTAGGAAAGTTTCTAGACTACCACATGGCTCACAAAATTAGAATTATCTATTTAAAAACCTTGCACACATATCAAATGCATTATCTTCATTCCTTCAAATGTCATTCTAAATTTACCAACATGATAAGTTGTACAAGTGTGCCATACTAATCATATGGAAGTGGTCAACCAAATATAACCATCACTAGTACACTTATCATATTGTGTTAAATAATTAGATCAATTATTTGGAATCATTGTAATAATTACATATTGATGTAAGGGAATATTGGATTCTTAGGAAGTGTACACCAACAACAAATATTTTTTCTTCTAATTTCCTACTTGCATGGTTTTTCTTCTTCTCCCAATGAACCTTCAATTTCTGTTCGTAATTGTTCTAAACATAGGGAAGTGTTCTTAACTTTATATTAGATCTTCACCTAGCTCTAAACCTTGATATGTTTCCCCAGACTCATGTTATTTACAATTATTTGAAGATCTTAATTGTTCTTTTTATTTCACATCCTTTTTTTCTCTAATCTCACAACTAGGATTTCAAAACTAATGAAGAATAATGACTAATAACTAGATGTCATTTTACCTTTTGATACATATATATTCAATACATTTTCTTATCATTGAAAATGTAATCCCTTTTTGGTACACTTCTGGGCCACACAATTCTACAAGCTGAGGTAGTTATTCATAGTTTAAGTTGGAGATAGTAGATTAGCACTCAGAATATTAAGGCTAAGGTATGTCTATCTACAACTAAATCTATATGGCTAGTATGTAAGCCTACATGTTAGAGGTATATTGTAACTACAATTTTCCTGATAAGAATGGTGATAAATTTGTAATTTTCAAGTTGTTATTTTTTGTCTCCATTGTGTTACTATCTATACATATATTTTAGAGATCACATGAAGGTTCCTCCATCCTTGGTTACATTGAGTTGTGTCAAATAGGACTTTTGTTATAGTGGTTGAACATTAATTGAAGTAGTTGTAAACCTCTAGATTTGTTTTCCAGAGGTGGTAAGGTGAGTAACTAGCCCATAATTCTTGATGACCTATGAAATATGGTTTGAGGAAGCATATACGTATATCCACATGTAATGAACTTATTGAGACAAATTGTACAAAATTTTGAATTTTTAGAGACTACCTATAGAAGACATTAACAAATCAATGATGTAAAAAAGAGTGAAGTAGAAAATGAAGAACGAGAATTAGACTAGCTTGATTATTTAGATATTAATAACCTTTTGAATTGACCTAATTCTAATGGAAATTGACATTTAGATGAGGTTCATGATTGTTTTACAAAGATGTAAAAGTATATTGAGCTACAAGGAAAGTCTTTACCTACAAACTATCAAGTGAAACATTTTAGTAATTCAAAGAATCTAACATAGAAAAATATTATTTTTAAAGGAGAAAATATATTGGATACAAAATATGGTCATAAAGATGATGAGTTTGAAAGGGTTAAAGTTATTTGAGTGGTTTAAATGTTTTAATTTAAGATGAGTTTAGTTTAGACAAGATACATAATGTAGAGGAATCTTATTAGTATGCCCAAAACATTATGGAGAAATTGAAGTAAAGATAAAAGAAAAACAAGGAAGAAGGGGTGAAAGATTTAAAAGATGAAGAAAATTTACAAGAGGAGGAAGATCTCTAGAGATAATAAAATAGGAAAGGCATATATTAGAGAAAAAGGTTCATCAAAGAGATGAGAGAAATTTCCATAAAGGTGGTGTATCAAGTGGGTATATGATAGAAGCCTTAAAGGTATTCATTAAAACCTATTTTAAGTGTAGAGAAGGTCATGAAGAATTTAAATGGACCAAATGTAATTCAGTTAATAGGACAAAAAGTAATCGTAGATGTAATTATGTAGAAGAAGAACCTATTGATTGTTTTTGAGTCAACTAAAATAAAGAGAATTACGAATGATGAGGATATACCTATTTCACATGAAAATGTATCATGAATCATTACTAGGGAATAATTTTTCAAGATAAGATTCAAATATTAAAAAAAAAATGTTAGAAAGTGGTAACTGAGAGTGGTAACTCAAATAACCCAAAATTTAAGGAGTTAGTAGAGAAATTGAAGTTGGAGTGGCTAAAGCATTCAAAACCCTATGTGATGGAAAGGATAAAGGATAACCATAAGGTACTTGTGATCAAATATTAATTAAAGTGAAATCAAATATTATAATTCATCAAAAAATTGTGCTATTATTCTTAAGGATGTTTGTCATATATTATTAGGTAGACCATGGTAGTATGAGAGGTAATATTTTGATGATGCAAGGAAAAAAAGTAATAGAATCTTTACAAATAAGATGAGACAAGTATTTGTACTTTAGTACACTATCCTATGAATGATAATTGCACTAGTGTTAGGATTTTTCTAGCTTAAGGAATTATGTGTATTGGATGGATTGAAGAGTGATAACATGTATTATGATTTAATCTATAAGAATTTTGAATTGGGAATAGAAGAAGGGAAACCTAATGAGATAAATGAAATATTGATATATTATCAAGACATCATATCAAGTAATTTTCATGATAGATTTTCAACTATAAGATGTATTATATATTAAATGAATTTAATCCCAAGAGAAAATCTACAAAATAAGGAAACACATTGAATGAATCCTATAGAGAATTTGGAAATAAATATAGAAAAGAAAGAATAATTTAGGAATGTTTTGATTACAAAGAGTTTGAGTCTTTGTTTACTACTTGTAGTATCAAGACGTAACAATATTGGATAGTCAAAAATGTCTATTGATTGAAGATCTATAAATAGCAGAAATGCAAATGGACACAAGTATATTTGAGAGAAGACAACCCTCTCTGCCACATATTTGAACATCGAAATGAAACAAACTTCAGTACAAAAATAATATTTAACCTTACAAGATTATTTGTAATTAATGAAAATTTGAAGTAATAATTCAATAAAAGCATATAAAAAAATATTTAAAAATTGTAATCATTAAAAAAAAACTGTAAGCATTTTTCTGTTTTCTTAAACACAAATAAATTTGTAATTAAGTTGTTTATTTTTTCTAAGTTGAGTTGAGTTAATGAAGAACAAGAGCTTTGTAGAGCTAGAGTCCTGCCTTATAAGAGAAAGGGAAAGAAAAGATAATTATAATAAATCAAATTGTAAATGATTTCAAAAAAATGTCATTAGAAAAAGGAAATAAAGGAAGATAAAATATAATATCAACACTAAATGGTACAAACTAGTTTAGCTTTGATATTAAACAAAGTAATAATTTTAAATTATTTCTAGAAGAACCAGGCTATAGACAAAAAAAAAAGCATTATATAGATTCATTTGTTTTTCAAAAAAATTATTTCAAAACAGTTATGGGTAAAATCAATTATCAATTAATTTTGAATAATTTATTTTAGAAAAAACACATTAATAACTTTTTTTTTTCCTATAAAATTTTCCTTTCTCCCTATGATCAATTGCTTTCCACTTTCATATTTACCATGTACAATAGTTTACTTTCAAGAGTTGTTTCTATTTTGTGAATGAGATATTTAAAAATATTGTTCAGTTCTTGATTATAAATAAATTGATAATAAACATATTGTAAGAATTATAAAGATTTGTAAAAAACAATGTCAAGAATAATCATGTATATAGTATAGATGGTGTGATTTGTTCCATAGATTAAGCACTTGTTAGATAGGGATATTATTTAGATGTACAGTTCTATGAGCATTTTACCACAAGTTAAATGATTTCATTATGTAAACTTAGAAACTTCAAATGAAAAAGTAAAAATTGAATAAACCAAAAAGCCCCCCCTTTTTTTGCCTAATTACATACAAAAAATAGCATGAAATATCTATCAGTGTATGTTATCCTATTTTGTTTCCCATTGTTTTTCTTTGTTGATCATTTTTCCACATTCTCCATCACTTGAGGTATGGAAATGTTGACTACTCCAAACAAATATGAATGTCCTTTGTTGTGGCTAAAAATTTCAGATTTATTGTTTAAACAACATTACCAGATGTCGGTTGAATGCCACTAGCTTCACATTTTCCTTTTCTTATTGCATTACAATTTCTATTGTTGATGAGCTACACTTTTGTTGGTTATTATTGTACTTATCCAATATTTCATTTTCCCAAGTGGATTTGTGGGATACACAAAAATTATGTAACAAGGAGAGTGCAAGGGGTGCTAGAAAAATGCATTCAGACTTGTAATTACAGTGAAGTGACCTGATATTTTTCATAGACAAAAACATAAACCTCATAAATTTGAGTACACTTAAATGAAGAGTGACAATGGGAATAGAACATCTACCTATGGGGTAGAAGCAAGGAGTTGGGTCTCAATTATGTAGAAGTTCGTGGATTGAGATTGTACTCTATTAGAAATAGGTACCCATTTTTAAAAAATAGGTACCTGTGTTAGGCTCGGGCACCTAATCCTAAATTTAAAAAATGGGCACCCATTTTTTATTTTTAAAAAATGGGTACCCGTTTTTGAAAACATAAAAAAATATACTTTTTAGAAACGAGTACCTATTTTTTACTTTTTAAAAATGGGTACCCATTTCTAAAAAATTTTAATTTTATTTTTTGTAGGGGATTTAATATGTTGATTTGACATATTCAAAACAACTACCAATTTTTTGAATTTCAAATAATGGGTACCCATTTTTTACAATATTGAGTGGTATTTTTTTCTACCACTTCGCATTTTAGTTTAGGATAAGCTTGGTGAGACAAAGCCTATGCCTTGACCTCTCAAGATATGGCTAAGGCATTGAACTAATAAATTCATGCCTTGGCATAAAGTTTAGAGGGTCTTCTTCATCAAATTCTTTTATGAAATAAAAACAAATTAGAGCTCTCATTGTCCTAATTTTAGAAATATAAATTTTATAGTGCTATGATTTTATTTACTATTTTTGCACCATTTTTTTATGAAAGGTGGTACCTAAATGTAAAATAGTGAAGTTCATTAAAACGTTAAAAACTTTTTTATTTTATGATTTTTCTTAAATTAATTTATGTCATCAATCTACATACAATTCTTTTGAGGTTTAAAACAAAAAATCAAAAAGTGAAATTTTGATTAAATTATGGTGTTCGTACATGAGAGGTTTTAAAATTTACCTTTATAGCCAATTAATAATTAATAGTAAAAATTATTCAATAAAATATTAAGGAAAAATATTGTTATCAATCTTAGGTGTATTATGTAACTCCCTTTAAAAGGATTTATGAAAATTCATTTATTTGTGTCAAATTATGGTGTTTGTACATGAGTGTGGTATGGTCCTGAAACAAGCATTTTGAAAAAGTGGTTTTTAAAGTTCTATACCAAAAAAAAAACTATCATATGGGTACACAAATAAATAACATATTCAAAAACTAGAATATGAACACTATAAATTTTATTGCTAAAGTTTTTTTTTTTTATACTCAATTTCTAAATGCCTCAAATTTTGACATCAAATGGACAAAAAAATTCAAAAATAGGAAAAACACTTCCACTTTTTTTCCCAAAAGTGAGACCCAACTTCTTGCACATACCCTATGAGAAGACTTCAATTTGTAAAATTGGATGTGTGATCAAGTATGGACCCTTCAGATAATTTTCTTTAAGGAGTTTAACTCTCTATTGGGTTTTCTTGCATGTGCAAGCTTTTGAGAACATACTTTTGTAGCCATTCAGATATTGCAAACACCCTTAATTCTCTTCTCACGCTTGACTTTCAAGAAAATTTAACATAATCAGTTTTTTAGTTAGTCAAACTTCAAAGTCTTGGAATTAAGAAATAAAACCACATTTTAGTCCATGTCCCAAACCAAACTTTGGTCTACATTGATTAAAAAATATCGATAGCTTCCTTGCATTCAATATTAGAGATAGGAAAAATATCAAAACAAAATTTGAAGAGATCTACAATGACTAGATATCTAGAGTACATTGAAATAAAGAGGGTACCGCCAAAAATTCTCTACAACATGAAATTATATTGCATGTCATAAATGATGGCACCACTTCAATAATTGCATGATAAAAACTAAATATACAATGGAGAAGCTACACTCAATCTTTGTTTACCATATAGAAAATTTCATGTAAATTTATTTCAGTTTAAAGTATTTCAATTGTATTTTTCCATTAATCTATATTTTAATACATTCTAATCAATTGTGATAATGATGAAATCTAATATAGAATATTAAATATCAATTTAAAAATAAATTTCTATTATTTGAATATTTAAAATTGATTGTGCAAATGTATTTCAACTAATATTTTGATAGTGGTACTAATAATCTATCATGATTAATTGTTATAATAAAGAAAAATAATGTATAACTAATTACGTCTATACAAGATTGTAAATAATAAATAGAGCTACTGTAATGCTACAAAATATTAATTTATAATGAATATTAATTATCACTAATTTAGAATTTTTATATTTGATATATATTTGTCTATTAATGTTTCTAATCAAAACCCTTGATCTTTTATTACAATGACCAAAAATAATTTGTAGCTAGCTTTATTAGTAGATGGTAAAAAAAAAATGAAGAGAACTACTATAAATGTTACAAAACTGTTGTTTACAAAAAAATATCTATCATTACCTCTATGAAGATTTAACCCTTGATCTTTTATTACAATGACCGAAAGTAATCTATAAGTAACTTTATTGGTGGATGGTAAAAAATTAATGAAGAGAACTAATATAAATTCTATAAAATTATCATTTACCAAAAAATATTTATCATTACCTCTATGAAGATTTTAGGGGTGTGATCATGCAAGTACTTTTATATCAATATTTCTAAAAATACACCCTAGTCCAACTTAAATCCATTGGTACAAATATTATTCTTTTTAAGAAAATTGTATACAAAAATATAGAAAAAGTTTTCAGATTTAGGCATAAAAATTAAATGTAAAAAAATGTTAATATAGAGATATAGAACAACAATGGAAACATACTTGTGCATGCATCTTCCCATGATGCACATTTCTCATTTGGTTTTGTACAAGAATATGTTTTTTCATAGATGAATGGAAACCGAGTCTAGGCAACCAATGAATCAAAAGAAAGCCACTTTATTACTGGTATAGGTATCAACTCTCACTACACTGTGGTGCAGGTATTTAGAGAAGATAAATAAGTCATTGATTCTTTACCCACCAGACTAAAATCATTAGTTTTGCTCTCTTTCTAATTCATTTGTAGTCCATGGGAATGAAAATGTAAAGAATATGGGAACCCATTATTTTGAACCAAAGGGGGAGCAAAATTAATGGGGTGTCTATGGGATAATATATAGGGCTAAAATCCTCATCATAATGAGTTTCTTTCTTGCATTAATCTATTTTAGAAGAAGTAAATAACTTTAAAAAAAAAATATGAACCTACTAGTATGTAGGCATGCAAAATTTTGAAGCAAGCTCAACCATGTGAATTATTTTAAGGTTTCCACTTGCTCTTGATAGAATGCAAAATGTTGAAACAAACTCAACCATGTGAATCATTTTAAGATTTACACCTACTCATGATTTCTAGATAGATGGATTGTTAACACTTTTTCCAAATTTGTTAAGCTAAACTACTAGTAAAAGTAACCATAGCCAATCATAAATCAGAAATAAATATATAAAAATATGTTTAAATAGAAATATTTTAGTAGACCATAAGCTTCATGATTTGAGCACAATTTTAAAAACACAGATTAATTGTAAAGAAGCATATGAAATCTATAGTCTCCATCTATAGATAAGCCAGACTAATAAGTAGGGAAAAGGTTTTTGATGATATTCATTTATTAAAATGATATTCATATATTAAAAGAATGATGTACACAACAATATAATGTCAGGCCATTGGTAACTACAAATTTTGGACACCATGCTAAGGAAAAAAAATTGATTCTCTTTACTATGCCATTGTTTGGTAGTGTCTCTAGAATCTCTCCAATCTTCTTAGTCCTGTGATTTCTTTTCTTCCTATGTTACTTTGATAAGGTCACTTCACTTTATTTGAATATTGCTTTAAGCAAGATAATGTTAGTCCATTTCTCTTTTAGAATGATTATGACATTTATAGAATACTAGTGGCCGCATTGATTACGTGGCATGCTAATCACACCAAATGCATCCTCAAATGATATTCCCTTTGATTATGAGGTATCTAATTCCATATTATTGTGCTTTGTTATTCCTACCAATTTATCTGTCTTGTTTATTGTATTTGTTGTAGGCAATATACTATTGCATTCAATTCTCCGCAATTAGTATAATAGTTCTATTCTTTTGCACCAATGAACAATAAGTATTTTCAAAAAATTGAATATTTATAAAGTTTTTATTTTAATTTATTAATTTTCTATATTATAAAATTTATGTATATCAAATTCTATTGGCTCTAACAATTTTCTGTTATAGGAGCCCTTTTCTCAAAATTCCTCCATATTTATTTTTTTTGGCTATCTTTCGCTAACAAATATTAATATTAATATATTTTAAAAATGAAACCACAAAATATAATTGTATTAAAATAAAACTATATAGTTATATAAAAAAATCTATTAATAATATATCACAAATATATATAAATTTTTTATAATATTATTTTGTGAGTTTTTAAATAACATTATAATTTATGTTATATATATATATATATATATATATATATATGTATGTATGTATATGTATGTATGTATGTATGTATGTAATTCAAATTATATAAAATATATTACTAGAATATATAGAATATAATAGTATAATTTAATATTTTGTAATACAATCTTATCATTAATATTTTAAAAAAATTGATAGGTTTATAAGTATTCTTATTGTACTTGTCATAAGGCAATACTATTGCATTCAGTTTGCACAATTATGATAATGGTTTATATACCAATGAACACTAACTATTTTTCTATAACTTTGTTTTTCCTAAAGTTTGCCTATTTACATATAAATTTTATATATGACAAAAATTATTTTTCTCAAATTCCATTGGCCAATTTCTTTTGGTCTTATAAGACCCCTCTTTTTCGAAATCCTCAATAATTCTACTTTTTCGGCAATATTTTCGGAGATGCATATGCAATATAATAAAAACAAATGATAGATGATTATGTAAAAAATATATAATTTAACTCTAAAACAAATATAATTACTACAATACTTGAAGTTTTGAATATAATACAATTTAATCTTTGCACTTATAAATTCAACTAACAAAATAAATTTTATCATTTATTTAGTCAATAGATCATAATAGAAGCTAAAACATAATAATAAATATCAATTTTCTATAATAGAAGTAATAATGATCAATAAGAACTTATAAGAAGTAAATTGTATTACTTTAATTTTAATAACAAATAAAAATCTATTTTCATAAAAATTAAAGAATTAAAAATAAATATCAAATATTTATAATTTAAGAATTCAAATGTAAGAATAGAGTTATAGAAGAAAAAAATATTTTGCATTAAGAATGTTTAAAATTATTAAAGTTGATTTTTTCCTATATTATTATCAAATATTATATTTCAAAAATTTATTAGATAAATTAGAAAATGCTGTGACTTTAATTACATTTTTATAGATAAGTATAAAACATTTTTAAATAACTTAGAAAATGCCATGAATAGTCTCTCTCTCTCTCTCTCTCTCTCTCTCTCTCTCTCTCTCTCTCTCTCTCTCTCGCTTCAATAGTGACATCCCAATCAATCAAAAATAAGATTTGTAGATTAGTCATTGTTTCTAATTACTTGATTACAATGTCTATCACTTTACAATAAATTATTTTATTTTATTAATATTTAAATTTTGATTTTTTTATTATGTGAATACATTTATAGTTATTAATTTTATTTTTAATTAAATTTTTTAAAATAATATTTCGTAATGTAATTTAGAATAAACTCTCTCTCTTTCAATAGTGATATCTCAATCAATCAAAATTAACTTGTATTTTATTATTATAGATTAGTCATCATTTCTAATTACTTGATTACAATATTTATCACTTTAGAATAATTTATATATATATATTATTATGTGAATACATTTATAATTATTAATTTTATTCTTAATTAATTATTTTTATAATTAATCAATGAATTTTTATCATGGCAAGTACTAGCCACTATGTGGCACTTGTTTGTGATTCAACTTAAGTTAAATTTAAAAAAAATTGATTCACAGTATTGCATTCTATTAATACAATATTTCACCCAACTATATTGGCAAAAGACAATATAGTAATTAATTTTCACTAATTAGAAATAACTAATATTTTTGGTCTTATAACTTATTATAAATATATATATATATATATATATATATATATATATATATATATATATATATAATCTATAAGATTAAGACTAATGAAAAATAATATTTTAAACTAATGCTAAAACATTTTTAAAAGTTTATTTCAATTAACTAATTACGCCGAGAGGCGTTCTATACAATCATAGCACAAATCCCCAGCACGAGAATATGCCAAAAAAGATTCTCCATCAATAAAAAAGATTTGGGAGCAGTTACACAGTGATTTAATTAAAAATAATTTTGTAAATGCATTTTATTTAGCTATCGTCATGTGGCACCTTATAAAATAATAAAACAATAGGACCTGAAATAATAGGGTGACATATGGCCATCCCAAAATAATAGTGTCACACATAGTCATTTCGAAATAATAGGCCCCAAAATAAAAAATAAAAAATATTTTCTAAATCTATAAGAAAAAATAAATAGATTTAACCTATATTCATTTAATCTTTTATAAAAAAATCAATTTTAACTACATTATTACTTCACTTTAACATTTATATATTAATTAATTTAAAAAATAAAAAATATAAAAAATATATAAATTAAAAAATTAAAAATAAAATAAAAAAAAATTAAAAAATATTTTAAAAAATTAAAAAAATAAATAACAAAAAATGATATAAACAAAATTCAGTATCAAAAATTTTTAAAAATGACAAAACCAATCGGCGGGGGTTTACCCTCCACGCGGTGGTCGATAGCATACTATCGCTGCTGACAGTGACAGTAACTGCCACCACTGACATATGTCAGTGGCGGCAATTACTGTCGCTGTTAGCAGCGATAGTCACGTTGACGTGACAATGCGCCCATGGGTGGCATTTTTTTACCAAACTTCAAACGCATGGTTTTTCCCATTGCCATGCAAACATGCATGTGTTTTTTTTGTGTTATTGCATTTTCAAATGCATTTTTTTGTTATTCGTCACCAAACATGCAATTTTTTTAATGCATTTTTTGTTTTCATTGAACAATTCGAATATAAATCATGTAATGGCAGGAAGACGTAAGGACAATTCGAAATCCTTATATATGTTGCCCTTCTCCTATTCTGTTCTACTGATATCCATCTCTGCTCTATTCTGCAAAACTCTATTGCCTTGCTCAGATACAGTGTCTTTAGCATCTGCATTTTTGCAATACCTTTGTCAACTGTTCTTGAGGAGATCCGAAGGAGGCATTTCAGCCAAGATAAATTGATTATCGACTATAGAAGCTGTGAGTCAAGTAAGATTGCGATTTAAATTTCTTCATCCATATTTCATTTGTAAATACTCGTCTTCTAGAGTTGGCTTTTACTAAATCTTTTCCATTTTTTTTTACAACAAGTGATATACACCAGCTAGTATATTAAAAGGTCTTTCTTTTTCTTTTTTAATATGTTTAGATTTGCTAGAAAAATCATAAATAATAAACATGATAAGAATAATGTTTTGGTCTATTTTCTCATATGGTCACTGCAACAAAAAAGGAGAAATTTGGAATTAATAAAAAAATTATTTTCATTATAGTATGAATTGATCTTAGATTTAGTTAGTATATGTATAAATGAAAGATATATTTTTACTTCTTTATTACTTTGTACATTTTCCCCATTATTTTATTCAAAAATTATATTTCATAAGCTATTTGAAATTTCATTACTGGTACTAATATATTGTTGTTTATTGTTTGATTTTATGTATATATCTGAAATTTATTTATTCATTGTATAAATTTTAAGAATAGATGATGTACATAATAAATCTTAGATATAGTTACTATATGTATAAATGATAAATAATTCTTTACTTCTATATTCATTAATACATTTACAACATTAACCTTTAACCTTTATTTTACTAAAAAATTAAATGACAAATTTCAATACTGAATAACTATCCCAATTGAAAACTTTTTATAGACCCAGATAACAACACATTTGTTTATACTGCTTTAAATATGATTTTCCTTTTATGGAAAAGATGTCTTTAAAATAACATAGTGGCTTAATACCTGCTATAATTACATATTACATATAATTATAATTTTATATGTAAATTCAATTGTAATTTTATTATAAGTATTAAATACATTATTTTCTAATAGTTATTCTTATTTTATAATAATATATATCTTATTGTTGTTTATAATAAAAAATCAAATGACTGCGTTAGTTATAATAAAAATTGTATTAATTTATAATAGTCTTTTAGTTTGGAGTGCTATTTACATTTTCAATAATATTTAGATTTACATGAATACTATTTTGATTTAGATTACTATTTACATATTAATTCTATTTAACTCTTAGGCAATTATGTTTCAAAAGTGGAAGGCAATGCCACCATTTTCAAACATTACAATGTAATTTATTTTTTTAATATCAGAATGTAATTTTTTGGTAGAATATTAGAATGTAATTTTAATCCATAAATAATGTTTCAAAAGTGGAAGGCAATGCTGCCATTTTTCCCTATTAAATTGCTAACTCTTTTATTCAAATATATTTTATGCATAAATTAGTTTAATGTTTCAAATGTGGAAGGCAATGTCACCATTTTGAAACATTACAATGTAATTTTTTCGTAGAATACTAAAATGTAATTTTTTCCTAGAATATTAAAATGTAATTTTTATCCATATAAATAGATTTAATGCTTCAAATGTGGAAAGCAATGCTGTCATTTTCCAAAATTACAATGTAATTTTTATGCATAGATAAATTTTATAATGCATTTTTTTGTAACACATATTTCAATACTAACTATTCCTTTATACTCTTATTTTGAACTAAATACATGTAATTGAAAAGATTTTATTTACTCTTTTTTTGTTAAAGGTGCACATCATGAATTTTAACTATGGGATGAAAGTCGAAGTGTCTTCTGATGATGATGGCTTTGAGGGAGCATGGTTCCCTGGCACTGTAATTGGTCGAGTGAAAAATGCTCAAATGCCAACCTTTGTTATTGAATATGATCACTTTATTATAGATGAACTGACTTGAGAACCTCTTACTGAGGAGATTGTTGCTGATCATATTAGACCTACACCACCGATTATTCCACTACCACGATACATTCCTTTAGATTTTCTTGTAGATATCTTTGAGAACGATTGTTGGTGGTCTGGCGTGGTTGTTGACAAGTTTCAGTCCCTACTAAGTCAAAAACAATTTTTTGAAATCTACTTTCCACATACCCAAACTCTTGAACCCTATTCTTGAGCTCGCTTGTGTCGATCTCAGGATTGGGTTAACAGAAGGTGGATATTAAGGTAGTGGTGGTGAATATGTTCTTGGTTCTTTTTTGTGTGGAGACCCACATATGTTTTGGCAACTATTCTACTCTATTAGAAAGTGAACGTTCACTATCTTCTACAGTGGACTTCCTATTTTTTTTGTATTGGTATTTTGTATTGTAAAATAAAACATCATGTGCTTATCTATTTTGTAATAAAATGATGTAATAAATAAGGTTATTGATTTCCATGATGTAATAATCTTTTCTGACTATTTAGCTTGATGTTGTACATTTCATAATAAAAGTATACACTTCCACAAATATTTTAATTTAATTTTGAAAAAATAATTCTTCATGCTCTTTTTCTTCATTTATTAATATAGTTTTTATATTTATGGATACTATATGCATACATTTTGATGCTTATATCATCTCATTGATCTACTTGCACAATATTTTTTTGTAATTTCTTTCTACATTGTAATAGTAAGGTTCATTGGTTGTGTATTTCTCATTTATATACAAACATATGTTACTTTTCTAAGGTTATTTATCTTAATTCATGCATACATTATTTTCAAAATTTAATTCACATTTAATATATAAATAAATGTTACTTCATTAATGTTTTTTTTTTCCTACTAGTTGTGGTGAGACCTAGGTTGAATTTTGAGACCGAGGAGGAAAGGAGAGAATACCAAAGACAATATCAAAGAGAATATCATAGAGAATATCGTAGACGTCAACAACAACAACAAACAGAACTTGAAAGAGAACAATAAAGAGTAACAAAAAATCAAGGGCGCAGGTGAAGATATGCCAAAAGAAGTGCAAAAATAACGGTTGAACAACTAGAAACTGAAAATCGAGATCTACAAAATACACCGACAAACCATTGTCGATGTACTTCTAAGAGGGTGCTTCCTAAAAATTCACAAAGCTGCCAAGTTCAACATAATCAAGCCGAACCAAGCCACATATATGACCATCCTCCAAATATAAATAATCAACTTAATATTGAGAATGTATACTCACCATCCATAGAACGTGTACCAGAAACACCACAACATGGAAGTGACATACATGTTGATTTAGAATTGCAAAATGATAGAGAAAACATGCCCAACCCAAATGATATGCTTCAAAATGATACATAATACATGTCCAACCCAAATGGTATACTTCAATCTGAATTTAGAAGATTCCAAATGCAGTTTAGATATCAGCTAGATAGTTTGAAAACACCAAATATTTGTTATGTTTGTCAGGAGTCATATGCAGGAATGAAAGTATATCGCACCACTGAGGGTCCAATATGAAATAGGTGTTGTCAAGAGATAGGAATTCATAGGTTTTCATCTACAAATAATATGGATCTGAGATGTCAACCACCAAAGCTTGCAAATTTAACTCAGGTTGAAGAGATGTTGATTGCACGTGTAAACCCTATATTACAAGTTACACATGCAACTGGCGGTCAGTATAAGTATAAAGGACATACCATTAGTTTTACCTAGCATGTTGAACAACTATCAAAAGTCTTGCCACACACAATTGATCATTTACTAATCATTATTGTTCGAAGAAGGGATCAACGTGTTACACGATATAACTTTACTGTGAATAGGGATCATGTTTATAGAGCATTGAAATACAAAGTTGAAAATGATAATTCTATGCAGATGTTAGGATAGATGAAAGTGCTCTTAATGACCTACCTAGAAATACGGATGACAATATTTTTCATAGATTAAAGATGATGCACATGGAGTTTGATTCTAATGCAAATGAAGTTGTATTCCTAGGTCCTCTCATGGAGACAGATGAAGGTAATATAATTGTCCATACAAGCTCTATGGCTTCAAGGCCACCTAATGCTCAAAGGGAAATGGAATTAATTCATGCTTGGGTTAATAATCCTGATGTAGTTCCGTCTGCTTTAATTGAGTGGCCATCTATAGGTGCATCACCTATCAATGAGTATGTTACATCTGGGTTGTTGGATATGGCTTTCCCAACATTATTTCCAAATGGAAGTTGTGATTGGTTAGAGCCTAGAATGAAATGAGTATACTTGCATGAATTTGTAAAGCATTTGATCAAATACAAGGATCACTGCTTTGGAAAACATCCATGGTTTAGGTATTTTGTGCAGAACATGGTAATGAGACATCGCGCACAAAGTTCAGCATCTATTTTTGCAAAAAGGAGCTTTAATGAAATGCCAATTACTATTAATGAATTGCGTGAACATATGGAGAATGTGCCACATAATAATCTTGCAGATAGACTAATGTGGTTCGGAACAAGTCTAAGAGGAACAAGATTATATTGGGCAAAAAATAAAGCAGAATTAACTGACTTGCTTGACCAACTTGGCACACCTACAATTTTCTTCACATTAAGTGCAGCTAATATGCAATGGCCTGATTTACATGCACTAATGCCTAGTACACCATCTTCTGATCCATGAGAGGCTCAAAAATGGAGAAGGTAGAATATCATCAACTATCCACATATAGTCACTTATTACATGCACTTAAGGAATACAATGTTTAGGAAAGAAATACTTGAAAAAGGTATGAAAGTAGAGGACTTTTGGTGTAGATATGAGTGGCAACATCGTAGTTCACCTCATGTTCACGGCTTCTTATGGCTTGAAGGGGCACCAAATATGGATACTATTAATTGGTCAAATGAAGATGAACGAAAAAGTGCAGAGAGATATTTTGACTCCATTATTCATGCATGGAATCCTATACATGATCCACATCAAAGAAATATACATGTAAGTTTCATATTATAAATGAGTTAAATATTAATATATGTTTCTCACCTCAATCCAATAGAATAATATATAAATTATCATTTTTAGGTCTTCCACAATTTTGGTCAGCATCCATGCCTCAAGAATACAACACAACTCACTGATATGGATATAGATCAAGATTATGAATAGATACTCAATTGTGTTGAAAGACACATGGTCTGTAAGGAGGGAGCATGCCTTCATAAAAAAAGAGCACGCATGGTTTGCAGGTTGGTGAAATTCAATAAAACTTATATCTAAATTATCTATTTCACCTTTTTCAACAAGTTTGATTGACAAGATATGTATTCACCAATGTTTCAGGTATAATGCTCCTTGGAAATTAAATTTGGATGGGTCAAAGTTATACATAGATTCAGATTCGGGTGAGAGAAAATTTGAACCAGCAAGAAATGATGATAGAGTTAATACACACAATCGGTACATACTACATTTATGGAGGGCCAATGTTGATTGGCAACCTGCCCTTTCAAGACATGCAGTTATCAAATATATTGCAAAGTATTCAGCAAAAGAAAAAAAAAGCTTTGAAACATATCAACAAATGTTGATGCGTCTTTCAAATCTTGAAAATCCTGATGATTTAGCATCATGGGAATATAGAAAGCTTTTAACTGAGATAGTTATAGAAAGAGATATTGGAGCTCAAGAAACATGTCATATGTTATTACAACTTCCATTGGTCGAGTGTAGCAGAAAGTTTGTTAATCCAAATGTCTCACATGAAGTTTTCAAACCCGTGGTAATCAATGATGATGGAAATGAGGAAGAACTCACAAAATCTTTTGTTGATGGTTACAAAATAAGACCACTTTGTATGGAAGGTATTAGTTTGATTGATGCAACAAGGTCCTGGATATATAATTCCAAAAGAAGAGGAGATAATAAATGGAGCCCAAGAAACAAAGTAGCTATTGTTAGAGTTTTTCCTAGGTATTTTGCTATTCCTCCACGAGATTTTGATAAATGGGTGGACTTTTGTTTGTCTGAGTTGATAGTATACGAACCTTTTATACTATGGTAGAAAATTGGGACTCATTTAACTACAATCGTTGGCATGTCCAAAGGCAACAACATGCACAAAATGATGAACCTTCAAGTGATTCAGAGATGAAAGATAATAGAGCCATTTAGGAAAATACTACAGAACATGAGTGGGAAATAATATCTGGGTTACATCGCGGTCAACATATGTTGGTTTCTAAAATTGCCATGTTGGGAAGGAGAGATATTGATAGAAATACAAATTGGTGCAATGAATATCAAACTAAAGAGGAGACAATCCGAGCAATAAAATTCACACCTGAAATGAAACAGCATGGATGTCTTATGTATGATGATATTCCATAGTGCATCAACTTTACAACTCTCAATCACAAGCAACAAAAGGCTGTTGACATTATTCTGACACACTACCATAGCAATCAAGTGGAGAATCCTTTATTTATGATAATTCAAGGAACACCGAGAATGGGAAAGTCTTATCTAATTGGTGCCATCAATCAATCTCTTCAGATGGCATCGATGACAAATTCTTCTCCACTTCTATTGCTTGCACCAACTGGAGTTGCAACTTTCAATATAGGAGCATCTACCATTCATTCAAAGTTGCAGATTCCAATTACAGATTTCTCCCAATTACAAGGGACAAGACTTGCAACCTTTCAACAAGAGATGCAAAATATCAAATATATTTTGATTGATGAAATGAGCTTCATTGGCCTAAATATGCTAGAAAATATAGATAGTCGACTTAGACAAGCCTTCCCACATAAAGCAGACATAAGCTTTGGAGGTATCCCTTTCCTTACAACCCATGGTGTTATTAATGTCTCTTAATTCTTATTAACATTGGTCATATATAATGTATATCTTTCAATTTTACTTTATGTACATAACTTAAAGTTTTCCAACTATCCTTCAGGTGTATCTATTATTTTAGTTGGTGATTTGAGGCAAGTACCTCGTATTAATGATAGACCAGCATATGATAGCAATAGGCAGGAAAAGTTATTATGGCAGGAATTCAAGACAGTGGTTACACTAGATAAAGTATTTAGGTAAGATGGACAAAATCTCCAACAACAAAGATTTTGTCAGCTTCTCACAAATTTTAGATATGCCAATCCACAAATAGATGACTAGAACTTTCTCATGACAAGAATACCTATTAGATTAGATGTTGCAACCAATGATGAGTTTGATAAAACAGTGCATTTATTCTCTACAAATGACAATGTTCATAACCATAACATGAGGATGTTGTATTCTTTAAGACATCCAGTTGCACATAGCCTTGCAACCAAGTCAATGAATGGTAATGGAAATGAAGATTTATCAGGTGAGGAACTTGATACAGAGTTATTGATTAGTAACAATGCAAGAGTAATGTTGACTACAAATCTATGGATAGAAGCTAGTCTTGTCAATGGATCATTGGGATATATCAGAAATATTGTCTACAAACATGTAACTGCTCCACCTGAGCCACTCGCATATGTTACAATTGAATTTGATAATTATTCTGGAGTACCATTTGATGATCATCATCCAAACATAATACCAATAGCTCCATTGCAGCAGGGTAGGACCTTCCAACTACCATTGAGGTTGGCATGGGTGTTGACTATTCTGAAATCTCAAGGGGTAACTCTTTCATAAGACACAATTGACATAGGTCCAAGAGAAAGAGCAGGATTGACATTTGTGGCCATATCTCGTGTTATGTCACTGGAAGCTTTGAGGATAATGCCACCATTTACATACAACCGCTATGAGAAAATGAAAAGTGGGAAACAACTTTCTAAGAGAAAAGTAGAAGAATGTAGATTGAGAAGTCTTGAAAATCATTGATGTTTCCAAACATACTATTTAATAATAAAGTTTTATTTTTTCTACTACATTATGTTATCATCATCATGAACTATTATCTTCTTATTCTTATTATTACATTGATAGTTTATTTTCCATAGTTAATGACAACTATAATTGGATATGCTCAATGCAACATTATAAGCTTATTATTTTCCCTTTTTAATGGTTGCAAGTATGATTAGGCTGAAATTTAATTTTACTAATTCTCCAATTTACAATTTTAACTATTATCATCAATTGGGTTCTCAAATTGAGGTAGGTATAACATTAATTCAAATTATAAAGACCTTCTTTGATTGAAATAAATCAAAATGATTATGCTTCATGACTTTCAACCAATACATTGCTACTCAATGTTTGAAAAGTATGTTTGTATATTCTTTACTATCCTTCAAAGCTCATAATATTACCATGTTTGCATACCCAAAATTTCATTACCAATTCTAATACAATTAGGTTTTTATATTCATTTTCTCCACACTTGATTATACTAATTGACCTATTATGTTTTTTCAAAACTATTATTGATTTAAATTTTATGTCCCTCTCATTAACTATGCATTTATTCTTTTTTTTATTGATGCTAATACTTTCTAAATTGTTTTCCATGATTTGTTTCAGGCATGGCAGCGTCTAATAGACAATCAACCATTGTTAACATGAGCCCAACTTCTTCTGTAGGATCAAATTATTTTTTTGAGACAGAGTTTCAGAAGTGTGCACAAATAATTAAACAATGTTGTGCAACTATGGTAAAAGCACTTGAGAATGCATCTTTATCAATTGATCATGTACAAGAGATAGAGATAATGGAGATGGAAGATGCTGCGAAATACGTACGCAACACTTCTGCAAAAGTAGACGCATTTCCACCCATGATGAAAGAAGTCTACGATGATCATATTACAAACAAAGGTTGTAATACAATTTTAATCTCTAAAGAATATGTGATGTACTTACATCATTATGGGGAACTATACACATGGTCCATATGATGATTTCTCATCTTTCATTTTTTCACTTATTACTTCATCTAAATCATTGTATTAGGAGATATAGTTCTCCTTTCATCTATCTATCTATAATAAATAAACAATTTAACTTTTTAGCTCAAATTCTTCTCAACTATACTTGCAAATATTTGTGTTTGTAGCTACACTATTCATGCAAGCATAATTAACATTAACTAATGTTCTATTTATAAATGTAACTAATAAAATTTAAAAACTACTTAAGGAATATTGTAATCCTTATATTGCTCTTTAATTCTAAGAGGCGTGTATAAAGAAAACAACCTACCCTCCTAGATATAACTGTAAATGCAACATTAATCATAACTCTAACCATGATCCTACTTTATCTCTTAACCCTAACCCTAACCATAATTCTAATGTTTTTTCTACCCCTAACTCAAACTATAAACCTAATTGTAATGTAAATTCTAACCTAACTTATATTGTAACACTAAAACTAACCCTAACTATAATCCTAACCTAACCATAACTCTAAAGAAAAATATTCATTTTATACTCATTTTAACTATAATCATTACTTCAATAACATTTATTAGCCCTTCGTTGTACACTATTCATGCTAAGCATAATTAACAGTAACCAATGGTCTATTTATAAACCTATCTGATAAAATTATAAAACTACTTAAGGAACATTGTAATCCTTATATTGCTCCATTATCCTAAGAGGCCCGTCTAATGAGAACAAGCTTCCCTCCTAAATGTAACTCTACACGCAACACTAATCATAACTCTAACCATTGACCTACTTTATCTCTTAACCCTAACCCTAACCATAATTCTAATGCTTTGCCTACTCCTAACTCAAACTATTACCCTAATTGTAACTTAGACTCTAACCTTATCTTATATTCCAATATTAAACCTAACCTTGACGCTGACCCTAACCTTGACCCTAACCCTTTCTCCACCCCTATCTCTAACCCTAACCCTAACCCTAACCCTAACCCTAACCTTAACCCTACCCTTACCGCTAACCCTATCCCTAAATCTAACTCTACCATAATTAGAGTCTAACCCTAGCCCTAACTATCATCATAACCTTAACCCTAACCCTAACCCTAACCCTAACCCTAACCCTAATCCTAACCATTTCTTTACCCCTATCTCAAACCTTAACCCTAACCCTAACTCTAATCCTAACCTAACCCTAACTCTAATCGTAACACTAACCCTAATCATTACTTCAATAACATTTACTAGCCCTTTGTTGTACACTATTCATGCTAACCATAATTAACAGTAACCAATGGTCTATTTATAAACCTATCTGATAAAATTATAAAACTACTTAAGGAACATTGTAATCCTTAAATTGCTCCATTGTAACACTAACCCTAATCCTAACCCCGACCCTAACCCTAACCCTAACCCTAACCTTAACCCTACCCCTACCCCTAACCTTAACCCTAAATCTAACTCTACCATACTTAGACTCTAACCCTAGCCCTAATTGTCATCCTAACCTTAACCATAACCCTAATCTTAACCCTGATCCTAACCATTTCTTTACCCCTAAATCTAATCCTAACCCTAACCCTAACTCTAATCCTAACCTAACCCTAACTCTAATCCTAACTCTAACTGTAACCTTAACCCCACCCTTACCCCTAACTCTAACCCTAAATCTAACTCTAACTCTAGATCTAACTATAACATAATTAGACTCTAACCCTAAATTTAATGTTCACTAAAACCCTAACCCTAGCCTTAACTCTAACCTTAACCCTAAGTCAAACTCATACCCTAACCTTAACCCTTATGTAGGTCTATATATAACCCTACCCCTACCTCTAATAGTTAATCTAACTCCACCATAATTGGACTTTAATATTATACCCAAATCTATATATAAACATAACCCTAACAATTACCTTAACCCTAACCCTTTCTCTAACTCCAACACTAAACCTAACTATAAGTGTAACCCTACCCCTACCTCTAATTGTACCCCTAAATCTTACTCTATTGTAATTGGACTTCAACACTAATTGTAATGGTAACCCTAACTCTAACCTTAACCTTGACTCAAAACTCTAACCCTAATCCTAACGAAAACTATGACTCAAACTCAATCCCTAAATCTAACCCTAATCCTAATCATAATTCCTATGCACTGTGTACCCCTAACTCAAACTATAACCCTAACCAGGCTAACTCATATTAACTCTAATTGTAACACTAACCCTAATCATTACTTCAATAACATTTACTAGCCCTTTGTTGTACACTATTCATGCTAACCATAATTAACAGTAACCAATTGTCTATTTATAAACCTATCTGATAAAATTATAAAACTACTTAAGGAACATTATAATCCTTAAATTTCTCCATTATGCTAAGAGGCTTGTCTAACGATTACAAGCTTCCCTCCTAAATGTAACTCTACACACAATACTAACCGTAACTCTAACCACAGTCCTACTTTATCCCCTAACCCTAACCCTAACCATATTTCTAATGCTTTGTCTACTCTTAACTCAAACTATAACCCTAATTCTAACTTACACTCTAACTCTAACTTATATTCCAATACTAAACCTAATCCTAACCCTGACCCTAACCCTAACACTAACCCTTTTCTCTTCCCCTATCTCTAACCCTAACTGTGATCCTAATCTTAACCCTAATCCTAACCCTAACCCTAACCTTAACCCTACCCCTACCCCTAACCCTAACCCTAAATCTAACTCTACCATAATTAGACTCTAACCCTAGCCATAATTTTCATCCTAACCTTAACCATAACCCTAACCTTAACCTTGATCCTAACCATTTCTTTACCCCTAAATCTAATCTTAACCCTAACCCTAACTCTAATCCTAACCTAACCTTAACTCTAATCCTAACACTAACTGTAACCTTAACCCCACCCTTACCCCTAACTCTAACCCTAAATCTAACTCTAACTCTAAATCTAACTATACCATAATTAGACTATAACCCTAAATTTAATGTTCACTAAAACCCTAACTCTAGCCTTAACTCTAACCTTAACCCTGAGTCAAACTTATACCCTAACCTTAACCCTTATGTAGGTCTATATATAACCCTACCCCTACCTCTAATAGTTAATCTAACTCTACCATAATTGCACTTTAATATTATACCCAACTCTATATATAAACATAACCCTAACCCTTTCTCTAACTCCAACACTAAACCTAACTATAAGTGTAACCCTACCCCTACCTCTAATTGTACCCCTAAATCTTACTCTATTGTAATTGGACTTCAACCCTAATTGTAATGGTAACCCTAACTCTAACCTTAATCGTGACTCAAAACTCTAACCCTAATCCTAACTAAAACCATGACTCAAACTCAATCCCTAAATCTAACCCTAATCCTAACCATAATTCCTATGCTCTGTGTACCCCTAACTCAAACTGTAACCCTAACCAGGCTAACTCATATTTTAACCCTAAACCTAACCCTAACCCTTTCTCTATGGCTATTTGTAACCCAAACCCTAACTATAATTATAACCATAACCATAACTCTAACCCTAACACTAACCCTAATCCTATCCCTATTCCTAACCATAATCCTACCCCTAACTCTAACCCTAAATATTACTCTAATTTTAAATCTAACTCTACCATAATTACACTCTAATCCTAACCCTAATCCTTAGTTTAACCTTCACTAAAATTGTAACCTTAGCCTAACTCTAACCTTAACCCTCAATCAAAACTCTAACCCTAACCTTAACCCTTACTTTAATCTAGATGAAAACCATAGCCCTAATGCTTACCCTAACCTTAACCCTGACTCAAACCCTTACCCTAACCTTAACCCTGATGTACATCTCTATACAACCCTAACTCTAAATATAAACCTAACCTTAACCATCACCCTAAAACTAACCCTTTCTCTACCCCTTTCTCTAACTCTAACCATAAATCTAATTTTAACTGTAACCCTAATCCTAATTTTAACCCTAACTATAACCCTAATTTCAAGTCTAACTCTAGCCCTTATTCCAGTTCCAATTCTAAATCTACCTCTAACTCAAATGCTAACTCTAATTATAATCCTAACCCTACCTATATTTATAACCTAAACCCTTATTCTTACCCTTGCCCTTACCTTAACCCTAACCCTAACTCTAATTGTACCCCTAACTATATTTCTAACACAAATTCTAACCCTTATCCTAACATTAACTCTAACTCTACTTCTAAACCTACCCTAACTATTACCCTTACATATTTCGTACTCCTAAAAATAACCCTACCCCTAACCCTAATGCTAACCCTAACTCTATTTTGAACCCTAACCCTAACTATAACTCTACTCTTCAATATAACATTTTATGTAACAATATGCTTTTAAAAAAAAATTGAACTAAACTGATGCAAATAAACACCATATATAAAATTAAAAAGTTAAATGTTCAAGAATAATTTTATAGTAAGTTTGCACTATTACAATTTTATATTAAGTTTATACAACTGTATTTTAAATAAAAGATAATAATAATTCGACACTAACCTTAAAAAATTAGAAAAAAATTTAAAAATACTTTTCCTTTGCACTGCGATTACCACTAGCTTATATAAACCTATATATATATATATATATATATATATATATATATATATATACATATATACATATATGTATATATACATATATACATATATGTATATATACATATATACATATATGTATATATACATATATACATATATGTATATATACATATATACATATATGTATATATACATATATACATATATGTATATATACATATATACATATATGTATATATACATATATACATATATGTATATATACATATATACATATATGTATATATACATATATACATATATGTATATATTTACATATATACATATATGTATATATACATATATACATATATGTATATATTTACATATATACATATATGTATATATATACATATATATATATATATACATATATACATATATGTATATATACATATATATATGTATACATATATGTATATATATATATATGTATATATGTATATATACATATATGTATATATGTATATATACATATATGTATATATGTATATATATATATGTATATATATACATATATGTATATATATATATGTATACATATATATATATATATATATATATATGTATACATATATATATATATATATATATATATATATATATATATATATATATATATATGTATACATATATATATATACATATATGTATGTATATATATGTATATATATGTATATATATATATTACACTGAGAGTAATCATTCTCGAGGCGCCTATTTTTATTTTCATAAATCCCAACTGTGATTAAAATAACCTTGGGATTAAATGAAAATAGGTGCCTCGAGAACGATTACTCTCGGCGTAATATATATATATATATATATATATATATATATATATATATATATATATATATATATATATATATATATATATATATATATATATATATATAAGATAGTCTATTTTGATTTCAAAAGATAGGCTACTATAATGAAATTTCTAAATTTATTATTTGAATTTTCAAATACAATTATTACAAAAATTATAACAACAAATACAAGCCACTATGTGGCACTTGTTGTAACTGCACATACATGATTCTTATCTACAATGTTTATTTTATGTGGAAACTTTGAAAAGCATTTTGGCATACATTCCTCTTGTAGATAATATTCAAAGATTTAATATAGTTGATTTGGAAAATTGTTTACTATTCTATCAAATGGTTTTATGAGCTACACCTATACTTCAACAGTTTTTCCAAGTCTTTGGGACTGAAATACATTAAAATTAGAGACAATTTTTTACTAATTTAGCTAACATAGCTTAGTTACATAATCATTTTTTTCCACAAACTATTATAACTAGCAATTGTAAGCTTTTATACTTCAAATGATGAGGTGTTTACTAATATTTTTTACAATCATAATTTAATGTGAATAATTTAAATTAAATTTTAATTTAAATAAAATAAAAGTAAATTTTTTAATAAATTAACTAGATATTTTTTTTATTTAATTTATCATATAGTAATAATTATCATTTAAAAAAATTTTCATAAAAAATTTTTTAAAAAAAAAATAACATGAAAAAAATAGAGGTATACATTACAAAAAATAAAGTAAAATAATTATAAAAACCACAAACTAAAAAAATTTAATGTTTGACTTAAATATAACAATTCCTTCCAGAAACATCGTATTTGCTAAACTGAAAATCAATATTCAAAGTTTAAAAAAAATTAATATGACTTAAAAAGGGAAGCTCCCATCAATTTTAAAAGTCAAAAGTTAAATAAAGGATACAAAAAACATAAATTAAAAATAGAGATAAAAGTAATTAATTAAGTCAAATAAATAAATTCAAACACAATTTTTTTGTATATTTAATTATTTTAAAGTTGTAATTTTTTAAATAAATTAATTAATAAATAAGAATACTTAAAAGTGTAGATAATAACTAATTAAACAAGATAAATAGAAAAGCAAGAATTAAAAGTGGAATGAGATAAAAATTGATCAAAAAATACAATTTTTTGGCCAATGGCTGATAATATTTGGCTCAAAAAAGTAATTTTAGGGGAACAAAGTTCCTGCAATAGCCTATCGGCTAAATTATACTAATACAAAGTACAATTATGATAATTTGTTAGTTGATAACTATACTAAAGTTAAGTATAGATTATTTTGTTGTGGGGTTTTTGATATTAAGAAATTGGGTTGGTTAATCCTATGGTGTAGGTATATGACTATTGTAATCGGTTTGCTTTATCTTCACTCTTATTGGATAATACATTTGAGATGTTATACGTGGATTTCATTGAAAACTCTATTCCCATCAACTTCCATTAGTTTATTATATAATCAATCAATTAATATAAAACTTTATTGATGAGATTTTCAAATTCAATAATTTAATATTAAGATAAGATTTTTATTGAAATAAATCAACATATATACATTAAAATTATGAAAAAGTAAATTTACTATTCTTATAATTTCAAATAAATTTTATATATATATATATATATATATATATATATATATATATATATATATATATATATATATATATATATATATATATATATATATATATATATATATATATTTCTAGAATGATTAAGAAAATTAAAAATATTTAATCATTTAATAATAATTATTTTATTTTATTTATATATATATATATATATATATATAGAACTCTGCTCTACAAAATGATGAAATCTACGAATCTCCTGAAGGAATACTCACTCAAACATAGTCATGGAAACAAATTTGCCCCTCTCCATTCAACTCCATGCAGAAAAAAACATAGTCATCCAAGAAATTTATAATAACAAAAATAAATATGGATGGCAGATCGCTCAAAACAAGAAGAGGTGAAAGTAGCACTTGTCACCACATAACAAAGAAGATGATATGGCTCAGAGAATGTAGAATCAAAAAGATTTCTTCACCAGAATGAAATATTAAATTTTAGAAGACCTAAACCCTAGATTGGGGTAGATCAACCACAAAAAGCAAAGGGATCAGCCTAAATTGATTTCTGAGTCCAATAGTATACCATTAGGCCCATCATCAATCAGTATATGGGCAAGAATTGGAAAATATTATTCTCAAGTATTCATCTCCAAAAATAATGTAGAGAAGGGAGAAAACCCTCTAGCAAAGGGGGTATGTATCCTCCTACATCAAAAGAAAAATCAAGAAGTAATCAATCTAAGCAAGGGAAAGAGCCCTAATCTAGGGCACTAATTTGAAGTCAAGATTAGTGACACTATAACCATCAACAATGCTCACAATGAACCTAGATGGTTGGAATGCACTGAGAAGGGTATTTGTGCACACTAGAATGGGAAAATGAAATTCAAAAGTAAGCTGGAATGCAATCTAGCCAAGAGATGGTACAAGAAGGTAACAAACACAACCCCCTATGTTGATAAACATCAGTTTATACAATTCTAGAATACAGAAACAAAACATGAAATTTTAAATTTATCAAACTATTTCTATAAAGGGCATCACATTAATTTCATAGCATGACAACCTAACTTCAACCAAAACTATAATGAAAATAAATAGTCAATCAAATGGATGGAATGTACAGACATGCCATTAGAACTAATGGAGAATAACATTATTAAAAGAATAGGCAAATCTCTAGGATCTCTCATAGGAATCAAAGACAACAAAATTAAAACTAGCAAAAGTAGAGTCTTGGTGAAAATAGATCTAACCAATGTAGTAAATAGGAAAATCATAACAAACAGATTGATATACAACTTAACTTTTAGTGAATATATAGGAGAAATAGGTAAACATAAGGATACAAAATTCAACATTATGCATATCAAGAACAATCTAAAGGAAGTCAAAGGATAAGGAAAAGAATAAACAAGAAAAAGAAAGAAACCATGGCAAAAAGAACATCAGAGAAGGATGACAAAGACAGTCAATGAGCATTAGAAAAGAATAAATATCAAAATATGGGAAAGATAGAGATAGTTAAGGAGAATTATTAGGAAAGTTTGGAAAAAGAAGGTGAGGAGAAAAATGGATGGATGACAAATATGAGTTATCAGCACTCGTTAGAAAAATTCAAAAAGTATAAGGATTGCCAAATGGAAAAAGAGACAATAGAAGAAATGGAACTCAACATCAAAAAAATGAATAAGCTATCACATGAAATTTTCTTACTATAGAATGATCTAATAGATGAAAGTATTCTAATAGAAGCCATTCACATAGAGCGTAAAGGAAAAAGGATGTTAATAATAGATCTAGAGGAGACATCAAAAAATAGAAAGAGTTAGATCAAAGTTCTAGAAGAAGGGACATCAGAAGCTCAAGAGGGAAAGCTTGGTAATAAATAGATGAAACAAGAGAACCATAAAGAAATGGAATCTAAGCAAGAAAGGAATCAAGAAGAAGCCCAAATAGTGGAGATATCAAAACAAAAGCTACGTATCCCACTAGCATATTCAACACAATGGAGCAATATCACTATCAAGAAAAAAGAAAAAAAGAAGATTTACAAATTTTGGCAAACTCCTAGCAATGGTAAGGACATGTTTGTCCAAAATGAAGAAGGAAGAGGATCAGAAATAGAATAAACGAAAAAAATCCCAGAAATAGAGCAAGTTAGAGAACAAACAAATTTGCAAAATGAAAGCAAGCAATATGGAACGACATCAGAGCTTTGAGGGATAGTCCTAGCAAGGGAAATGGAATCAAAGAATTCAAATCAGAAGAAAAAGAGGAAACCTCAGAAGTAGAAGATTACCAAATGAATAAAATGATACTTAAAGAAATACTAATAGAAGACATTTAGGTAAAGAGAGGAATCAGACATAGCCAAAAAAAGGGACAAAAGAACAAAACCTAGAAAATATAGGTCTATCAATAAATTAGGAAGGACTAAAGACACCTAACTGTGGAAAACCCAAGCAAAAACAAGGAAGAAAATCACTAAAAGAATTGCGGGAGGCTACATGATAGGTAAAGGAACAAACCAAGATCCTTGAAATTCTGCAAGGTAGGAAGGGGAAGAGCCTTCTAAAGGAACAATGAAAATCACTACATGGAATGCTAGGGGCCTAAACACCCCTAGCAAGAAATGCTTATTAAAGCATAATGCCACACTATTTGACTTAGATATTATATTACTTCAAGAAACTAAATTAAGCAAAGAAGAAGGCATAAAATTAAGCCATAAACTAGAAACTTGGAAATTGGAGTTTAAACAATCACAGGGTGCCTTAGGTGGACTTGGAATCATATGGAACGCTCAAAAAGTTAATACAGAAGATATATCCACCCACACTAATTGGATGGGAAGGAGAGTCACCAATACAAAGTCAAATATATAGATGATCCTAATAAATGTCTACGCACCTACTCAAGCAATAGAAAAATTAGCATTTTGGAATGAAATCAATTCATTCATCAATACAAAACTGAATAAGACCATTATCATAGTAGGAGACTTTAATGTTATATTAAGAGAAGAGGAAAAATATGGTGTGATAAGTATAATAACTAGAGCTATGGATGATTTTAGAGAATGGATTGGGAAGAACATCCTAATAGACATCCCCACCAAAAATGGTTTATATACTTGGAACAATAGAAGGAAAGGCTTTTTTTATATTGTAGAAAGACTAGATAGATTTTTTCTAAAAGGAGAACTAAGAAATTAGGACAGAGAGATCAATGCAAAAATTCTACCAATGGCAGGATAAGATCACTTCCCTGCAAAAATGGAAATTAAAGAGTACGCTAAACCTAGCAGGAATCCATTTGAATGTGAATAGATGTGGTTTATGGAAAAAAATATTTAGGGAACAAATAAAAGGATGGTGGCAAGAAGAACATTTTTAGGGATAAAAAATGTTTTGTTTCGTATCAAAGTTAAAAAACATAAAAGAAAAGATTCCAAAATGGAAAAAAATAGTGTAAAAACATTTTTAAACAAAAACTTAATATAGAAGAGAAATTAGATAAATTAAACAAAGAAATTATCAAAAAAGGAACAAACAATGAACCTTATCTATTAGAAAAAGAGTACCTCTTAAAACTAGAAGAAATTCTAGCAAAAGAAATGATATACTGGAAGCAAAAATACAGAGAGAAGTGGCTATTAGAAGGAGATCGTAATACAAAATTATTCCACAACAGTACATTATATAATAGAACATTTAATAATATATCAAAAATAAAAAATTTGCAAGGTGAACAAACAGAAAATCCAAATAAAATAGCAAAAATCTTTGTTTACTATTTCAAAGATATTCTCAATAATTACAATACTTGAAAAAGAACAGAACAAGAAGAAATGCTTATATCTATTCCCAAGCTGATTACAGAAGACAATAAAATCTTAAACATGCCCTTTTCTCTTTTAGAAGTCAAAATGGCATTAATCAATATAAACCCAGATAAATCTCCTAGACCTAATGGATTGCAAGCATTATTCTTGCAAAAATGCTAGGACATCTTAGGAGAAGACTTATGGAAAGCATTGGAAGCATCTAAGAATGGAGGATCCCTCTTATCAAAAATTAATCGCACCTTCCTAATGCTTATCCCTAAAAAAGGTAAAAGTGAAGAACCATGCAATTATAGACCGATAGCTCTATGTAATACTATATATAAACTATTCTCAAAAGTTTTAACCAACCGCTTTAAAAAATTCTACCTAAACTCATATCAAAAGAATAGACATGGTTTGTACCAGGAAGATCCATCCTTGATAGTATCTCTATCATCCAAGAAACAATCCATTTTGCAAACAAAAATAATGAAGCATGCATGTTCCTAAAATTAGACATCCAAAAGGCTTATGATAAAGTAGACTGGAGATTCCTATAAAAAATACTCGAAGCTTTTGGGTTCTCAAAATAATGGATTAACATCATCTTTCAATGCATATCCACCTCAAAAATCTTCATAATCATCAACAATAGTCTAGAAGGCTTCTTTAGTATATCTAGGGGGGATCCAACAAGGAGATCCTATCTCCCCATTCCTTTTTATCATCATGGTAGAATCATTCGGAAGAGAAATCAAAATAGTGCAATCACAACAAAATTAAAGGAGTATAAGTAACCAACAATGTGGAAAACACAATGCATAAACAATTTGTTGATGACACAATTTTAGCTGAGTCATTACTAAGAATGAGGCAAATCATATACAAGAAATTTTAGTAACATATACAAAAGCCTCTAGTTAAAGAATTAATGCAGAAAAATAAAAAATCTTCTTGTTAAAGACACCAATAGAAAGAGAAGATTACATATGCAACAAATTAGGATTCAAAAAGGGTACCTTTCCATTTAAATATCTAGGAATATTCCTAGATAAAAGTAACAACATCAGTCTAGGATGGGATCAAACCTTAGACAAAATTGACAATTAGATTATGGCTTTGAAAGGAAGATGGTTGACTAAGGCCGAGAGAACAACAAAAATTATAGCCGTATTATTAGCTATACCCACCTATCAACTTTCTTGCTCACAACTACCTAATTACATAAACAAAAATATTGAAAATAAATTATGAGATTTCTTTTGGAATGGCATAGATGGAAAAAAGAAGGCAACTTTAATTAGTTGGGACAAAATTTGTAAGCCTAAAGAAATAGGGGGTCTAGGAAACAAAAACCTAGAAAGGAAAAATGAAGCTTTAGGAGCTAAACAAGTTTGAAGAATGTATCAAAAATGAAATAGTAAATGGGCTAGAATCTTATATAATAAATACCTCAATACATCTAAGAGTATCTCTTTATTCAGAACTAGAATGCCCCCTAAGGGCTCAGCAGCTTGGAATTTCTTAGTGAAATGTCAACCTCTAATAACCAAATTTCTAACTTGGAATATAGGAAGAGGTGATGAAGATTTTTTTTGGAAAGACTCATGGAATGGGCACCCCCCTATGGATCACTCTGAGGCTATCTTTGATGCTAAAACACACCTAAAGATAATCAGGGGTTCTAAAGTGAAAGATTGTATACAAGTAACTCATTCTGAGATAGGAACTTCCTAGCAATAGAAATATCTTGCCAACTATGGGCTTAATTAGGAAGATAAATATATTTTAGAAAATATCCTTAAAAATTGTCTGATCTTAGTTAAAAAAAGAAAGGATAGACTCATTTGGGAAGCATCAAAGGATGGGATTTATAAAATCAAAGAAGGTTGTAAACAAATTACCAATTCTCAAAGGTGGGAAGTAAACACCCTTCCAATAAATCTATGTTGGGACCCAGTGGGGCTTCCTAAAGTAGGTATATTTCTATGTGTGGCCATCCAAAAGAGAATCCTAATAGTATATAGAATCCAAAAAATGGGATTTGAAGGTCCATCAAGATGCATACTCTGTAAAGAAAGTTTAGAAATAGTAGAAGATCTTCTTTACCTCTATAAATATGCATATGAATGTTAGATGTGGCTCAAAGCTAAGCTCAACTAGATAGCCCCCCCCTATCAGATAATTGGCAAGAATAATTAATAGGATGGGAAAATGATTCAACCAATAAAGTATATGGGAAACTATGGAATATCACTCCAGCTATCTTAACCTAGGAAATTTGAAAAGAAAGAAATAGACACATTTTTCGAGATCAAGAACTTAACTCCCAAGCCATCTACACAAAATTGAGGCTGCCATTATGGAAGTAATTAATAGTGACCTAAGGAAAATCTTGAATGAAGAAGGATCATTCATAGAATGGGATGCAGAGATTAAAAAGCAATGGTCACACCTCGTTAATCCACCCTTCACATATAAAACGAAAAAATCATATAGCCAGAAAAAGAATGCAAATGGGAACCCCCACAAATAGGATGGAAAAAAACCTTTTTTTGATAGGACCTCTAGAGGCAACCTAGGTAAGGCAGGAATAAGATGTATAATTGGGGAAGAAATAAGAAATTGGCTAGTAAAAACAGAAAAGTTGCTAGACATAACAACAAATAACATGGGAGAACTAGAAGCAGTAGAAGAAGGTCTAAAAATTTGTATTAACCTTAGCATCAAAAAGATTATAATTTAAGGAGACTAATAGATAATATTAAATTCTCTTAGGAAAGGGGGAACACCAAACTAGATTATAAACTCTAAACTAGAAGCTACCTTTAAACTATTAGAAAAAATTGAAGAAGTAAGATTCTCACATATTTACAAAGAAGGTAACATGGAAGAAGCTAGCCTAGCAAATAAAGGTACAGATAGAGAAAATCAATTATTATGTAATCAAAGCTAGCCAGGATAAATTTTCATTAAATTCCTTTTTAGTACTCCCTCCAACCTAGACTTATGGGATCATGATTTTCCTAGCACTCATAAACCTAGGCTCATGTATCAAAATATGATAAGTATCTTTTTCCCAAGTCACAAGTATCCATTTTATCATGAGACAGAGTGATGTTATCAATTAATCTTAGGGTGATGGTGTCGCCATACCTTGTTCTAGATTCTTCCCCCCAAGCTCTATATTTATGAGGATTTAAGCTTCAACATTCACACCTTGCACTATATTTTTTGGGTCTATCATATTACCTCCCCATGGATACTAATATCTATTTGTATCATGCCCAAAAAAATCCTACTATGGCATTATGTGGTCTATTAAAATAAGAAAGATGGAATGGGATTTTTCAAGCTGATAGATGATATGAGCCATATTGCAGTCAGTAGAGCATTGGGGAATGGGTCTTTAATTATGATTTTTCATTACAAACTAATAGCAACATCTTGGGGCAATAGGTAGGTTTCCTTGCCAGGGATGGTGTAGAGAAATGGGATATTGTTTGGCTAAGCTACAATCTATTCAACCCATGCTGGTTATTAGGGCTAGAGGTAGTTGTGGCCAACATTAACACAAAGCTAAAAATCCCCCTACCCGATGTTTATATGGAACATGAATTGGGAAGCCCTAAACTTGTCAAAAGCCCTAGGCACCGGTGCTTGGTCATTAGAGACAACATTATCTTCTTTATAGAATGACTGAGGATGGAAGCAAGCATCCACTTCCTGTTGAGACAGAGAGGAATCATAGAGGACCTAGGTAGTGATTGGCTTATGAAATACCTTTGGGCCTTTAACGCATACATCCACCCAAAGGAAAATCTTTCAAACTTGGAAGTAGTGGAGTTTTGCCTCCCAAACTATGAAAAATCTAGTAGAGGAAGGACCACCTACAAATTTTGGCCAGGTTCAAAGGCTCAAAACCTCCATGAAGCCTTAGAAATTATTATGGTTTATAAAAAACATAATCAAGAATCATAATAGGGATATTGGGTCAATTTTGATGGTTAGTAAAGATCTTTTCCTTGTCATGGGTATAGCTCCTCTTTAATTCAATTAAGTTTACTAAATTTAGCTTATTTGCATTTTCCCGAAAGTAATTTTATAGGTTTTACTAAATGAATGATATAAGGCTACATTTTTATAAGTTGTCATATAGTCTATATTATTATTAATATTATCTCGATTGGCGAATAGGTTTCTTAGCTTCTTCTATAAATCCTACTCTATGCAATATAATACACTTGTTTTACTTATTTAGTATCAATCTCAAATAGTTATGGATTGGATTTATGGCTTTGTTTTTGTTAGAAATGTGGATCTTTGTTACTGTTTCACATAGCTTTCGGCCTTTGTCTCCTTTTTTGAATTTCTTTTATTACTCCATGATGATGGCCTTGTTTCATGTGTTACCCTATTTTCAATCTTTAATGTTAAAATGTGGCTTTGGCAGGTAAGATTCTAAAATCTAACTCAAAGATCTTGGAGTTAAATTGAAATAAGGACAACAATGTAATAAAGCTAGCAACTATAACTATCCGCTATAAAAAAATTGTTAAATATATGTATCTAAGAACCTTCACCATTAATTTATGCATTTAAACCTATCAAACTATCTAAACACTAACTCTTAAGAACAAACTTAGTAGAGTGGTTTGTTACCTCTAATCTGGTCACTTATTTTCAATTGAGGATCATATATTGGAACACTTCGGCTTTTAAATGTTCTTTCCCTCCATGGATTAATCTGATGGTTTTGATTTTATTCTAACTTGGATTAACTATTGACTATTTTGGTGGTTAGCTTGTGGAGATTTCGATGAAATTAGGGCCATTATTCTAAAACCCAAGACTATATTACTCAAAGCACTAGTGGATTACCAAAACTAAAAGTACTAAAGTATAAATGTATAAAAAATATCATGGAAATTATATGATCAATTTCTACTGGGATATGTCGCTTTTATTTTTATATAATAAAGGACTCTGGTCCCAAGCTAGACTAGAGATTTTCTTTCTCTTTTCTTTCCTACCAGTGCCTGTCAGAATGGAGATACTCTGTAATTATTTTTAATTTTATCAAAATAATAGAAGGCATCATCAATTTATCGATATAAAAAAAATAATTTTATTTTAAAATTAGATTAATAAATTTAATATAATTAAGTTATATGTAATTAAATATTATAACAATAGTTATAATGAATATTTAAATTATAAATAGATTAATTATTCTAGTTATAATCAATTACTGGCAAATACTAGCCACTGTATGACACTTGTTAATCTTTGATTAGCCTTTATTTTGACTGCTTATTACTATTAAACTAATACAAATATACGAGTGAATTTCAAACCAGATGAATTAATAAAGAATTCATTTTGCTTACAATTATTTTCTATTTTCCATTTGCTTCAGATGAACCCAATGATCCCACACTCCTTCCATTTTTCGTTAGCCATCCATCTATCTAATGTGGTAAATTTGAAGTTTTGAATTTTAAATTCCTGCCTAGTGCACAATAGAAATATATATATTTTAAAAGGCTTTAGAAACGTCCACAAAATATATATTTTTTCTAAAGGTTTTGTGAGAAATAAAAATTAAATTTAACTCACAGCTTAACCCTAAACCTAAAAAAAAAATTTACCCGGCATTTAAAAGTTGCTCAGCACATGAAGGTGCCAAGTGCCAATTTTACTCAGCACTTGATGGTGCCGAATGGCAGGTTGCTCGGCACTTGAAGAAAAGTGCTCGGCACAAGAAGGTGCTGAGTGCCATAATTACTTGGCACTTGCTTGGCATAGGAAGGTGCCGAGTGCCAGAATTACTCGACACTTGCTCGGTACTTGAAGGTGTTGAGTGATAGGCTACAAGTGTCGAGTGAGCTGCGCACAAAGAGGAGCTCGACACTTGCACAATAAATGCTCGGCACCAATGGATGCCAAGTGAGCTCGGCTCCAACTGAGAAAGAAGATGTCGAGTGTTCTGTTTCAAACTTAAGAAATATAACTTAGGAAATATTTCAACATGAATGCTTTCACTATTAAAACCAGAAAGCCAAAGCTTTAAGCTTTCAACCAAACTTGTCAAATCCAATGAATAGAAGATGAAGAACAATAGATTAAGTATGTTTCTTGCTTTCTATTCAATCTTTCATTAAACTATTACAAAATCTAGGAGCATTCAGCTTCAACCAGAAAAACCTAAAATAACCCTAAACTGATAATGCTTCAAACTTCAATAAAATTTAAACTTGCAACTCTAATGGGTGCATACAATGGTGCCTGGAGCAATCACTGCTTCAATAGGAAAAATCCAAACAACAAACTTACAGAGTGAACAAGGAACCACGTGCAACTGCAGGCACAAACTTCCTTCCTTCTTCCTTCTCTACTCAGCTCTGCAACTTCTCTCTGATATGCTTGATTTTCCTAAATTCTCTCAAATGAATGAATGAAAAAATTCCTTGTCTTCTAACCTAAAACATTTTTCCCTCTCATTTCCAAATTCAAAAATCTCACCTACCATATTAACTTTTCTGTCTATTCTGGATGTCAGGGTGGTAGGTGAGCGTTTGGCTCAAGGGGCAAATGTCAACGCTGCAATAAGTTTTCCAACACTCCCCCTTTGTCCCAAGCCAAACAAGTGAGGATCACAACTAATCCAAATCAACTACACCAAGACTCTCTCTTCAATGTACAAAAGATCCAATGCCTAATGGCTTTGTGAAAATGTCTGCTAGTTGCTCCTCGGACTTACAAAAATTCATTTTGATATCCCCATTCTCGACCAACTCTCTGATGAAGTGATATCTGATCTCAATATGCTTGCTTCTCCCATGGAAGACTAGATTCTTGGACAATGCAATTGATGAGATGTTGTCACAATAGATTGTGGTTCCATCCTCTTGCCTTTCATTCAAATTTGTCAAGATCCTCCTTAGCCAAATTGCTTGACATGCTGCTACATTTGCTACAATGTATTCAACCTCTATTGTAGATTGAGCAACAATAGGTTGCTTCTTGGATGCCCATGAAATTGCACCCAATCCCATATGAAACATGTATTCGGAAGTGCTCTTCCTATTATCTAAACTTCCAACCCAATCACTATCAGTATAACCAACCAACTTGAAATCATCATTTGTAGTATACAAAATTCCAAATCCTTTGGTACCTTTCACATACCTTAGGATCCTCTTTCCCGCTTGCCAGTGGGAATCCTTTGTTGTTTCCATAAATTTGGAAATCAGACTTACTACATGCATTAGGTCTGACCAAGTTGTAGTCAAATACATTAAACTTCCAACCATACCCTTGTATAATGTTGGATCCACTCTCTTTCTAAAGTCTTCCTTGCTCAACTTCAGACCTACTGTTGTTGGTGTGGGGGCTGCCTTACTGTTCTGCATTTTGAATCTCTCCAAGATCTGCCTTGCATACTTTTCTTGAGAGATGAAGATGCCATCATGCATTTGTTTTACTTCTATGCCTATAAAGTACTTCAAGAGACCTAGGTCTGTCATTTCAAATTCACTTTTCATGGCCTCTTTGAACTCACCAATTAGAGCCTTATCATTACCAGTAAAAATTAAATCATCTACATACAAGACAACAATCAATACATTACTATCTGCTGCCTTGATGTAGAGAGTGGGCTCACCATTTCTTTTGCTAAAGCCATTGCTCATCAAATTTCTACCTTTTCTCTTTAGGCCCATGTGCATATGCAACACATCCAAACACCCTTAAGTGTTCAACTGTCCATCTTATTTGTGACCAAGATTCCATTGGAATTCTGTCACAGAGTACCTTTGTAGGATACCTATTAATTAGGTAAATTGATGTTGCCATAGCCTCTCCCCAAAATTCAGTTGGGAGACCTTTCTCTTTCATCATGCTCCTTGCCATTTCAACAATGGTCCTATTCTTTCTTTCAGCCACTCCATTCTACTATGGTGTATAACTAGCTGTGAGCTCTTTCTTTATGCCATGTTTCCTAAAAAAGTTGACAAAAGAATTGGAGGTATACTCCCCTCCTCTATCTAATCTTAGGACCTTGATATAGTGTCCACATTCTCTTTTAGCCTGGACTTTAAATTCTACAAATTTATCAAATGCTTCAGATTTATTCTTTAAGAAAAATACCCATGTCCTACGACTAAAATCATAAATGAATGTCATAAAATATGTACTCCCCCCAATGGAAGTAACTTGAATAGGACCGACAAGGTCAATATGCACTAACTCTAATGGATATCTAGCCCTCCTAAAATTTCCAGAATAAAAGGGAAGCCTATGTTGCTTACCCAAAATACAAGCGTCACACTTGTCACAAGAATTTCCTACATGTGGCAAACCTTCTACCATTCTTTTATTTGACAACAAATTTAAACCAGCATAGCCAAGATGACCATACTTGAGATGCAATAGCTATGAGGGGTCTTCAATCAGACTCCTTAGAGCTGATTGTGTGCGAGGTGCAGCACTAACTTGAGATGAGAAACATGTCTCTATCCTCAAAGGAAACATTCTGTTCTTTGTCATTTGAACTGTTGCAAGTAAGTTCTTGCTCCCATATTTTTCATGAATGATACAACTATCATTCTCCATCAGCACTTTGTATCCATTTTGAATGAGCTGACCAATGCTCATCAAATTGTGCTTCATACCAGGGGCGAAATACACATTTTGTATTTCCCTTTTCTCACCTTTCTTGGTGCAGACCATAATAGATCCTTTACCCATGACTGGTAGGGTTCCATTGTTACCCATTTTAATTTCATATTTGAAACTCTTGTCAAAGAATGAAAACAAGGTTTCATTACCACTCATGTGGTTGCTACATCCATTGTCGAGGTACCAAACCTCAGGGCTTCCTTCTTCACCAACATTACACATGATGAAGGCAGAAACATTGGGTCCACTTCCCATGTTCACATCAGCCAAATTTTCTTGTCATGACTGATCATTCTACTTTTTCTAGCATTCATTTGCATAATGCCCATATTTATGACAGTAGTAGCATTCTACATTACTCTTATTTGAGTTGTAGTTTTTCTTACCTCCTTTTGAAGTATTTTGTGAGCTACTTGCTCCATCTACTCTTCCTAAGCTTTCTGCTACAACATTTCTTTGTCCTCCATTACCTCAGCCTCTACCTCTGGAGTTTTTGCCTGAGCCATTTCTTCCTCTCCCCCTTCCTCTTGGATTTGATTGAGCCTTGAATTCTTTCTCTTGGGAAGATGAAGAAGTAGATCTATTGATCCTATGCTCATGAGTTTGAAGAGTACCCATCAACTCATCCATTGTCAAAATAGTAAGGTCTTTTGCCTCTTCTATAGTCATGACCAAATGGTCATATTTATGAGTTAAACTCCTCGATATCTTTTCCACTATCCTCTGCTCTTGATAGTCTTCTTCGTTTGACTTCAATTGATTAATTACATTGGAGGTCCTTGAACTGAAGTCTACAACTGATTCATTCTCCTTCATTTGAAGGTTCTCAAACTCCCTCTTGATGTTTTGTAGCTTTACAGTACGGACTTTATCAGTCCCCTTGAAGTTCATCTCAAGGATATCCCATGCTTCCTTTGCATAATTTGCTACTGCAATCTTTGGGAAAATTGTCTCTATCATTGCTACTTCAATAAGACTTAATGCCTTAGCATCCTTCCTCCTTGACTCTTTCAAATGAGTCTTCTGTGCATTTGTAAGGGCAGCATACTGAGTTAGATCTATCACATCATTGAATCCATTGACCACAAACTCCCACAAATCATTTGCAACCATTATGGTCTTCATTTTCTTTGCAAATGTATCATAATTCTATCCATTAAATGATGGTGGCTGCTGCCATATCTTTCCTGCATCTCCTGCCATGATAAATATCTCAAGAAAACAATTGCCCTAACTCACTGTGGATGTGAGGCCTCAAAGCTCTGATACCATGTGAGAAATACAAATTTAATTTAACTCACAACTTAACCCTAAACCTAAAAAAAAAATTTACTCGACACTTAAAAGTTGCTCGGCACATGAAGGTGCCGAGTGCCAGTTTTACTTGGCACTTGATGGTGCTGAGGGGCAAGTTGCTCGGCACTTGAAGAAAAGTGCTCAGCACAGGAAGGTGTTGAGTGCTAGAATTACTCAGCACAGGAAGGTGCCGAGTGCCAGAATTACTCGGCACTCGCTCGACACAGGAAGGTTCCGAGTGCTAGAATTACTCAGCACTTGCTCAACACTTGAAGGTGCTGAGTGAGCTAGGCACAAAGAGGAGCTTGACACTTGCATAGGAAATGCTTGGCACCAATGGATGCCAAGTGAGCTCGGCTCCAACTGAGAAAGAAGATGCCGAGTGTTTTGTTTCAAACTTAAGAAATATAACTTAGGAAATATTTCAACATGAATGCTTTCACCATTAAAACCAGAAAGCCAAAGATTTAAGCTTTCAACCAAACTTGTCAAATCCAATGAATAGAAGATGAAGAACAATAGATTAAGTATGCTTCTTTCTTTCTATTCAATCTTTCATTAAACTATTACAAAATCTGGGAGCATTCGGCTTGAACTAGAAAAAGCTAAAATAACCCTAAACTGATAATACTTCAAACTTCAATAAAATTTAAACTTGCAACTCTAATGGCTGCATACAATGGTGCCTAGAGAAATCACTTCTTCAACAAGAAAAATCCAAACAACAAACTTACAGAGTGAACAAGGAACCACGTGCAACTGTAGGCACAAACTTCCTTCCTTCTTACTTCTCTGCTCAGCTCTGCAACTTCTCTCTGATCTATTTGATCTACCTGAATTCTCTCAAATGAATGAATGAAAACATTCCTTTTGTCTTCTAACCCAAAACATTTTCCCCTCTCATTTCCAAATTCAAAAATCTCACCTACCATATTAACTTTTCTGTCTGTTCTGGACGTCAGTGTGGTAGGTGAGTGTTTGGCTCAAGGGGCAAACGTCAACGCTGCAATAAGTTTTCCAACAAGTTTTAGAATCGGCTAGAAATTGCAATTTGCAGTCTTAAAGATGCATCACAACCTTTCCCAATTCCTAGCATCCTGCCTTCCTGTGACAAAACAGGTGGTTTGAAACCCATTATTAGATGTTCCAGTGCAATTTCTATGACATTGATGCAAAACGTGGAGGCATAGACAAGGCTTATCAACTATTTGATAGAATGCCTCCAAGAGATATGTTCTCATGCATGGCCTACTTCGATCAATTCATCTCCATGTTAATCTAACTATTGTCTAGATGTTGGCTGAGCCATTTTCCTATACCAATACGAAACTCGCAGTACTCTGTATAAGAGTTTTTTTCAATCCTATTTATAAAAGTAATAGAAACCAAATTGCTGACGAGTGTTGGAAATCATTCCATTATTCTTCCAATGGAATTCTAAATTGCTAAATCTTTTGACGGAATGTCAAGAGTTTGTGGGGCATCTTAAATTAAAGAGGAATTATCAACAATAACAAGCTCTATTTAATCAAGTTGTAATCAATCACCATCAAATATTCAACACCTAGTGGCTTGATTAGTTTGCATGAATAATTTTCAAAATTTTAAAGAAAATTAAATATATTTTACAGATGTGTTAAATATTATTTTGTAAATATTTTAAATTTTTTATGAATAGTTTTGTTGTTTAGTAAATTTTAAATGGGTGATAGTTGAAGTTAAAGTTGATTATCAATTATCATTATTTATTGTGATTAATTATTATTTGTTAACTTTGAGTAGATTCAAACTCGAGACCTTTTAGATAAGAGGATACATTATAGATTCTTTCCTATGACTAATATTCTAGTTAATATAGACAAAAACAATAGAATTAAAATATATGAATTATTCAGGAATTCAATTCTCTATATTCTAAAATATAAATGTGTAGTAATTTTTATTTATTATATATAATTCAATAATATTCATAAAATAAAATTTATTGGAGAATTTGCTTTTGGATTGGTAAACGGCCGAAGCCTAGATTAATTATTATTATTTATTGTAATTAACTATTTTTTATGTATTAAATGAATTTGAACCCAAGACCTCCAAAATGAGAAGCTCACAAGTTACCGTTGTGTTGTAGTATCTTGCCTAAGATTTATTGGAGAATTAACATGTTATGCTTATTAAAAATAAAACTAATATGTATGAAATGATATTCTATAGTCAACTATATTTAGAAATTGATATTTAGTAATAATACTTTATTATTAAATATTAAATTTTAGCTATTTCTAGTTAATAGAGGTAGACATGAAACAAGGGAGTGTACTTGTTGTTAGAGTGAAAATAATACTTCATTTTCTAGAAGGTTGTTAAATCACTAATAGTAAAAATAGTCGAAAGAGTAGAGGAAAAATTAAGAAAATATAGATGTATTATATTAATCTATTATTAGAAAAAGGAAGAAAATATGCATATAAATTTAAGTAAATATTGAACTTGTTTAGATTATAGTAGACAAGTGCATTTCTTATATCATAAAATAGAAGGAAAAAACCACATAATATGCATTTTATGAATCTTGTTTTAGCAAAATAATACAAGATGCGTAAATACTAGAAGTTATTATATTCCATACTATTGAATTCATTATTGATATGTTAATATATTTTGGGCTAAACAATACATATAATGCAAGGAAGGACATTGAAAAGAAGCTTGAGGATTATAAGAATGCTATAGCCAGTAGGTTGGTCTTTGAGGATACTATACACAAAGAGAGGCGTTAGAGAGGTAAATGGAAGGATACTATGAGGGAAGAGATCCCCTAGAAAGAAAGATCACAAATTTAGTAGCTCACAAAAGGAGATAGAGACACTTCCTTCTTTTACAAGTATTCTTCTAAGCACAAAAAAAGGGACAATGAAATAGCTACCTCACTAGAATTGTGAACTTGTTGAGTAGAAGGACCTTGGAAACTAGGCTTCCAATTACTTCTAGGACATCTATAATCAGCCTATGCTTCCCCAAGATCACAAAAAGTGAGGAATTACAAAGAATCATCACCCCGATGGTGAATGGGGATATGGATGATGATTTTTTGAAAAAAGGTGGAAATACCAATGATGAAGCTGACTATTTTCTTCATGGGAACCTATAAGGCACAAGATAGTGATGACTCTGAACTGAATTTCTTCAATGATTTCTACAAAATCATTAAATATGACCTCACAAGGGTAGCTAAGAATTTCATAAATAAAGGAAGCTTCCTCAAGGAGCCTAATCAAACATAGATTGTCCTAGTTCCAAAAATTGGTCAACCCACCAAAATGGAAGATTCTAGGCCTATCAACCTTTGCAACATGGCTTACAAAATCATATGGGAGATTCTTGTTAACTAACTAATGCCCCTAATAGATTTTGAAGTTGATAAAAGATCAACCCCATAGCTCCCAAGAATCACTTGTATGCAAACATTTATCATAGAAAGAGAGAACTAAAAGCTATGGAAGCTGGAATTCCTAGATCCATAGCCGAGACATTCTTGATGAGAAAAAATAGAGATTTTTATTATTAAAAGTGAATTAATAGATTATAAAAAGATCAATCCTTATAAAAGGAGATCAAAACCCTAATAGGTAACTAACCTAGGTAGCATGGTAATAATTAATAAAATAATTAATTATTATATGCCTAAAGTTTAGCTTAAGTAAACTAGAGATAGTAAGTGACTTGATATTTAAATCAATATTATTTAATTAATAAGAAAATACTTTATTACTCTAACACCCACCCCCCCTTTCCCCTTAAGATAAACATAAGGAGTAGCTAAAAACCTAAAAAATACTACTGAAAGAAGATTTTGGTCAGGGCAACAAGGCCTGATGAGGTACCTACACATAATCAAATATTTGAAAATAGGAGAAATAGAGAAAACTGCATGGGAAAAACCCAACTCCAAAATGATATAAAAAGCATGTTCTAGAAGATGGGAACAAAAGGATGATCATGAAGAACATTGTTGAAGCATAAAGTTGCAAAAAATGCCAAATTATTGATTTGAAGAACCTAAAATGTATAGAACATGACTAGGTATTGAAGAATAAGTCTAAAGACCTAATCAATCAAAGATGGAAAGTATCTTCATAGCCTCCAAAAGTAGGAATGAAACAATTTCTATATGGTAAATGATCCATCTCACCAAAATGCATAGGTGTCCAACCACTACAATTGCCTAGTACATAGGAACAAGTACTTAATATATAGCTCACTCCATCAAACCAAGAAAGAAATAGAACAAAAAAAAACCCTATAATGCTGAGAGGTAAGATGTAAACACTAAAATTGAATGTAATATCTCCTACAGAAAGAATAGGGAATATTGAGAGTGCAAAAGAAATTCAAACACTTGTAATGGCATGTTTTATCAACACATCATGAGGCTAATGTCATGGAAGGAGCTCTCACTTGACAAAGAAAGATAGAAAATATAGCCAACATGAAACACCCCAAGGTACTTTATAATGTAGTGTGGGTACAACAAAACACAAAGATGTACAAGATCCTAAAATACAATAGTGTTGTCAACAAAAATGATGTGGGTTTGCAAAAATATTACAAAAATATGTCAGAAATGATCAAAAGAGACATAAGGCTAATAAAAGAGATAGTATGACCTATGACATATCATCTAAAGCAAAAAAATTGATCTCCAAATCTAAAACAACCAGGATATCCACTAGCATACAAGAAAGGAGAACTCCAATTGAGATGTTTTTGGAGTAGAATCTAGAAAATAGAACACCTCAAGGTATGTCTCCTAGAGTGCAAAATAAAACCTCTAACATTGACTATATAAACTAGCAACCAAATATAATAAAAGGTTTAAATAAACTACACCATTATGATAAGCTCAAAACCAACTTTTGGCCGATATCTTGTTTTTGTAAAACAAAGTTCAGATGTGGAAGTTATGGCCAAAAAACCACATGTAGGTCAAAAAAGTGGTGGAAGGGAAATAAAACACTCACCTTAGGATCCTTGCCAAATTTCCTCAGAAAGCATGCCTAATAGTACAAGAAATTACATTAGGAAGCGTTCTAGTTTTGCATCAAAATTGTCTCAATTTGTGTGCCAAAAATATCAATTTGCATGCCAAAAATCATGATGTTTTGTACTAAGAAATCTAAATTTCATGTCAAAAAATCTCAGTTTTGAACTTAAACTTCTCAAAATCATTACCTTGAGTAATATGCCCAGTCTAGAAGCAATAACGTTTATAGATCAAATTTCAACTATGTGCAAATTGGACAATTTAATATGAAGATAGGGGTTTTTTGGCCTATTTGAGCTCAATGGTGAGGTTTTTTTGGGCTCAAAGTGCACTAAAAATGGTGACCCCCTAGATTCAATACAAAGAAAATCTAAAAAATTAAACCCTCTAAAAGAGAAAACACAGATATGAAATCCAATTCAAACTTCTCATAAATAGAACATGGATATGACAATCTAGAGCTCTCATACCATGTTAAAGTTGATGAAAGATCAACCTCATAGCTCCAAAGAATTACCTACATGGAAAAACCTACCATAGAAAGAGAGAAGTAAAAGCTATGGGGGTTGGAACTCCTAGATCCATAGTTGAGACATTCTTGATGAGAAAAATGGCATATTGCTATTATCAAAAGTGAGTGATTAATTACAAAGTGATCAATCCTTATAAAAGGAGATCAAAAAACTAATAGGTAACTAACCTAGGTTGCATGATAATAATTAATAAAAGAATTAATTAAATTATATGCCCAAATTTTAGCTTAAGTAAAATAGAGATAATAAGTGACTTAATAGTTAAATAAATATGATTTTTAAATTAATAACAAACTACTTTATTACTCTAACACTGGATATGTTTATTAGTCCATCTCATAATGGCTTTGTCCTAGGTCAAAAAATCTTGGATGCTGCTTTTACTTGCCACAAAGTTCTCCATTCTATGGAGTAGAGTAGGAATCAAGGTATGGAAATGAAACTTGACATTACCAAAGCCTATGAGAAAATAAGGCATATTTTTCTTTTCAATATTCTAGTAAGGCTAGGATTTGGGGAGATATTTATATTGTTGGTTAAGGAGGTTGTCAATTTTGTCCAATTTGTTATTTTCCTTAATAGGACACCAATTAAATTCTTTGATTCTAGCAGGGGGTTGTGACAAGATGATCCCTTTCCCCCTACTTATTCATCATTATGGTGGAGGTTCTTGGAAGAAAATTTATGTCCACGATGAAGAAGAGTAATATAGGAGGCATTAAGCCACCCACCACTCTCACCCTAGAGGTGATCTAAGAGTTTGTAGACACTACCTTTCTCTATGGGATTGCTTCTATCAAAGAAGTTAGATGCTAGAAGAAGCTCCTAGAAGAGTATGTTGAAGTTTCATGTCAACATGGCAATATTTATTTCTTCAACACTAAGAGGTTCCTGCAAGATAGGATTACAAGAGAATTACAATGTCTTAGGGAAAACCTCCCTAACACTTATCTTAGATTACCCCTTATTAACATGGAGGTTACTCCTCAGTTATGGAACTTGATTGTAAAACATATGAAGAGGAAGCATGTTGGATGGAAGAGGAAAGTGTTGAGCAATGCTAGTAAGATGTAACTTCTTGCTACCTTATTATAAGATATCCTTATTTGTTTCTTTTCCATGTTTAAAATCTCTAGGAAATTTAGGGACACTATAGAAAAAATTTAGCATAATTTTCTATGGTCGAGAATAGGGGGAGATGTCCTAAATGAGTGTTGTTTCCTTGGAGAAGGTTTACAAACCCAAATTACACTTGGGACTAAATCTAAGGAGAATAGTTGATCTTAATAGGGTATGGTGAATATTGTATGGAGATTGATCTAGAATGAGGCAAGGTGGTGCAAAATTGAGAAGGCTAAATACTTGAGGTTAAATACTATTTAGTACAACCATGAAAACAATGACCTCCCATTCGGCTCTAGAATTTGGATAGATATTGGTAATCCTAAGGAAGGGTATCAAATGGGTTATTCGGAATGGGAGTAATATTATATTTTTGGAGGATAACTAGATTGGGTGCACCCTAGGCTAATCTCAATTAAATCTACTAATGAAATCCTATATAAACTAGCTAGGGAAATGTTTGAGAAACTATATACACAATAATATGTAGTGGATAAATCTTGATTTGGTAATCTCAAACCAAAATTTATCTTAGGAAATTGAAGGAATGATAGAAAGAGATAGAGTCTTGGCTTTCCCTTCTAAACATGAAGTGGTTTTGAATTGAAATGCATCTGGGAATTTTAGTGTTAAATCAGTCAATAATAAAATTATTGGGCAATGAGGAGTGTAGGTACTAGAAATATTTCTTTAACTTTGGAATATTCCTTGCTTGGTGAATTTCTTTTTGTTGAGATGCATTGCATTGGGAGCATTCTTACATTTTTAAATTTGATCCAAAGAATAAGGTTTAGATTTTTTAGTAGGTGTGTGTTGTGTCATAAAAAGGAAGAGATTGTAATTTATCTCTTGATTCATTATGCATATTCCTAGGAGGTTTGGATGAACTTTTTCCATGGATTCAAGGTTCAATGGGTTTTCAATGTTGAACTGTAATAATTAATTGTAGGTTGTGAACCCTCTCCCTTCCACCCCCTAATTCAAATTTTATGAAATGTGTTACCCTTGTACATGTACTTGTAGTTATGAAAAGAAAGAAATAATTGCATTTTCACCAATAGATCATCTTCCCACTTTGTTACCCTTTAGATGATTCTTAACCTTTTATAGGAATGCATTCCCTAGTAGAGATGGAATGCTCCCCCCATCCCTTGAGAACTCAAGAATTTTTTATTGTGGATAAGTAGGGAATAATGGATTTGATATCTTGATTTGATAATTCTACACATTTGGCTAGACAATGACTGAGATGGAAACCACCCCCATCCCCCTCATTTAAACTTAACTTTAATATATCTATAGAGGAGGGTTATTTGGGAGAAGGTTGCATTATGAGGAATGATAGAGATAATCAGGTGATGACCTATGCTGGAAACTATAGTGACAACAATAGAAACTCTCCTAAAGCTATGACACTATTTTGAGGGGTTAGGCATGCCAACTTAATTGGAAATTAGAACATGATGGTGAAGTGAGATCCATATATTATTATTGAGATAATTAAATAAAAAATATAGTTAGCTAGAATATTACATGACTTATTAAGGATGCACATAACCTCATCTTGAGATTTTAGGGAGTGATTATTCAAAACATATAACACAAAGGTAATTAGGTGGCAGATACACTAGCAATGATGGAACATATGACAATTAATATGTGTAGATGGATTAACATTGAAGGGTTTTCATCTCATATGAAAGACTTAATTGCAAAATATATAAAGTAATCTTATGGGGTCAAATAATTTATGTGAATAACTTACCACTTTTGTGGAAATCATTATCTAGAGTGTATTCAAAAAAATGGGTTGTAATATTATTAATTATAAAAGGGGTTTTATTGGTCTATCTACTAGTGCTTAATATTTAAGAGATTTTTACCTAAAATAGAATACATGTTTTTGCAAGATTTGGTGTTGTGATGCAAGGGTAGGTCACATAACTTGGACTAAAGGCATGCCTAACTATCAAACCACCTTGCTAACTTAAGAAAATTTATGAGAAACATAGAGAGCAACACCAAGGAGAGAGAAAATTAACAATATCTTATCGATTCATCAAATTATTTAAAAACATGCCTAGTTGTGAAGCCTTCCATGTTGCAGATAAGTTCAAATTCAAGATACATTATCTCACTATTGATCCAAATCTATATGGAAATATTCCTGTAATTCTACTAAGCTAAGCCTAGATATATTTATTTATATTTACAAAAATAGCTTACAAAATATTCTAGATCTTCACATTAGAGAAGGTCAACCTCATAATGGTCTCCAACCATCCCAATCCACAATCCTTACATAAATGCACAACATAAAATAAATGAATAAGTCATCTCACAAAATAACAGATGCATAGAGAAACTCAACAAGAGAAAGACTAAGACATGATTGAGAATAAGGAAAAATAACCATTGAATAGGCTTAGACAATATAGTACTCAAAAAATATGTGTGCTTGACACACACTAGAACTTGGCCAACACTAGACTCAAATTCCATCAAAACTACAACTCTGCCAACACTAGACTCGAACTTGGTTGAAGCTACAACTCAACAAATGCTGGAACTTGGAGAAAAAACAAAGACAAGAAAGATAGAAAAGCAACGTAGAATGCCCCTATATTAGACAACTGAGGTTGAAACAAATTATTCTCCTAAATCATAATGGTATCAAAACCTAAGCTAAATGTAGCTTAGATTGGAAAATCCATGTAGCATCTTCAACTATTCTTTTCTTCAATTTTACCAAATATTCATAGTAATTTTTTCCTCTTATACTCTTACTAACCCTCTAGTCCATTATTGTTTCAATCTATTTGATTGTTTGTTTCGATAATCAATTGGTATAGAAATTTAATCATCTACCTTATGATACTCATATGAATCAGCAATATTGAATATATGAGATATATCCATGTCATCAAGTAACTCAACTTCTTATGCATCACCACTACCAAACTTCTTCATTTTCAACTTATTATGTGTATGAATATTAAATCTACCTCTTTTCAAATGAACCATCGATCATCACTACCTTCAAAATCATGGTGTCTCCTAGACTTGTTTGCATTCTCCTTATACATTCAAATACTTTGTTCCAACCTCAATTTCACTTCCCCATGCCAATAATTCATAGCATGAGCAAACACTTCTCCATTAACACTCCTCTTCTCTTTACCAGCAATATCACTTGATCTATTATTCTTCTAGGTTGCAATCTAGTAACAATTTAAAAATGTGTTTTCCTAATAATCCAATTCACAAAACCATTACATGCAAGCTTAACCTGTGTAAATACCATATCCCAATTGCTTGGTATATCCCAAACTAAGATTCTTAGTAAATTACCTAGGCTTCTATTCACAACATCTAATTGTCTATCAGTCTATGGATGGAATGTACAAGTAAGTTTTAACTTGAGCTCTATTTTCATCTATAAAGTCTTCTAGAAATAACCAACAAACTTTCTATTTTTGTTAGAGAGAATACTCTTTTTCAATAGGCATGTAATATGACAACCTCTTTGAAGAAACTCTCAAAAACATTTAGTGCATTATATATCTTCTTACATGGTATAAAATGTGTCATCTTGGAAAATCTATCCACAACAATAAATATGGAACCATATCCTCTTGTTATCTTAGGTATGGCAAGAACAAAAGCCATACTAATATCACTCCAAAGTTTCTCACGAGCACAAATAGGTGTGTAAAATCAACTATTACGACTTAATCCATTTACAACTTGAGAAATTTTGCACTCTTTATAAACTTCTAAAAATCCATGTGTGTGTGTGTGTGTGTGTGTGTGTGTGTGTGGCCAATAATACTTGTCTTTATGCAAACTCAACATCTTATCAATACCAAAGTGTCCAGCCAATCAACAACAATGTTTTTTTAAAATCAAATTAACTCTCATAGAACTTATTGGTAAACACAACTAAATCACTTTGAAAAACATACCTTCTAAATAAAATATTCACCATACTTATTTGGTTGATTTTATAGATTGAATTCTTTGCACTCTCTCCATGCCTCAGAAAAATCATGATCAATATCATACAACTCATTCATCTATTCAAAGCAAAGAAGTTGCACCTTCATCTCAATCAAAACAAAAATCTTTTTCTCAATGCACCTTCAACACATTTAGTGACTCCACTTTCATGCTTTATCATGAAGGTAAATGTCTACATGTGCTCAACCCACTTCATATGTCTCTAATTCAACTTATGTTGACTTCCCAAGTATTGTAAAGCCTTATTATCAATATACAACAATTTTTTTTATGAAACAAATAATGTATCCACTTCTTCAAGGATTTAAAAATAACATAGAAATCTAAGTCATACATAGAATAGTTCCTCTTAGCAGTATTCAACTTCTCATTAAAGAAAGGAATGTGTTTACCTTCTTCACTCAACACAATTCCTACCCCACTAACTCTTGTATCCCATTCCACTTGAAATACCTTATTGAAATCAGGTAAAGCCAATATAGGTAACTCAAAAACCTTTTTTTTCAAAGTTAGAAAAATCTTATCATCACCATGTGTCCACTTGAAATCCTATTTTTATCCTCTCATTATCTTTGTCATAGTACAAAGAGAACTAACCTTAGAACCTTCTATAGGAACTTGCCAAACAATGAAATGTTCCTACCTCACTCACATTCTTAGGTGTAGTTCATTCAAGAATTAATTTAACCTTTACATGCTCCATCTTTAAACAATTATCTAAAATTAAAATCTTAAATACACAATCTCCTCTTACATGAACATGAACACTTCATCAAATTAATCAATAATTTCTTCCTTCAATCTTTGTAACACCTATCTAACATGCTTAAGATGTTCTTCCTTAGCCTTATTTACTCTCATAATGTCATCCAGATAAGAAATCACAAACTTACTCAAGCATCTCTTTAGAACCACATTCATCATCCTCATGAAGTACTGATTGCATTAGTCAAAATAAAAGGTAAAACCAACCACTCATCCTAATTTTATTTTGTTTTGAAAAATATCTTCCACTCATCACCCTATCTAATTTTAATATGATGACATCTACTTATCAAATAAATCTTGGTAAAGTAGTTTGCTCCACTCAAATAATCCATTATAGAATCCATCCTTTGCGTAGGAAAGCTATATTTCACTATTATGTTGTTAGTAGATTTGGAATCAATACACATTCATCATTCTCTATTCCTCTTACATGCCAATATACACCACATGGACTCAATCTTTCTCTAAGAAAATCTTTCGGCAACAACTCTTGCACTTCCATGTTAAGTTCTTCATTCTCAATAGGTGTCAATCTATGTGGTTCTTTATTTGGAATACTAGCTCCAGGAACTAGATCCATACAATGACTTACACTTCTTTTGTTCTTTTCCTATATGTGCATTGAAAAGCTTCTATCTGTACATCAACTACTAGTAGATTCTTAGTATTCATAATCATCATCATCTAACATAGGCTTATATGCATATATTACTTCTATCCTTTGTTTATTTTCCCTTTCTATCTCTTTAGGTCCTTATCTATAACTTCTACCATGAGTCCAAGAAGCCCTTCCCACTCCTTTCCATTAACAATGTGGGATCATCTCTTAATCTTGAGTATTTCATTTATAGTTTCATTCTTAATAGAATTCATAACTAGATTCTCCATAGCTAGTTTTTTTCTTGATATCTACAATATTTCTTCGTCTACTAAACATTTTGTAATAAATTGATATAAAATCACAATTTTTCTATTATACAACCCTTTCAGCTCATGATTGAACCCCTATATGCACAAAAATGGTTTAAATGTAGATCTAGTGTATGAATACTATTACATCCATCAAGTGTGGCCTAAGGGGTTTGAAGACACCTTAAGGAATACTCAATGGTTGCAATGTGTCCAAAGAGGTCATTAGGGGTTAAAGCTAATATTATTTTTGAGAAGTTTTAAGGCTATTTATGGCCCTTTTTCACATATTATAGCCATCAAGTGTTCCCTAAGTGGACCTAATACTATTCTTTCACTAGATCTAGATTTCAACCCTTTTGTAAATCTATAGGCTCAATCGCATGCCTAAAGGATTGACCAAGAGAAAATTATGACTATATATCAACTAATTACAAGATGTCTATTTTGAGAGAAAATACTAATCCAATCAATAATAAAATACACTATGGAGAGTCTACTTATAAATTTTGTTAAAAATTAAACTATTAAAGAACTACTCTAGATCAAGACATAAAGTACACCTAGTTAATGGGAAAGAGTTGAAAGAGTTTCCTGAACCCACACCAAAAGGCTTCATATAAGATCCTAAAGAGATAGAAATAGGAAAGAAGAAAATAAAACAAGTATATTATGATTGTGAACCTATTTTGGATGATAATGATTATGATGATGACCATGATAAGTATGATATAATAGATTAGAATAATTAAGAGGGAGGTGAGTGAAATGTCCCTTTTCTTATTTTTCATGATATTTCCAACCTCTAATCAGATCTTTAAGATCAAACAACTAATATCACAAAGATCCTCCAAATTTCTCAAGAAACCCCAAATCGGGTATGCCAGAAATTGTGCCAAAAGCTTCACAGCTTCACCAATTACTAATAAATATGAAAATGGAAATTTTTACAGAACTTTCAGCAGCATAACAGCCTACAAATTGACATTTCCAGATCCGTATAGCCTTTACACAACAGCTCAAAAATGTAGGACCAAAACTATGCTCATCGGGCTCCCGAAATAGCACAAAATATGCCCGAAAACACCACAAGAACACTAATAATCTATCTCAGAAGTTTAATCACGTCCCAATATATATATTCAGATCTATTTTAATATCTTAAAGTCTAAAATACAGCAGCAACCAAAACTGATATGAAATACTCAACCGGAAACACCAAACTCTTACAAAAATACACCCGGAAACTCACAAATCTGCACTGTTCAGCACAAAGGCAAACTCTGTATGAGCATGCACATGGAATGGCTTCAAACTCCCATCCTTAGCCTTCCTAGAAACCTGCAAACTCCCGTTCTTGGGTCTCCCTGGAAACCTGCAAACTCCCGTTCTTGGGTCTCCTTCTCCACAGGTTTGGCAGCCTCTGAAGAATAACAAAGAATGAGCGAAAATCAAGTCTGGAATCCCCCCAAAATGCCTCCAAACCTCTTTAAAAAGGGCATAACTGTAACTCACGTCCAAGAGAGGTTAATGAAACATATTTTAATAATAATTATCATTTATTAGTCCAACGGTTTCCAAAGATTAACTCCCTTTTTTCGAAACTTCACTTTCTTGGGCCTGCCTGTCTTAGCAAAGATTATTATTTTTTAATTATTTGAAAAGGGGACATGACAAGTCCTCCCCTCCCAAACATTGCTTGTCCTCAAGCAATGGCTGAACAATAAACCAATCAATCCTCCTGGATCCCAAATGTAGTCATGAACTATACTACTACCAATTAACACAGACTCCTGCAAGATCCTCTGCAATATGACCAAGAGGAATCCATAATCAAACTGGCAATTATAGCTCAACCAAACTCCAAAATCACCATTACCACAGTCAAAAACCCATGAGACACAAACTCTTAGAATATCAAAACCCAAGTAAAGTGGACTACCAACATAGTAAATACCATCAATGCATTCCACTGGCCTATATGGAATGTACAATCCAACTCTGCAACAATGGTGAATGCTCTCAAATGAAACTATACCAAGTATGGAGAATCCACACACTATACAACTCCTGCAGTCAACACAACTCTGTAGATCATTGGCCACTGTCTCATAACCATAACTCCCATGCACCCCTGATGGTGAAAAGCCATCACAAGATAAACAACAAGAAATGGAACCCAAACCAAATTTTCCTGCCATCAACTCCTCAGCATAAGGATCAATTGTTAACTGATGTACATACCTTGCAATATAATGTTGATTAAAAAAACCAACCTCAGTCAACAACTCACCATGAACAAGTGATACAACCCACTGTGACTGATCACTAGCTAAGTCAGGAGATGTCATAGCCAAAGGAGTAGAATCAATAACAACACTTGCTGAAGCATCACTCCAAAACTCCTGCTCTAAGTCATGTATTATCAAGCTATCAACTACAAAACCTGTCGCCATGTCGTGCCCATCACAACTCTCATCTCGAGGCATCAAACTATTCCATAATTGATGATAAGCACTAGGAACCAAAGTACATCTCTGTATCATAATCTCATCAACATGGTCATCAAAGGTAAATTGATGAGTGTACCTCACAGTGTAATGCCGATAGAATGCGCCAATCTTAGTCAGTGGCTCAGACTGTAATCCAGATGAAACTAACTGCAATTGATCATCAACCATGTTGGAACTGACTACTACCTCCAAAGATATCACCAAGGGAGTAGTATTACTATCAGGAACCATGCCAACTGTCGACTCACCAACATCACACATGACCTTTGATACATCTCTAGTCTCTGTGCCTTCAGTACTAGAGGCCACCACCCTGTCAGGCATACAATAATCTGCTACAATACCCAACTCAACTAAACCTGACTCTAGTGGGAATGAACCTGATATGCCAATGTTAGTATCAAGGATGGATGCATCCCCATCTCCATTGTCTCTGACAATCTCAGTCATGGACATCCTTGAATCACCAAACACCATAGCTTGTGACTGTATAGAATCAGATAAAGACTGTAGTCGCTCTAACTCCATGGTCACCTTAGCCAAATGAAACTGTGACTCCTTGAAAGCCAACTGTGTACTCTCAAGAATCTCAAAATTCACCTCAAGCTGCTCAGTAAGCTCACTCACCTCATCTTCCTTGGCCAACAATGCATCATATGTTGTACTACCCCACTCCATAAGATAATCTCTATCAGCTACCAACTGCATATAATTCTGTCTCAAAATTTGAATAGCCTCCCATAAAGAGTGGATCTCTGTCAAGGAAAGATAACTTCCTTCCTGCTCATCACTAGTAGGAGAACCCCATCCATAAACTGCTAATAATTGACGAGCAGCATCAAAATGTTGGCAAGTGATAGCAATGTCTCGGTCACTAACTCTCAACTGATTAGACACATGATGGCATTGGCTTGACTGTCTCCTACAAACCTCCTTTGATGCACTGTCTAAAGGAGTATCCTCAAAGTTACTAGTCTCTAGAGTATTACCATCCATGTCCTGTGAATCAACTCTAAAGCTCATATCAACATACAGAGTATCAAAATTTGTAGCACTGCTGTCCAACTCCTCTGTACCCAAAGAAACTAAGTCTTCAAAATTGCCCACTACATCCTCCTGGATGTCATCGATGCCAATATGATCCTGGGACTCATCTGTACACACTGCCAAATATGAAAGATCATCAACACATTCCAGCAAGTATGGTCGACTGGATATATGAACAAAGCCCAACACCGGTGTATAAAAACTAATACCAACATCAGACAAGATACTGGCACAAGAAAAGACAACACCGTGTAATCTGCTAATCAAATCCATGATAGCACCCAAACAAACACTGCGACCAAAAAGTGTTAAAGATCTCCAGTCAACTGAATCCCAAACACCAATATAACAATCTCGTGTCCATATCCATAAACTAGAATCAACTGGTAACTCAAGCAAACTCCTCACCTGAGTAATATGACCAATACCAACTAACTCCACATACCTGTCATGATAAGGTAATGAAGTCACAATACTATCTTCACTCACCTTCAGCTGGCAGGATAAATCATGTGAAGTACTACCTGCCTCAACCTCATGTGATGAAGCATCTAACTGCGCCTGGTACTCTTTCTCAGCAAATTCATGAATGCTCAATGTCTGCTCATCTCTACTAGGTATCTCACCATCCTGCACAACAACATCCTCATAATCATCATCTGAACCCACTACACTGTAGTCACTGCCTGTTGTAACTATACCATCCTGAATACCTGTGGCATCACCCTTTGACAACCTGTAAACAATTGTCTCAATTTGAGTATCAAGTTGACTGTTACTATCAATCTGTGTAATATCCTTTCCCACCACCTCTTGTGGCAAAGTAGAATCTGAGACCACTACCTGGCTATCAGCTAGTTTCTCAAACTCCTCATGCAAGTTCTTGGGAATTGTGTCATCTGTCCTATGAGAAAATCTGCCAAATAGAAATCCAGTCAACTTATCCACCTTAGCTGGGTCAGATAACATGTCATTTATACGGTGGTGCTCAACCAACTATTTAGACATGTCATGGCTTATTTTCATAAGTTTATCTCGAATGTCTAAATAACCATCCTTTCTACTATTTTGACTCTGGCTATCAATTGTCCAAGATCATTCCCTCTGAGACTCTGTACTATACCTGTCCATTCTGGATAAAGTAGAGTGTAACCCCAATAGGATATAACTTCTTCAAGCACCAAGAACTAACATGCAAATGATTAGAAGTAGCATGCAACCATAGATTTGGACATGCAACTGATTAGAAGCAACATGCAACCACCAAATTATGACATGCAAGATCTGGGTAGTTGTCAAAACTGACATGCAAACTTCTACAACCGCCAAATTCACCAAGAACTAATAGGAAAATGATTAGAAGTAGCATGAAACCATAGATTTGGACATGCAACTGATTAGAAGCAACATGCAACCACCAAATTATGACATGCAAGATCTGGGTAGTTGTCAAAACTGACATGGAAGATCTGGGTACTTGTCAAAACTGAAATGCAAACTTCTACAACCACCAAATTCACCAAGAACTAACATGAAAATGATTAGAAGTAGCATGCAACCATAAATTTTTACATGCAGCTGATTAGAAGCAACATGCAATCATAAATTATGACATGCAAGATTTGGGTAGTTCTCAAAACTGAAATGCAATATCTGGGTAGTTGTCAAAACTGACCTGCAACTTCTACAAACCCTCAGGCTGGCAAGATCATGGCTCTGATACCACTGAAATGTCCCTTTTCTGATTTTTCATGATATTTCCAACCTCTAATCAGATCTTTAAGATCAAACAACTAATATCACAAAGATCCTCCAAATTTCTCAAGAAACCCCAAATCGGGTATGCCAGAAATTGTGCCAAAAGCTTCACAGCTTCACCAATTACTAATAAATATGAAAATGGAAATTTTTACAGAACTTTCAGCAGCATAACAGCCTACAAATTGACATTTCCAGATCCGTATAGCCTTTACACAACAGCTCAAAAATGTAGGACCAAAACTATGCTCATCGGGCTCCCGAAATAGCACAAAATATGCCCGAAAACACCACAAGAACACTAATAATCTATCTCAAAAGTTTAATCACGTCCCAATATATATATTCAGATCTATTTTAATATCTTAAAGTCTAAAATACAGCAGCAACCAAAACTGATATGAAATACTCAACCGGAAACACCAAACTCTTACAAAAATACACCCGGAAACTCACAAATCTGCACTGTTCAGCACAAAGGCAAACTCTGTATGAGCATGCACATGGAATGGCTTCAAACTCCCGTCCTTAGCCTTCCTGGAAACCTGCAAACTCCCGTTCTTGGGTCTCCCTGGAAACCTGCAAACTCCCGTTCTTGGGTCTCCTTCTCCACAGGTTTGGCAGCCTCTGAAGAATAACAAAGAATGAGCGAAAATCAAGTCTGGAATCCCCCCAAAATGCCTCCAAACCTCTTTAAAAAGGGCATAACTGTAACTCACATCCAAGAGAGGTTAATGAAACATATTTTAATAATAATTATCATTTATTAGTCCAACGGTTTCCAAAGATTAACTCCCTTTTTCCGAAACTTCACTTTCTTGGGCCTGCCTGTCTTAGCAAAGATTATTATTTTTTAATTATTTGAAAAGGGGACATGACAGTGAGTCAGTTATCCAAGGTCAAAAATTCCTAATAAAAATTTTAGTGCTTAACAAAACTCATACATATATCTCATATAATGTATCTTACATGCATATATTAGATCATTCAAAACTTAAAATTTTACATTACTATCCTAGGTTAAAATTAATTTTCCAAAATGTAAACATGAAACATAACAAAATCATTCACACATATGACACAAGGATTTTATGTGGAAACACAATTTGGAAAAAACCACCAATAACATGCCACCAATTCTCACTTTTCTGAAGTGATACCCTATGCAAGGCCAACCCTATTAAAGGTTACAATACACACTATTAAATGTGACCTTGTTAAAGGATTTCAATCACCCTATTAGGAGTAATCCTTCTTAGAGGACTTTAGACCATTCTATTAGAATATCACCCATTTAGAGGGTTTACAAATGACTGTCAAGTCAACCTTAATCTAAAGGAATTACTCTAAACTAATACAATGATTAGTGAGCAATAGTAAAGCTTTGATCCAATAATAAATTACAACTCACTTGGAGATTAAAAATGTTTGTTTCACTCCTCCATTCTACTTGCCTTCATTCACTTCAGCTCTGATAGCTTGTTCACCCTTCAAGCATTCATTCACTTAAGCCTTCTTGCTTTGGATGCCAATTGTAGACTCTATTGTTTGGCCACCATATGAAGAAACACCCTAGACTCCTTGTCTTCCTTGGGTTCTCACACACACCACCAATTGCTTCAAACCTTGTATCCCCTTATAATGATAATTTAGGTACTTTTATGCTCAACTACAATCATCCATTCTAGGGTTAGCTTAGATTCATCGAATCTTCCCTCTTTTCCATTTTCTCCCTCTAGAAACTTCCCTCTCAATCCTCCTTGAATTCACCTCAAAATGATTTACCTTGAATTCTATGCTTCTAGCTCATCAAGCTTATCTTCCACATAGTTCACAAAATCCATGAAATCAACTCTATTGGCTTAGATTCATCAAATTCATGATCTAACTCATAATGTTGTCACTCAATAATAACTAACCATACTATTTTTCTCAACATTCACTAAGAGTTCACTTAACACAGAATAAAGTTTATTGATGCTTGACAGCAGCTCAATTTTACTTGGCTCAAAAATGGTTTGCATCTACGACCTCATAAATTCTTCATAATGATTTGTCCCAGTTTCTCATTCTACTAACTTTGATCTTTTGGCTAGATTGACCATATTTTATCATTTGTATCCCCTTTCACATCAATTTCATATCAACTCAAAATCATATCAAATCAAATCAAAATCACCCCAAATCAACTCAAAATCACTCAAAATCAGTCCTAATCAACCTGAAACATATCAAACATCCCAAATCAATCATCATTTATCCGCTCCTAGTCATTTTTGTGGCTTTTAGTGTCTTGGAAACCTATCAACTTATCAATCTTATCAATCTGACCTTAGTACTGTCGTGGCTCTCAATGCTAGGTCAAACTATCATTCATGTCATTCAATCTTTGACATTGTTGAGGCTTTCAATGTCAAATCATGGCATCATCAACCATTTTAATAATATTGACAGTGTTCATCGATGTTATTATGATCAAACCTTATCAATTAATTTCAATCCTATAGCATTTACAATGTCGGTTAAATGTTACATATCAACCAATTCATGTCATGTGTCCTTGGCATGTTATCAAATTCAATCAATAAATTTGACCATGGCTTTGGTCTACCTTTTCATCATCTTATTCAATATCCATCATTGTCACCTTTTCATCAAAGGATACGGTCACATTCATTTAATCAATTTGGCCAATCATCTACTAATTTTCTCTATAGGATTAAATAACCCATAATTTAATCCTATTCTTTCTAATTATTCTTCCCAATTATCATCCTCAATTAATTAATTTTATTAATTAATTGATTCATTATCTTCAAACCATGGAAATTCTTAATTTCCTAAGTTCCATTATTAATTCCATTTTCTACAAATTCTTATTTTGTGGAATAAGAGGATTTCTAATTCAAATATTCCATAAAATATTGTATCATCATGACACTTGGATATGACACCTCGTGGATTCTCCTTTAACACTTGGATAAGATTTGTCATAATCAAATATTCTTATCTCTTACACATGTCCCTATTTGGCTTATTCATCATAGATTCTTGGCTTTAAGTGGGTTGAGGTATCTTATGATGTGTCATAGATTCTCTTCCACATTTAGCCAAGTTTGACTCTCATGTGTCATAGAATCTTACGTTTGGCATATTTTGTCATATGTGCCATGGATTCTCAAAGGAATCTCTTGACACATCACATATCTATGGGTGAAAAATCCAATGCTTTCAACTTGAGTGTTGATTATAAATTGGAAACTCTTTCTCTTATTTTCAGTCCTGGAGTCCTTTGGGAGAATGCTTAAGTTTTGAAAATCCAAATCTTTAAGTCTTTGAGTCTCTACTTCTTTGCATGTTGCATTCTTGCTCTCACATCAAATAACAATTCAAGTATTCTCATGGCTTTATCCCTATCATAGGCTCTTTGCCTCAATCTTGTGTGCACTATAGTCAAATTGGAGCTACAATCATTTGGAGAAGAAAGAAGAACATGGGAGCTACAAACGGAAAAGGGAGTTCTTAATTATGTTTTCTTTCTTTTGATTAGTTTGGCTTTCATGGTATACTAGTGGATGCTAATATATGTTGATTGAGTTTGTGATTTTATCATAGTATGTTATGCCTTTAACCTGTTTTCTAGTCCTACACCAAGCAGCACCTCTCTAAGTCTTGGGTTGTCAGCTATTATGCCTTTATGAGATAAATAACTTTGGAGGACCAGTTTCAAGTACTTTATTTTAACCATTTCCACATCCTTAACCATTTTAGAATTATGGATCAAATCACTTTTCTATTCCTTTTTCTAAACTCTTTGGAAGATAGTATTTTCATAGCTAGGAGAAAGGAGGGAAAACCATTTTACCAGACCCATTAGGGTTTAATGAATAAGTTTTATACCCATCACCTTTCTCAAAATCTACTAGTCCTGGTTAACTATCTAGCTACTACTACCCCCCAAACCTCTCTTAACCCTAGCCCTGGGCTTAGCCATAAAAAACCCAAGAAAACCCCCAATCCTAAGGTAAAAATTAGTCTCATAGACTTTGACACAGATACTAGGAAGAGAAAACAAAGTGCTCATAGATCTAGCAAATACCTTCAAATGGGGAAATTTAAGCCCCCTCCCAAATGGAACCTTAACCTAGAGTCTACTAAAAGCAACATTAAACCCCACTAAGAGGAAGAAACCCCACCAAGAAATTGGCAAGAAGTCTAGAACCAACCCTCCCAACCCCTCCCATATTTCAGATACCCTGGAGGCTAACCCTTCACTGACGAGAAGTGGTGGTGAGGAAATTACTTCCCCCAAGAAGAACACCCATAAAGTAGGAGGAAAAAAAGGAAGGAATAGCCATTACTAGAGTCATTTCAAGGCTTAGCTTGACAAGCTTAAATAGCTAATGAAGAATTTGGCATATAATCATACTAGCATCTGCCAAAGATTTGAAACCTTGGCTAAGTTCTCCACTAAAGCAATGGATTCTACAACTACCACCCTTTACTTTCTATAGGTAAACAAGGATGTGAAGGACATGCAAAAGGAAAGTGAGACTTCTTGTTCCATATATGACTTCCTAGAAAAGGATTGGATGAAGACCCTCATGGACAAACCTATCAAGGAGGAGGGGGTGACTGTGGACAAGGATGGAACTAAGGGAAAGAATGTGGAGGAATTGGATAAGAAGGAGGGAAACTAGCCCAGTTGGTTGTTTTCCTTTTTTCTTTAATGATATCACATAATCTGAACTTGATGCCCCACAAGGATTATTTCTTTTTCTATAATTTAATTTTTGGATTGATAGTAGTAGTATGTTGTTTTATTGGTGAAATAATTTTGTTTTTTATATGTTTGATCATATTAGGACTGATTTTGTTAGGACTATTATGGATTATGTTAGTTTTTTGACGTATGAAACCAATATCAGCTAGATGATAGGGAGGTAACCTTTGAATGATCTTTCAGCCTTTTTATACTCCAAGGTCAACCATTCATCTCTCTTGGCTACTATCTAAATACTTCAAAAATATGCAAATTCATAACTACATACTAAAATCCAAATACTTATACATACATTTGTTACAATGGAAACAAGATCATGTGTATAAGTGAGAAAATTATTTCAACATATAAAATTATTTTACCACATAGAATAATGATGGTTTCATTTCCATACCCTCCAAATCTAGTGGTGATGGCATATTGATAGACTTTGATGATTCCTAAGATTATTGAGATAAGACACAACTATTGAATATTCACCATGATGATGATGATGATGATGATGATGATGAATCTTCACCATCTACTAGTATCTCAAGTAGTGATAGAAGGTATTTAGTACACATGTACTTACAAACAACATTTTAAGGGATCTTATGGGATCTTAATGTCCCTTTCAACATACTAGGACCCCTTATGACCCCTTCCAACCAATTAGAGACAACAAGTCTTTGGAAATACTTTTATTTGTCAATGGAGAAGATATACCGATTGGATCTACAATAACTTTATATCTAGAGAGAGAGGGGAATGATATGCATAAGAAAGGACACACACACACACACACACACACACACACACACACACACACAGAGAGAGAGAGAGAGAGAGAGAGAGAGAGAGATGAATATGGTACCTACAACTACTAGACTATCACGAAAGACTTTTTATCAATATGACACCTCCAACTACTAGACTATCATGGAAAAAATTTGATGAAGATAACACCTAAAATTACTAGGCTCTCATAGAAAAATTTTAATGAATATGGGACCTTGAACTACTATACTATCATGGAAACCTTTTGATGGAGATGGAAAATCCAACTACTAGGCTATGATGGAAAACTTGTGATGAAGATGGCATATTATGGAAAACTTGTGATGAAGATGACATCTCCAACTACTAAACTGTCATGGAAAACTTATGATAAAGCTGACACCTGCAACTAATAGACTATCATGAAAGATTTTTTATGAAGATTACACCTTGACTTACAAGGTCTAGTCATGGAAAACTTGTGATGAAGATGGCACCTTGAACTACTAGACTATCATGGAGTTTTTGTGACAAGAATATCCCTTGCAACCACTAGACTCTCATGGAAAGAATATGATGAAGATGGTACATCCAACTATTAAAATTTCATAGAAACTTGTATCTCTATTGTTTCAAATTGAGAGAGAGAGAGAGAGAGAGAGAGAGAGAGAGAGAGAGAGAGAGAGAGAGAGAGAGAGAGAGAGAGAGAAGTTGGGGCACATCCTTAATTATATGCATACATTCACTAGAGCACATAAATATTGTTCATCATTTCAAGATCTACACTAAATTGGCTATCAATATTGACCATCAATTTTTATTTTATATTGACAAGAGCTCAAATAATTTAACTCTCTATTCAAGAAGAATATTTTTGTTTGTTTCCTTGTTTCTCATGGTAATGCACCCTTGGCTCCATCTCAGACCCTTCTTACTCCTAGTCTTGACATACATGCAAAAGTTCAACACCAATTTTTTCTACATTATAAAAATCAATGATAGATATGGCTAAAATGATTCAATGTATCTTAGAGCTTTCATTGGATGTCTATGTCATTTCTATACAAGATGATTTGTCTTTTGGCTCAACCACAAGAATCTCTCTTCTATATTCTGACCTTACATTGTATTGTTGTATTGAAATTAAGTCTTTGCTATAATGGTCTCCATTTGGATGAACAACTAATTGAATAAGAGTATGTGTAGGATCATGGTCAACCAAACTATGCTCTTAAGTGGTAATAAAAAATCAAAAAATCAGGGTTATGTCCACTTGACGTGCAATTTTCTTCTTGTTATTAAATTTATATCAAAAAGTTGAGAGAAAATAATATCTAGAAAATTGAATCTAGTTTTTAAACTACTAGGACTTATCTCAAAAATATAAAAATTATGAATTTTAATGCAATATTACAAAAAAATTAGAACAATAATAAGAAGTAGACGTATGTCTGACCACCTTAATCAAAATCAAATGATAATATATTTTAATAATATTCTAGATATAAGTAGTAGACTCATGTTTGGATGTGACACATATTTTTTGGTATTTTTATTCTAAATAAATAATAATAAATTAATTTTTTACTTTAGTATTTTTGGAATAAAAAACTCTCATGCCTAACCACCTTAACTAATTCAAAACTATGCAAAATTAAATTTTTCATTTTTTTTCTTTATAGTAGAAGAAACATAGAATGTGATGCATCTTTTGGATTTATAAAATGTTGTACCACTTTAAAGTTATAGTTCTTTTTCAAGTAGTGTGTTAGTCAACACTTTATACGTAACTCCATTAGAAAATAAGTAATAATTATGAACTAAACTCATAATTTGACAAGCTTTACATTTATGGAAAGATAAGAACATTCTCAAGAAACCCTTTTTATTTCATCAAATTTTGGTGAAAAAAAAGTCGTTAGCTACATGTTTGATGTAAATATCACATAAAAATAGGCCAAAAGCACATTTTAAGAATGTTTTTAAAGTTGACCATATAGGTTTGGTATCAAAAGATATAGTAGACCTTATAAAGATATTAATTCTTTTCATTTGGTATTAGGGTGGGTGGGAAAAAAGTTGGAATAGATTTTAAAATGGTTTGAGATATTTTAGAAATACAGATTTTTCAGATTGCCACTTTGTGGCACACCATGATCTTGCACATACCTATAATTCCAAGATTCATAGTTTGAGTTATAGAAGGTAAAATTTCCTTGAGACAATTGGAATTTAAATCTTTTGATAATACCCACTATGCATCGTTCATACACCACGCTCTTTCTATAGTGGAATTTGGGCAATCTTTGGTAATACACATGTTTTCCTTACAATATTTTTTCTGCTAACTCTCACAATATTATGAACTATATGATAAAGAGATTAAAAAATTTGATGGTTCTAATCTATGTTGTGCATGTCTCATTCAAATCATAAAATCCATAATTTAGATAGTTTTTTATAGTGCCCTAGTTGATCCAATCATTTCTTTGACGATATCAATATTTTTTGGGTAGTTTCTTCATTAAGTAGGCCTAATTAGGTGTATTGGGCCTCTAAAAAATTGACCATATGTTTACATAGACATAAGATTAATGACTTGGTACTAGTATAGTCATACTTATAACATGATTGCATAATGTCATGTATGACAATTTAGTCATACGAAGCATAGCACAATTGCATTTCATCAACAAAAATTTTGATAATGTTCAGGCTTAGTAATAGACCTATAAACTAACCGAAGGCTTGGGTTGATGTTTTTCATCCATTTTTTTGTTGTTTAATATTTCACAACTAGTTCAATATTTCACATCAAATTGACTATCATTGATGCTAGAATTTTTCATCACCACATAAGACCATAGTTGGCCCACCATGATCTTGCACATACCCTATGGTGTTTGTTATTCTTGTAGTGGTGAATATTTTTTGAAGGTATTTATTGGTACATAATGGATAGGAAATGTTGATGAAAAAATTGTTAGAAGGTATAAATGAGAAATTAAATTGATGTGTTATATCTATTTTGATGATATAAGTGCCATTAGTATATCAAAGAATCTAATCTATCATCTTAATATAACACAAATAAATAAAATATCATTTTATAGCAAAAATGGGTTAAAGAGACGGAAGTATGAATGGAAGATGTGACATCAAATGAGAAACTTGTAAATATATTCAATGAACTATTACCTACGAATACATTTGATTATCTAATAGGTAATCTAGCAGTCATTCCTCTACAATTCAAAACTAAGATTCTATTACCACATGAATCAACTAAGCATAATGTTAATCACTCGATGGATTACTTCTCATGAATTAGAAAGTAGTTGGTTAGGTTTTAGTTTCATTTGTTGATCCAAAAATTTTTTGGAGATTCAAAGTATAAAGGTAAACTAAAAAATGAGTGAGGCACCTTTGGAATTTATGTGAAAGGGGCACAAGAATTGAAGACTAGAAAGGAGTACAATATAAGGAGGAAGAATAACAAGATTAAATTCTTGCAAAGATATAAGATTAATAAAAATAAAATATTGGACAATGAATTATCTCAAAAAGAGAAATCAGTTGTATCAGTTTTTGGTCTCTCCCAATATTGTTGGTATTGACAATGGTTGTTGATCTCAATATTGGATTATTGTTATATTATTATTTTTGATAGTTGTTTGGTGTTGTCATTAATTCTAAAAGAAATATTTCTAGCATAGCTAATGCAATTGTCTTGAAGCACATTTTTAATGGATATAAAATCAATTATTGTGTTTCTATGGATGTAAACTTGTGGTAGAAGTACAAAGTTGTGTCACCTTTTAGGCCGACTTATCAGAATGACTAAATTTGAGTATTTCTATCTAAAAATGATTTTTTTTTTTAAAACATGATTTAGATAAATTTATTTTAGCTAATTTATATATGGTCTCACACTTTTTCTAATTGAAAATGACTATTAAATAAATTTTTTATACTAGTTTGTATCCAATTACTAAAGAAATAAAATTATTTTTAAAAAGTGGCATTTCAATAACTTTTACTATTTTTTATGATTTTTTTTAATAACATGTAAACACCATTTTGTAGAGCTCAATGTCAAGAATATTCTCATATAGAGTTTATAGTGGTTTAATTAGATATAGTATATTGTAATTAAAAATTTCAACAAGCACATATTTTAACACTCAAAAAGATGTCATTTTTGAGAAAGAAAAAATATTAAGTTATATCAAAAAAATCTAAAATATATATGACGTTCTAGAGGAGAGAGTCCTCTTAAAGAAGGTAAAATTTTTCTCTTGGTTATAATAGATTTGTTTTGAAAAATATGGTGGAAGATGAAAACCATCAATTTCATGTGAGTTGAAATTTGAATCATTATAAAAGAGAAAATATAGGTCTAAACCTAATTTTTATTTTTGATTATTCTAGCTATATATGTTATTTATAACATTGTCTAAGATGAAAAGGAAATAAATTTATTTCCCTATAGTTTTGTGGTGGGAACTAGACCCAAAATTTTCAATATTTTTTAGCAGCTAAAAATTTGTCTTTAAAAATTAGGAAAATATATCAATTCTTATTTCAAGTATCTATTAAAAATTATAATCCTAAATTTCATCCATTTCTAGATATTTCATTAGTTTACTTCATTTTAAAATTCAAAATAATAATACCAATTTTATGTCATTGAAGGTGAATAGATATACTTTTGTTAGCCTTTTCCTTTACAAAAGGGTGACATAGGTTTGTGCTTTCACCCCTTGATAGTTTGTGTTGAACAATTTAGTGAAAAGTTAAGTTAATAATTATGAAAGTAACAAATCAAGTATCTAGTTTATTTGTATGATGAGTTACAATACATGTATGGGATACTTAGAGACATTTATAGTTGTATCTATGTAATCTCATGTGCTTCACATAAATGTTCAATGAGTCAGTATTGGTTTTAGTGAGCCAATTTAATTTAGTTCATTAGTTTATTATATTTTGTGAATAATTTGATTGGTTTATAAATTTGTATTGTTTCAAATGATAAAACATAGAATTTATGATGCTTACTTTATTTTTAATCATGGTGAGAGTTTTGTATGATTTGATTTATAGGAAGAAATTTTTTGGATCATTTGAACAATGTCTAAAAAGAAAAATGGAGAAGGGGTTGAATTTTATGTTTGATATTTTATAGGTAACATGTAGGATATTTCTAGTAGATCTTTAAAACTAGTGATTTAATTAATGATGTTGCAATGATCTAGAATTAATAAATTTTAAAGGATTTGCTATATATTTTAATTTGCATTAGAATCCTTTGGAGCAATGTGTGTGATTTTGAAAAAGTAAAAAGGCAGGATTTCTATGTTAGATAAATGAGTGATTGAGGAGTTTCATTGTATGCTACCATCTAGTGATGAACTAGAGTCTAGAAATCCATTTTGGTAAAATATAGATGAATATATTGGGGTAACATTATATAGTTTAAGGATACATAATGATGAGAAGTATATATATCTAGGCATAGCAATTTTTTATAGATACATCTCTTAAATAGGCAATTTTATGCTCCCTAGGAAGGTTCTAGACATTTAAACATAATACCTTTGAAATTTATATTAGAAATTTTGGGTAGCCCATCTTGGAAGGCCATAACTCTCGAACCATTGCTCCTATTAGCTATTATAACCACTTTTCAAAAACCTCAGCTCCTGATTTATAGTCTCAACTTTGCACTAGAGTCCATTCATTTAGTTTTCAAACCTTATTTGTGCCCTCTAAGGCCTTCAAAACTAAGTTCAAAGATTTTTCTCCAAAAAATTCCATTGAAAATTCATAATAACTTCTCTAATACTGAAGTTGTAGAAATGAGATTTTTATGGTAGGCTTATAATTCTCAAAATAACCTTCATATAAAAAATCAGAACATTTTGACTCATATGAAAAACTTACTAAAACTATTAAGCTCCCTGAAATAGTAACCCCCCTATCTACTAGTCCCAATTTAGATAGAAAAGGCCAAAAATAAAATTCTTTTTGGGTGATACAAGAGTGCCCTCACACCTAGGATGCTCCTACAATAGTTGTGTGATCTAGCTAGTATCCAAATGCCAACTGAGAGATACAAATGAAAAAATAAAAGGATATGTTTGAGCAATATTAGAGTTTTTCTTTAGATAATTATACTTCATTAATCATAACAAGTTATCAACCTAAAATCTTCTTAGAAAGCCAGTTCCAACTTAATAAGAAAAATGTAAAGTTAATTTTCTAAACTAGGTGGCTCATTGATCTGAGATATAAAATCTTTGAAAATGGTTACTCCTAATAAAGTATATATCTTAACATATTTTAAGAAAATCACTTTATTGAATGATTTATAATAGTTCTACTCCAAATTGAGCATTAAATTAACCTCATTTTGGGTCAAGGCTTTCATAGGATGCATGTTAGGAAACTGCAAAATACGTGTAGATATCAATTCCTATCATGGTTTTCTCTTTGACCAATTATTTCCTAATAGAACCAAGGCTTTCAAATTTTGTATGCCCTTCTTCTTTGTAGTGAAAGCATTTCGCATGGAAGCCTGCTCTTCCAAATCCTTGTTCTCTACCACTTCCTCTCTGATCTCTATTATTCTTATCATGGAAATGATTATACTTATTTCCCCTCTAGTTTTAATTACAACTTTTGGCCTCATCCTTATTTTTTTATCATCATTTTGACTGCCATAAGATTGTTTGTCATATCTTCCACCATGACCTCTTCCACTATTATTGTTGTCAAACTTCTTGCTTAGTTTCTCCTAAACTCTTAGGGAAAACTTGTATGCCTCCTCAATATTGGTCATTCGATCCAAACTCAACTCATCCTAAATACTTTGCCTTAACTCATTAAGATAATGAGCCACTTTCTCCTTATTAGCTTCTACATGGTTGGTTCTAATGAGAACTCGATAGAACTCTTTAGTATACCCTTGAATAGATTTTCTTGCTTGCTTCAACCCTTACATTTTCTTCAAAATATCAAGCTCATAATCCACAAGGATGAATTGTCACTTCAATTTAACTATCATCTGATCCCATTTGGTGATTGTGTTGTTTCTCTTCAATTTCACCCCAACTAAATCTCTTGCCACCATATCTTTTTGTGCCTCTTCAATTTCACCTTCATAAACTTGCCATTATTAGGATCCTCATTATCTTCATACTCAAAGTACTCCTTCAATTCATTGATCCAATCAATCAGCTCCTTTATGTTAAGATTTCCCAAAAATGTGGGAATGTCAAACTTAGGTCTTCTTCTAATCTTGGATGTCTTAGCCTTAAAAAGCCTATCCTCTTGTGGGTTTAGAACTGACTCTACTTCAAAATTTTCCTCTTCTTCATCCTCATCCTCACTTTCTTCTCTTATGAAAAGATTTATTCCTCTACACATTTGTTTATCCAATGCTTGCATTTTTCTTTGGAGGGCTGCAAAACCCTTAAGTGTAACACCTACAACTCTTCTACCACACTCTCTTTGTGGAGGCATTTTCTCACTTCTACTAAAACCTTAGTGCAAACTACCTCACAATCAACGATCTGTCTACATGCTCAGCCCAAACCACAGGCCTAGTGCAAATTGCCTTAGAGTCAGTGATCTATAGACACACTTAGGAACTCTTGCTCTAATACAACTTGATGAAGGATGATCTCCTTAATACCATAAACATATAACATAAACAAAGAAACAACAAAAAATGTGAGAAAAAAATAGGGGCTTCTTATTATTGCCATGAATGTAGAATTAGAGAATTCGTAATTACAATATGCTAACCCACATGGGTGCCTTGATTATAGTAATTTGCAACATAGAGCTAGGAACTATGACCTAGAGCTATCCTGTGCAATGTTAGGGCCTTTCTTAAATAAGTAATTTTATGTTGTCTATCAAGGTTCTAGACACTTAAACTTAATATCTAGGGTCGATAGACCCTAACAATACATATAGAGTCAGCCAAATACACCTTTGAAATTTATTCTAGAAATTTTTGGTAGCCCAACAAGACCATAAATCTCAAACTATTGCTTTGATTAGCTATTATAACCACCTTTTAAAAACCTTAGCTCCTAATCTATAGGCTCAAACCTATAGAAGTGGTCAATGGTCAAGCTTTTGGTCCTCATCTGAGGTCTCTAAGGCCTTCAAAACTGAGTTCAAAGTTTTTTTTCCAAATTTTTCCACCAAAAATCTGAAATAACTTCTCTGATATTGAAGTTGGAGAAACAAAATTTTTATGGTAGGCTTATAATTCTAAAATGAACCTTCATGTAGAAAACTAGAACATTCCAAGTTTGTATGACAAACTTACTAAAACTAGTAAGGTCCTAGAAATTTGAACTTCCCTGTCTAATAGTCCTGAATAAAATAGAAATGACTAAAAATAAAAATATTTTTGGGTGATGCAAGATTTCCCTCAAACCTAGGATTCTCCTACATCAATTGTGTGATCAAGCTAGTAGCTAAATGCCCGTCAAGAGATACGAATGAAAAAATAAATGGATATGTTCAAGCAATGTTATAGTGTTTTTTAAGATAATTATACTTCGTTAATCATAACAAGTTGTCAACTTAAAATCTTCTTGAAAAGACACTTCTAAATCAATAAGAAAGATCTAATTTTATTTTTTTAATAACTAGGTGGCTCATTGATCTGAGATATAAAATCTTTTAGATTGGTTACTCTAAATAAAGTATATATCTTAACAATTTTTAGGAAAATCACTTTATTGAATGACTTCTAATAGTTGTACTCCTAATTGAGCATTATTGTAACCTCCTAATAGGGCCAAGGCTTTCAGAGGGTGGATGTTAGAAGAGTGCCAAATACTTGTAGATATCAATTCCTATCATGGTTTTCCCATTGACCAAATATTTCCATTATATAAAAAACTTGGATTACTGTGTTACCTTGTGGTTTATTTTGTGGTTAGTTTCATAATTTAGCATGAAATTAATTGATGAATAATTAGCTGACATGTTTGATATTATTTAATCAGTTTTGAAGTTGTGATAAATGTTTAACAATAGTGGATATTGATTCTTCCTCCTAGTAATCTTGGACTTTTTATTAATTAACTTAGTGAGGGTTTGAGAAAGACTGTTGGGTATGTAGAAAAATGCCATCACAAATAAAAAGGTATTTTTCCTTCTTAATATAGAGGATCATTTTCTACTAAAACTACTTCTTTATTAGGGTCAAAAGATAAGAAAAAATGGCCAATATGATTGAGGAGGATCCTAATGTTGAGGTTGAGCCTAAATCTATTTAGGGTACTACAACGTGATTAAGAAAAAATTGCATTGACCCTAACCCTCTTGATAGTAATTTTTTTATATATTAAAGTCAACAATATCAACATTGATACGACTAACAAAAATAAGTCTCATTGAATGCTTATAGCTCAGTTAAGGTCTCTATACTATCTTGTTTAAAATTTCACAAAGAAATGAACCCTATATTTAAACATGTTTCAATATCTATTCAACAAAACTTTGTTCCTTAAATAGACATTACAAAGGATAAAATAAGTTGTATAACTATAGAAAACTAGCTAGTTAAAGGGTAAATGAGACAATATTTCCATTCCCTCTAGCCTTCTAGTAATGTCTCCTCTGATGTGACACTTTAGACACATTTCCTCAAAATTCCACATCTCCTTTTAGTGTGTCTAAAACCTTCTTAAGTATTTTAGATATAACCATCACCAATAGTTTTTCACATGAGATGTCTTTCCTCTTAATGTCCACATATCCTTTGATTGTGTCTAACACCTTATAAAGTGCCCTCAAATCATATTCATACATTTCAATATCAATATCCCTATTGAAAAGAATTATTATGATGCATTTTTTTTCTCAAGGTGTCACCAATAGGATTTAAAATAGAAGGATCAATAAATTCAAAAACCTATGAGACTTTTATAAATCACTTTGACAATAGTCTTTTTAAAAACCAATAGAAAGATCTACAAAGTATTATTTTATTTTAAAATAAAATATTTTCTTCAAAAAATATATAATGTAAAATAAGAAGAAAGGATGTAAAAATATAGAGCACCTAGCTAGTTGTAGTTTATGAATTTTGCATAATTTTATTGAAATATCTTTAATAAATATTTATACAAATAATGCCTACATGTGTAAATATCTCTCACTTTTAAGCTTACAGGTATACTATTCACCTTAATTTTGGGAGATGAAACCATTTCTTAAGTTCTTTTCTCCAATGACTTCATTTTATTGTTCTGAATAGTTTTTCTATGGATGAAAATAGGGTATTCTTCTTCTTCTAAAATTAGGAAAATCTGAATATTGATGAAAATTTAGAGAATCACTAACTAGAAAAATAGACGTGAAAAGAACAAGAATTGTATATAGTTAATCTAGTTTTTAGAAAACTATATTTTAAAAACACAGATAATATTTAAAGGGTCAAATTATATTAAAAGAAAAAATTGGGCCTTTTTTTAAGACAAAGATAAAGAAGTGTCTTTTGCGCATATAAAAATATCATAGTTGAATTTTGTATTTGATAAAATAAGCTATCCACTTTTTCCTAGACTTTTAAATATTATTTTTTATCTTATTTTGATGTGGGTAAATCCTAAAATTATAATGTTTCTCCATGCATAAAGAATGAGATGCATCAAAACAGTAAAAATGAAAAAAAAATTAATTAATTTCTAAAAAATTGAGTGCAAAAAAATGATTCATAATTTTTTCATAAGTAACTGAAAAGATATTGAAAGAAAGGTAGGCATGTGTCTTTGGAAAAAATGCACACATGACTTAAATAAATTCAACTATAATATGTAAGTCTCATTTGAAAATAATTTTAAAAATTGTAAGAAGCCTTTGAGATGTGTTAGAATTATACTAATTAAATAAATTTCTATTTTCTTTAAAAACATTTATAAAAAAACATTTTGTATAAAAGAACATGTTCTAAGAAGTGTTGCATTCATCACTCATTTTCTTATAATCTTAGATAAAAATTAAAAAAATTATAGTTTATACTCAATTATAATTCAACATACATTTCTTATTATTACATTAATTTAAATGGAATGAAAATATATAACAATAACTAGACAAAACAAGCTAAATATAATTAATATAACCCCTTACCTAAAGAACTAATATATTTGTGATTATAAGAACAACTATTTATTCTAGTATGTATATAATTTTACTGTTATTCCCAAGGTTTCGAATTGTAAATTTATTCCTAAAGTTGTGTATCCTCACCGTTAATTCCGTAGTGTGTTCTTTTCCACGCTTTCAATTGAAGCCAGATCAAGGGGAGAAGTTACAAGGGAATCATCTTTTATACGAATGTGGTGTCGACATCAAATGAAAACTTTGTCGAAACATCCAACTTTATGAAATTCTCCAATATCGAAAATGTCACCAAGCACAATGCTCTCAACAATCCTCAATTATTGAGAACCAGGATAAGGAGGACCGCGGAAAATTGAAGTTGTTTGCTTTCCGACATTATCTGTTTGTCAGAGAACATGATAGAACGAACATTCATCAGTAGCTCGTCTTTCGAATATATTTCCTTTGCCAATTCAGTGGGGTTATATAAGGAAATTATTACACTCAGTGCTCTCCATTCATCTCTCTCTCTGAGTACCATGAAATGAATTGATAATACATTTGGAGAAGGAAAGATTCGTGTCAGCGTCTTCCATTCGGATGCAGAGCTTGTTACTCAGCCAAGAATGACTTGCCCATGTTATATCATCATATGTTGTATCTGAAATATATTATGGGCAGGTCATGCTTGGCCTAGTGCGTGCTTTGCTTCTCATGCAAGACACTACATGATCCTTTTTTGGAATCCCATTAATCATTCTTCTAAGATGTTTTAGTATACAATATATTGAGTGGGGCAGAACTCACAGCAAATGTATAGTATGCGAGATTTTAATTCCTCATAAATGAGAACTGTATGCTTTTATAGTTCCAATGAACGAAGCTGACTAATGTTATTCTAATATCTATAGGTGAGATTTTCTGTTTTTGAAGAGTAAGCATTTTTAATCAATGAAAAAGATTGAAGGTTTGGCATTCTGTTGAATAATTAACTAACAAAAAATTCGGTTCTTACAATGTTCGGGTTTAGAGTTCTTGGATTAGGGTGGTTGGCTTTTTTTCAAATTCCTACATTCGAATTGGCATACTTCATCTGGAAATCAATTTCGTATCTTATATCTATTCTTCTACGATGAAAGATCATCAGGTCCTCAATTTCTATAATGGGATATCTTACTAGAGGACATCCTTTAACGATTTCTATGCCTAGTGTATTCATCTTGGAAAAAATAGACCATAACTGATATTTCTCAACACCACGGTCGAATCAAAACGAAAATATCATGGAATGATTTTACTGAAATCTTGCTACTAGTCTCTTGGTCATTCTCGCATGAAGCAATATTTGCAGAAATACAAACGCTAAATTTCTATTTACTGTATATTTTACCGACTCTAATGAATCATTACTTTGAGTCCGCAGAATAACTTCAAACGCCATTATGTGATGGGCATGTTAATATTTCTTGCATTCTTCATTTAAAATTGACTCCTAAAAAGGAGACTTGCCTCTTTGAAGAGACTTTAGAAAGATAGGAAAATCAATACTACTTTTCGAGCTTTTGGGTCCTTTATCCTCCCACCAACTCCCAACTGTAGCTGCTATTATTTACTTGTACATAAGAACGAAGAGTACCACCTTCAGGTAATTAAGATATCACTAAAAGTCGCACCTATTTTGATTTCTATTACATGAATTTTAATGATGGTACAAAATAAAGGCATGCATTTTCAACTTCGAAAGTCCCCTATTCTCAACTATTAAATCAAACTGAAGGCTATTCTATTCCAATTTTGAAGTTTCCAATGGATAAATAATGGGAGATAAATTATTGATTCCATTACCGATGATGCTGTTCAAGATAAAAATGGAAAACAATCGATTAAATGAGATTTATCGTGTACTTTCTTGCCAGCCATGATCTCTAATTTACATGGTTGCAATTTCTTCTAGGACTCTCATTATAAGGACTATAGTTTTTTTAGGGTGTCACGATTATTCATGGGCAATAATTCATATTTCCATTAATGGTCTGCAACTGAGGACTCGACTTGGTTTAATACATTTTCTGCTTTTTCAACATGATGGATTCTGTTGCGGTTCTTCATCCTCCCATGTCTCCATCCTCGTCTTCTCGGATCCAAGTCTCAAATGTTCATGTCTGCAGGGGGCATGATATTAACATTCACGAGGATCCATGTCTCAAATGTTCTTGGCTGCCGGGGGCATGATATTAACTTTCAGCATATGTTACTTGATTTTGTTTCAGAGCAAATGATGGATCCTTCAAAATTTTAACGTTGTTCTTTGTGGGCTATGAGTTTTCTTATCATATAGTCCACTCTTTATATTTCTGGTATGTTTTGTTGTGAAGGTCAGTTACCATTTAATAACCTTCATTTGTATTCATGAAGGACTCCAGTCTTTATCTTTGGTTTTTAGCTTTATTCTTGGGTACACACGTGATTCTTCTCATCATATTTTGGGAACATATTCATTTATTACCTATGTCATTTATTTAATAATAATATTTATACAGGTCTTGGCATTTGAGTAAAATAAAATAAAAAGAAATTAATTAATAATTTATATTTCCTTTTTAATAATAGATGATATATTTATTTTTTCCAAGCATTATGATTTATAGATTTCCATTTTTAGTTAATTAGTATTATCCTAAATATAACATAATTATAATTATATATCATATAATTTAGTCATTATATTTTATTCCCACATGCACCCTAATCCTATTATTGCCAATTTTCCCTTCTCATGTCCTTTAGTGGATGAAAAAAATACTTGCCTAGAGTAAAGTGAAGCTAAAAAGAGAAATCTAACTATGGAATATTTTGAGGATGTTGATAGGAAGCCCCTATTTTGGTAGATTATGAGGATTCTACAGAGCCGGATACCTCTAGCTCCCCTCCGAGTTTGGCTAACACAATTAGAAGGAAGAAGAGTGGTCTAAGGAGAAGGAGAAAGATAAGACTCAAAGGTATACCCCTCTCTTTAAGACTGTCAATCCTAAAGAGGGTAATGTGAGGCTTTTGGACAAGTATTTGAGGGAGATTAAGGTTAATTCACGTTTTAGTGTCTTTTAAATGAAAAAGGTCCTTTAGATGAAAAAGGTTATGTCCTTGTACTCTTTCTAATTAGAGAATTGTATCTTCAATACCATTAAGTCCCTTAATGTGAACTACAAATCCCTTACTGTAAGATTTAAAGAGCTTCAAGGTGTTCTTTGGGAGGGAAACAAGAAGGTGGAAGCTAATCATGTTGAATGAATGGATACAAAATTTTATGACTTAATAGGGAGAACTAACAAAATGGAAACTCCATTAAGGCTATCCTCAATAGTTGTGAGGATGTCATGTATGCCTCTATGGGTTGCCTCAACATTCTAGTTGAAAACATGGGTTAGGATACTAGGGTGATAATGTTGTTGGACTTTGATGTTGTTCATTTTTTTAATAGGTTGGTTGGCTTGACATATGCATGAGGTAAATAATGAAGAAGAAGTTGTTTATTGATCCTCCTTAGGATTGATTTTAGTTAAAGAGTGTGGTGTATATAATGACTTATCTCAAAGAGGAGATGACAACTAATCTAAAGGACCTAGTCTCATCTTTGGTGCTCTATGTGTTGCTAATTTTTTTGTTTTATTCTTGTTTGTGTCTCACACTAGTCGATTCCATTCAATTTTCTATTATTGTTCTTTTCTATTTCATTTTGGTGTTGTTGGCTTTCCCAACACATGTTCTTATTGGGTCTTAGATGTAAAATCTTTTGTTTTGACTATAATGGGTTTTAGCTCCCCTTAAAACTAACATTTTCCTATTTATAAAAAAATAGTTATATAATATATTCTCTATGTCAACTTGTAACCTCTAACCACAACTAGGATAGAATAAGCACTTTGTCTCAGCTAGGGAGGAATCCTTCATGTTATTTGCATATTATATCATCTTATTATCACAATAAACTAGAATGTCATCATCTATATGTGAAAATAACCAGCTTTTATAGTATCAATCATTATGACTTATCCATAAATATCACTTCATATCATTTTAAAAATTCATGCTATCCATATATATTTCCTCACTTGATATTCTCTATTATTAATTAAAAATTTATACATGTATAATATCCACTCATGACTTATCTATTGTTAATTTTTAAAGGATTATTTGCAGATGTGATAGATCTATCTTTTTAGTATATGTGTTCCAAGGGAAGAAATATCTCTTTATATTGTGGATGAAACAAGGATAGACATGTTCCTTCATGGGATACATGTATTAATTAATATATTTTATTATTATTTAACTACATACACAGATATAGATATATCACATAATATATATAACATAAGTTTAGTCTCCTCAGTTTATCGAACTGAATATACCAAGAATTAACACTTCCTCTTAGCTAATAAAGATAAACACATGACCATATATTTGTTGGAAATATAAGAGGAGTAACTAAGAGGGGAGGGGTGAATTAGTTACCAAAAAATATAAATCCCAGATCCCTTAGATGTCAATACAAATCAAAACTGAACTCTATTGTAACTCAGTAAGGACACAAAAAAATATTGTAACTTGGTAAACACAAAAATAGCTTAGCAAATGCTTAATATGAAAATCTGAAGATGTTATCTGTGATTTATCTTACTTTAACTTAGTTGTAAACACATAAAATAAATAACATGAACACAATTGACACCAAAATTTAATGTGGAAACCCAATTTGGGAAAAACCACTGGTTCCAACTAATTACTGATTTTCACTTTTCTTAAGTGAGCCCTGTTAGGAGCTAACCCTATTAAAGGTTACAAAACACATTGTTAGGTGTTACCTTGTTAGTGGATTTAATCACCCTATTAGGAGTAACCTTGTTAGAGGTATTTAGACAATTCAATAGAAATACCACCTTTTTAGAGGATTTACAAATAGTTGTTAAGCCAACTTTGTTAAGATATTTAGATCACTACAAGAATGGTTAGAGAGTAGCAATGAGATGACCTGATTTTTGATGCAACTAGATTGTTGATTATAGATTTCAATTTTGGATTGTATACATAATCCTTCTTGATTGAATGTATCTTTTCATTTCAACAAGGATATTTTTCTTATCTTTCGAAGTCGCTTCCTCTAATCATCATCAAATCCTCAATTATTATCTACACAATCAATCCTCAACTTGACCTTATACTTATATCTTACACATTGTCAAGTCAGCCTGAATATAACTTAGAACAATTAATATTCATCCCCTCAATAAACTAGAGCCAACAAATAATTCAATTGAACTCAATATGCCAAAATAAGAAAATCCTTTATTAGCTAACCCTACTCGATAGACACTAACACAGAAATGATTTTCCTTTATTAACCAAGTGAACTTGGTTAACAAAACATTTTCACAAATTTTCTTTGGTAATCAAGTAAGCTTGGTTAGCACTAGTTCCACCTAACATTGTCACTTGAGTGAACTTGGTAGACACTATCTTCTAAACTAGGAAAACTTTAAAATGCTCGGTAGACACAAGAAACTATCTTCAATGCCTAAGTGATCTCAACATATATTGATTGGCAATGATATGACATTTTGTGTGACATCAAAGAAAATACACAATTAATCAATTGTTTCCAACAATCTTCCTCTTTGGCATTGATCGCAACATAACATGTCATAATATAATGAAATTTTAGAGCAAGAATAAGATACGGAGCATATCCTTAGTTTCATTCTAATTCTCATCAATAACAACTCCCTTTAACATTTTAAACTCCTTCTACCTTTAGTTTCTCCCTCTTTAGCAAAACTCTACCTTTAGTATCTTCTTGTAACAGAAAATTGTGTCTCTAATATCAGACCAAGTTCTTCCTCATTAACATCGTCAAACAAAATTTTTTTTGATATGATAGCCGAGTAAAAGCACAAAGCTATGTCATCTTTCAAGCTGACTTATTAAGATGACTAAATTTTTTATTTCTATCTTAAAATCAATTTTATTCAAACATAAGATATTGATAAATTTATTATATCTAAGCTATATATGGACTCAAACTTTCCCAATTGAAAATGTCTATTAAGTGCATGTTTTATACTAGTTTGTATTCATTTACTAAAAAGATAAAAATATTTTAGAAAATTGACATTTCAATAACTCTTGCTATTTTCCATGATACTATTTTAATAACATATAAACACAATTTTATAGAGCTCAAAGTTAACAATATTCTCATATAGAATTCATAGTGTTTGATTACATATAATATATTATAAGTAAAAAATTCTACAAGTACATATTTTAACACTTGAGAAGATGTCAATTTTGAGAAAGAAAAAAATATTAATCATACCAAAAAAAATTAAAATTATATGAGGTCCTAGAGGAGAGAGCCCTCTTCAAGAATGTATAATTCTTCTTTTGGTTGGAATAGATTTATTTATTTTGAAAAATGTGGTGGGAGATGAAACTCTCAATTTCAGGTGAGTTTAAATTTCAATCATTATAAAAGAGAAAATATAAGTCTAAAGCCAATTTTTATTTTTGTTTGTTTTAGATACATATGCTATCTATTTGTGGTGGGAACTAGACCTCTAATTTTTAGCATTATTCAGCAACTAAAAAGTTATCTTTAAAAAATGGGAAAATATATCAATTGTTATTTGAAATAATTATTAAGAATTATAATCCTAAACTTGATCTATTTCTACACATTTCATTAGATTACTTCATTTTCAAATTCTAAATAATAATACTAGTTTTATGTCATTGAAGGTAAACAATTATTGTTTTGTTAGCCTTTTCCTTTGTAAAAGGGTGACATAGGTTTGTGCTTTTACTCAGCCAGACTCTCCCTCTTTGACATCTCATGCCAAGCACAATATTTAGTGAATATCAATGTACCTTATGTGCTAATTCATTTGCAATTTTCCCTTATCAATATTAAATCTACTAACTAATCTTCAAAATGATCTAGTTGATGCATAACTAAACTTTATTTAGTGAGCTTTAGATAGCGGAATGACACCTAACTTACCTCTTAGATATAGAAATGCATCCTTAAGTAATGGTTTAGTGAATATATCTGTAATTTATTCTTTAGTATTCATTTATTCCAATCTTACCTCTTTATCTTGTATCAATTCTCTCAAAAAAAGATATTTTATAGCAATGTGTTTTATTTTGGTACGCATCACTAGATTCTTTGATATATTAATTACATTGGTGTTATCACAGTAGATAACACTAGATTATTGGTTTCTATCTTCATACCTACCAATAGTTGCTTGAACCAAACAATATTAAAATAATTAGCTATTGGTGTCACATATTCTGCCTCTACAATGGGCTAAGAAATACAATTCTACTTTTTTCTTGTCCAAGGCACTTGTCTTTTACCAAGAATGAATTCTCCATGACTAGTGCTCTTTTTGTCATCAACACTTCCTACCCAATCAGCATCTTACTATATATTTTATCGACTATAGTGAATCATTACTTTGAGTCCCTAGAATAACTTCAACTGCCATTATGTGTGGGGCAAGCAATATTTCTTCCATTCTTCGATTAAAATTGACTCCTAAAATAGAGAATTGCCTTATTGAAGAGACTTTAGAAAGATATGGAAATCAATACTACTTTTCAAGCTTTTGGGTCCTTCATCCTCCCACCAACTCCAATTGTAGCTGCTATTATTTACTTGTACATAAGAACAAAGATTATTGGCTTCAGATAATTAAGATATCACTAAAATTCACACCAATTTTGGTTTCTATTACATGAATTGTAATGATGGTACAAAATGAAGGCATGCATTTTAAACTTCAAAAGTCCCCTATCCCCAACTGTTAAATCAAAATGAAGGCTATTCTATTCCAATTTTGAAGTTTCCAATGGATAAATAATGTGAGATAAATTATTGATTCTATTTCTGGTGTTTTCATTCAAGATAAAAATGGAAAACAATGGATTAACTGAGATTTATTGTGTACTTTCTTGCCACCCATGATCTCCAATTTACATGGTTGTAATTTCTCTTAGGACTCCCATTATAAGGACTATAGTTTTTTTAGGGTTTCATGATTATTCATGGGAAATAATTCATATTTCTATTAATAGTCTACCACTAATTGAGGACTCGACTTGGTTCAATACATTTCCTACTTTTTCAACATGATGGATTCTCTGGCCTATAATGAGTAACTGCCATTGAACTAGGTTGCTTTTGCAGGTATTCATCTTCCCGTGTCTCCATCCTAATCTTCTCTAATCCAAGTCTCAAATTTTCATGTCTGTAGGGGGCATGATATGAACATTCACGAGGATCCATGTCTCAAATGTTCTTGGTTGCGGGGAGCATGATATTAACTTTTAGCATATGTTACTTGGTTTTGTTTTAGAGCATATGATGGATCCTTCAAAATTTTAACGTTGCTCTTGTGGCCTATGAGTTTTCTTATTTTATAGTCCAATCTTTCTATTTCTAGTATGTTTTGTTGTTAAGGTCAATTACTATGTAATAACCTTCATTTGTATTCATGAAGGACTCCAAGTCTTTATCTTTGGTTTTTAGCTTTATTCTTGGGTACACCCATGATTCTTCTCATCACATTTTGGGTACACCTATGTCATTTATTTAATAATAATATTTATACAAGCCTTGGCATTTGAGTAAAATAAAATAAAAAGAAATTAATTAATAGTTCATATTTCCTTCCTAATAATAGATTATATATTTATTTTGTGGAAGCATTATGATTTATAGATTTTCATTTTTAGTTAATTAGTATTATCCTAAATAAAATATAATTATAATTATATATCATATAACTTAACCATTATATTTTATTCTGACATGTGCCCTAATCCTATTATTGCCAATTTTCCCTTGCCCTGTCCTTTAGTGGATGAAAAATACTTCCCTAGAGTAGAGTGAACCTAAAGAGAGAAATCTAATTATGGAATGTTGGGAGGATGTTGATAGGAAACCACTATTTTGGTAGATTATGAGGATTCTATGGAGCGGGATACCTCTATCTCCCCTTCGATTTTGACTAACATAGTTAGAAGGGAGAAGAATGGTCTAAGGAGAAGGAGAAATATAAAGGTATACCTTCTCTTTAATATTGTCAATCCTAAATTGGCTAATGTGAGGCTTTTGGACAAGTATTCCTGGGAGATTAAGGTTAATTCACTTTTTAGTATCCTTTAGATGAAAAAAGTTATGTCCTTTTACTCTTTCTATGTAGAGAACTGTATCTTCATTACCATTAAGTCTCTTAATGTGACCTACAAATTCCTTAAAGGAATATTTGAAGAGCTTCAGTGTGTTCTTTAGGAGGGAAAGAAGAAGGTGGAAGCTAATCATGTTGAATGAATGATTATGAAAAAATTATGACTTAATAGGGAGAACTAACAAAATGGAAACTTTCATTAAGGCTATCCTCATTAGTTGTAAGGATTTCATGTATGCCTCTATGGATTGCCTCAACATTATAGTTGAAAACCTGGGTTATGATACTATGGTGATAATGTTGTTGGACTTGGATGTCGCTCACTTTTTTAGCAGGTTGGTTGGCCTAACATATGCATGAGGTAAACAATGAAGAAGAATTTGGTTGTTGATCCTCCTTAGGATTGATTTTAGTTAAAGAGTGTGGTGCATATAATGACTTATCTCAAAGAGGATATGACAACTAATGTGAAGGACCTAGTCTCATCCTTGGTGCTCTATGTGTTGCTATTTTTTTTGTTTTATTCTTGTTTGTGTCTCACACTAGTTGATTCTATTTGGTTTTCTAAATTATTATTCTCTTTTGTTTCATTTTGGTGTTGTTGGCTTTCCTAACACATATTCTTATTGGGTCTTACATGTAAAATCTTTTGGGTAAAATTAGAAAGTTGTGTCACTTTTCAAGTTGACTTATCAGAATGACTAAAATTGAGTATTTCTATCTAAAAATCAATTTTGTTCAAAAATATGATTTAGATAAATTCATTACAGATAAGTTATATATGGTCTCACACATTTCGAATTGGAAATGTCTATTAAATGCATGTTTTATACTAGTTTGAATTCAACTACTAAAGAATTAAAATTATTTCAAGAAAGTGGTAGTACAATAACTCTTACTATTTTTTATGATATTGTTTTAATAATATATAAACACCATTTTATAGAGCTTAGAGTCAAGAATATTATCATATATAATTTATAGTATTTTAATTAGATGTAGTATATTATAATTAAAAAATTCTACAAGCACATTTTTTAACAATTGGAAAGATGTCAGTTTTAAGAAAGAAAAAAATATTTAATCATATTAATTGTTTAAAAAAAATTATATGATGTTCTAGAGGAGAGAGCCCTCTTCAATAATGTATAGTTTTTCTCTTATTTAAAATAGATTTGTTTTGAAAAATGTGGTGGGCAAGGAAAACTATCAATTTCAAATGAGTTGAAATTTGAATAATTATAAAAGAGAGAATATAGGTCTAAAACCAAATTTTATTTTGATTATTTTAACTATATATGTTATCTATAACATAGTTTGAGATCAAAGGAAAATAAGTTTATTTCCATATAGTTTTGTGGTGGTTACTAGAACCCTAATATTTATCATTTTTTAGAAGCTAAAAAAATATCTATAAAAGTTTGGAAAATATATCAATTCTTATTCCAAAATATTATTAAAAATTATAATCACAAACTTCATCCATTTCTACACATTTCATTACTTTACTTCATTTTCAAATTTCAAATAATAATACCAATTTTATGTCATTAAAGGTGAACAATTATACTTTTGTTAGGTTTTTCCTTTATAAAAGGGTGACAAAGGTTTGTGCTTTTACCCTTTTGGTTTGACTATAATGGGTTTGAGGTCCCGTTAAAACTAAAATTTTCTTATTAAAAAAAAATAATTATATAATATCTCTTTATATTGTGGATGAAACATGGATAGACATGTTGCTTCATGGGACACATGTATTAATTAATATTTTTTGTTATTATTTAACTACATACACACATATAAATATATAACATAATATATATAACTTAAGTTCAATCTCCTTAGTTTGTCTAGCTGAAGATACCAAGAATTAACACTTCCTCTTGGCTAAGAAAGATAAACACATGACCATATAATTGTTGGAAATATAAGAGGACTAACTAAGAGGGGAGGGGTGAATCAATTGCCACAAAAATAATTCTCAGATCCCTCAGATGTTAATACAAATAAAATTTGAACTCTGTTGTAACTTGATAAACACAGAGAAAAATGTTGTATCTTGGTAAATACTAAAATAGATCAGCAAATGCTTAATATGAAAATCTTAAGATCTTATCTATGATTCATCTTACTTTAACTTAGTTTCAAACACATAAAAGAAATAGCATGAACACAATTGACACCAAGATTTAACATGAAAACCCAATTTGAAAAAAACCACCAATTACAACTAGTTACTAATTTTCATTTTTCTTAAGTGAGCCTTGTTAGGAGCCAACCTTGTTAAATGTTACAAAAAACACTATTAGGTGTGACCCTATTAAATGATTTAAGCACCCTATTAGGAGTAGCCTTGTTAGAGGTCTTTAGACAATTCAATAGAAATGGCACCTTTTTAGAGGATTTACAAATAGTTGTTAAGACATCTCTGCTAAGAGATTTAGATCACTACTACAATGGTTAGAGAGTAACAATGAGATGACCTAATTTCTGATACAACTAGATTGCTGATTACAGATCTCAATTCTAGCTTCTATGCTTGATCTATCCAAATCGAATGTATCTTTTCATCTCAACAAGGATGTTATGCTTATCCTTCTAAGTCACTTCCTCTAATCATCATCAAATCCTCAATTATATTCCACACAATCAATCCTCAACTTGACCTTACACTTAAATATCTCACACATTGTCATGTCGGCTTGAATATAACTTAGAATAATTAATATTCATCTCCTCAATCGACTAGAACCAATAAACAATTCTATTAAACTCAATATGCCAAAATAAGAAAATTCTTCGTTAGCCCACCCTACTTGGTAGACACTAATTTAGAAATTATTTTCTAGTGTTAACAAAGTGAACTTGGTTAACACTACATTTTCACAAAGTTTTTTTGGTAATTGAGTGAGCTTGGTTAACAATGGTTCCATCTAACATTTCCTTTATTAGCTGAGTGAGCTCAATTAACATGCAATTCTACAAACATTCCTTTATTGCCTGACTAAACTTGGTAAACACTATCTTTCAAACTAGAAAAATTTTGCAATGCTCAGTAGACATAGGAAATTGTCTTCAATGCCCGAGTGAGCTTGGCATACACTAAATGGCAATGATATGAAATTTTGTATGACATCGAAGATAATACATAATTAATCAATTATTTCCAACAATCTCTCTCTTTGGCATTGATGGCAACACAACATGTCATAATATAATGAAATTTTAGAGCAAAAATAAGATAAGGAGCATATACTTAGTTTCATTAAGATTCATCCATGAAAACTCCCTCTATGAGTTTAAACTCCTTCTGCGTTTTGTTTCTCCCTCTTTTAGAAAAACTCTACCTTCAATATCTTCTTTTGATAGAAAACTGTGTCTTTGATATCATACCAAGTTCTTCCTCATTGACATAGTCAAAAAAAAAAAAAATTTGATATGACAACTATACTTTCCCTCTTTGACATATCATGCCAATTATAAAATTTAGTCAATATCAATGTACATAATGTATTGATTCATTTGCAATGTGCCCTTGTCAATACTGCATCAATTGATTGATCTTTAATATGATCTGGTTGATGCATAATTGAACTTCATTTAGTGAGCTTTAGATAGGGGAATGACCCCTAACTTACTTCTTAGATATAGAAATATATCCTTATGTAATGGTTTAGTGAATATGTCTACAATTTTTTCTTTAGTATTCACATATTCCAATCTTGTCTCTTTATTTTAGTATGCATCATTGGATTCATTGATATATTAATTACACTAGTGTTATCACAATAGATAAACACTTGATCCTTGATTTCTATCTTCATACTTGCCAATAGTTACTTGAACCAAACAAAATTTGAATAATTAATTGTTGTTTCCACATATTCTACATTTTCTTTGGACTAACAAATACAATTCTACTTCTTACTTGTCCAAGACACTTGTCTTTTACTAAGAATGAATGCTCCACTACTTGTGCTCTTTCTATCATCAATGCTTCCTACCCAATTAGCAATTGTGAATTCTTTTAATTCCAAATTGCCACCTTTTTTGTATTATAAACTATAGCCATGAGTACCCCTTAGATATCTCATGATTCTTTTGATTTCCATCATGTGATTTTCTTTGGAATCTATTGAGAGTCCTTCCACCACAACAACTACTAATGCAATATTAGGCCTTGTATGTACTACATACTACAATTTCCTAGTCATTGATCTATGTGTGGTTTGATCTACCTCCTTGGAATCATCATTTTCAGAAAGCTTATGTCTAGTATACATAGGATTTCCAACCAGTCTTGAATCTTCTATTTCAAGCTTCTTTAGTATCTCCTTGATATATTTAGAATGGGTGATGTAGATACCATCTTTCTTCTATTGGATTTGTAATCAAACAAAGAATTTTATCTCTCCAAACATAGACATCTTAAATTCTCTACTCATTTCTTTTAAAAATATTTTGCAAAAGTCATCATTTCGTATAAATAAAGTGTCATCCATGAATATTTTTTTCAACACAATCTTCTTGTCTGGTCCTTCTTTGATATACAAACTATGTTTATCATTTGTTCTTTGAAAACCAATCTTTATCAAGTAGTTATGAAGTCTTTCATACCAAGCTCTAGGAGCTTTCTTGAGACCATACAATGCTTTGTGTAATTTATAGACCATATCTCTTTTGCTAAGATTTAAAAAACCTTCAGGTTGTTCTATGTCAACTTCCTCATCAAGAATTCCATTCAAGAATGAAGATTTTATATCTATTTGATAAACTTTAAATCCTTTGTGAGCAGTAAATGCTAGTAAAGTTTTAACACCATCTAATCGTGCAACAGGAGCAAAAGTTTCACCATAATCAATACCTTCTTCTTGAGAATAGCCTTTTCATTCTAACATTGCTTTACTTTTGGAAATGTCTCCATCTTCATTTAGCTTATTTCTTAATATCCACTTTGTGCCAATTACATTTTTATCCTTTGTTTTATTATTCTCTATCTATTCTATTTCCTCATTCATTGCTTCAATCCAACTTTCATTATCCAAAGAATCTTTTACATTCTTAGTTTCAAACTTAGTAAGCAAACATGTACCTTTCAATTTCTTTCTTTTCATTGTTCCATCTAACTTCTCTCCAATGATCTGATTAGGTGCATGATGCCTTCTAACATATCTTGCTAACATAGGTAATTTGGATTTGGAGTTTGTTCCACTAACTTCTTCATGATCTTCTTTGTTAAGCTTGGGTCCAACTGTCTATGACTCAGGTCCATCGGACTTTGTTTTCTCCATGAACTACTTGGTAAATTCTTACTATGACTCAAGTCCTTCACTATGTGACTTGGGTTGCACTGGTTACAACTGGGTAGCTTCGGGAGATTTTGGACACTGAGTAGGTGAGGCCTCCTAACTTCCAAATAGATTTGGCACTATATCAGGTTCAAAGTAAATAAATCTTCTATAATCCTCAAGTTCTTTGTTGCTCTCTTCTTCACTCTTTTCTGTAAAGTCATAAATTCTCACATGTGCACTTTCTATTATTTTATGAGTAGACAAATTCAAACATTTGTATGCTTTACTTTTGTGCGAGTATCCAAGAAATATGCCCTCATCACCTTTGACATCAAATTTTCCTTTCCTAAATTCTTTCATGATATAACATTTGCTACCAAATATTTTCAAGTAACTTACATTAGATTTGTAGCCATACAACAGTTCATAAAGAGTTTGATTTGAGTCATTCTTCAACTGTACTTTGTTCAAAGAATGCACTACAACACTAATTGCTTTCTTCTAGTATTTGATTGCAACATTCTTTTCTATCATCAATGTTCTTGCACAATCCATGATGGCTCTATTCCTTCTTTCAGCTATTCCATTTTATTGAGGAGTGCATGGGGCTAATACTATTATAAATTCTTTAGAATAACTAAGAGGGGTGAGAGGTTAACCAATTATTCAAGGTCCAAATTTCCTAATAAAACTTTTCAGTAAGTATAATAAGCCCATCTAAGCTAACCATGCATCCAAGCTAAACATTCTTCTTAGCAAGCTACTAATAAATCAACATACAGGAAAAAAACATGAAAGATCAACACATAACACAGTGATTTACGTGAAAACCCAATTTGGGAAAAACAACCAGTAACATGCTACTCCTTTCTCAATCTTTTGAAGTGATGCCTTGTGAAAGGCATACCCTATTAAAGGATACAAAACACACTATTAAATGTGACCTGGTTAAATGATTTCAACCACCCTGTTAGAAGTGGGTCTGGTTAAAGAACTTTAGAACATTTACTTGGAATGTCACCCTGTAAAAGGATTTACAAAATGGCTATTAATACAACCTAAGTCCATAGGATTTTACCCTAACTAATACAATTGCTAGAGAGTAAGAATAAGGGATTTTGATCTGATACAACTCACAACATAACTTGCAAATTTCATATCTCAATTTAGCTCACAAAATTTCTTGGCTTTTAGTCTCTATAGCTCTAACAGCTTGTCCTCCTTTCAAGCTTTGTCTCCCTAAGTCTTCATTTTCATTGTGCCAATGCAATCACCTTTGTGGTCACCTATCAAAGCAGAGTCTCTGTAATCTATTCTTTCCTCTCGATGCCTTCTTCTTGACACCACACACTCTCTCCAACCAACAACTTTGTTTTGTGAAATGTAGCTCCTTAAATAGAAGTCTGGAATACTTTTTTTACTCTAATCTTCTTGCTCTTATTTGGGGTTCGAATGGATTAGGTAAGATACAATGTATCTACCCCTTATCTTGTTTTCTTCTAGAAACTTCAGGTAGAATCCACCTATATTGACCTAAAAATGGGTTACCTAAAATTTTGTACCACTAGCTCATCATTCTTATCTTCCATTTGGTTCACAAACTTCAAGGTAACAAACTTGTCAGCTTAGATCTAGTGAATCTTTGACTTTTCCAATAATACAATAGCTCGACACTATTGAATTTTTGATGGGGTAAGTGCACAAAGTTGTGGTGCCAAAAGGGGGGTATAAGTGGACACCTTTTTCCTGAAATCAGCAAATTTTGGACTTCAACAAGAATTTGAAGATAGTTATGCTCAAAATTTTAAGATATGACAAAAACAAAAGTCGTAGTCCTTTGAATCTAGTTTCTAAACTATTAATTTTTTTTCAAAATGGTTTAGTTTTAGGTCCTCAAAAAAGGGGGCCACAGAAAGTGGTACCGTTTATTCCAAAAAAACATAACATAGTACAAAGTGTGGCCCCCCTAAAATTTTAACTTTTTTTTTGAAATTCTTTAATCGCTCTAGTCAAAAGTTACCTAACATTATGTAGTTTATCCTAGATTTTTCGGGTAATTTTATAATGTGCATTTTTTTTTAATGAATTTTTAAATTAGACCCATCCCAAAAATGTGAAATATCGATGTGCTCCCCCTATAAATGATTGAAAACTAATCTAAAATCAAAACTTCTTTTTTTCAAAGTGTGTATAATGGAGTCTAGTTTCTAAAAAACTAAGTTGTTACAAAATTCGATGAATGAGCTAAAATCTATAGCCCAATTAGTACATGGTGGTTTTTGACAAAAAATGAACATACATTCAAAAGAAATTATAGATGAAAGACTTAAAATATTTCAAATTAAAAATAAATTATATGGTTAGATAGCTAACACATAGACCTATAATGTTATGTAACCTGATCTTATTGATACCCAACCACGAAGAATCTTGAAGGGGAGCACACAAGAAAAATCAATCATTTTTTGTATGTTTGCTGGAAAATACGTCTCAGACCTTTTTATAAACTCCAAACCTTTGGGTTGGATCTCCAAGGCAAAACCAAGCCTTAGGCTTGGTTTTAATGCAAAGCTTTGAATAGCATGTGCGCCCTATTAAAATGCTATTGAATTCGAGGTAGTGCACACGCACTATTGAGACCTAAACTGCAAATCAAAACCAAGAGAGAGCTAAGGGGGTGGGGTGAGGGAATGGCTATTTGTGTGTGTGAGAGAGATAGAGAGAAAGTAGGGGATGGGAGAGGGGAGAGAGGAAGTGAAAAAGAGTAGGGGTGGCAGAGAGAGTATAGGATAGGAGATAGAGGAAATGTGAGAGAGTAGGGGTGGCAAAGAGAGTACAAGATGCAAGAGAGAGGAAGTGTGAGAGAGAGAGTAGAGGTGGAAAAGAGAGAGTATGGGATGGGGGAGAGAGATTGAAAGTAGGGGATGGGAGAGAGAGGAAGTGTGAGAGAGAGTACAAGTTGGGAGAGAGAGATTGAGAGTAGGGGATGGGGGAGAGAGAGAGTAGGTGGTGGGAGTGGAACAGCGAGAGAGAGGAGGATGGAAGTGCATGTGTGTGAAAGAGAGAGAGTATGGAATGGGAGAGGGGGAAGATAGAGTAGCTTGAGAGAGAGTAGGGGATGGAAGAGAGAGTAGGGGATGGAAGAGAGAGTAGGTGATGGGAGAGGGAGTGGGAGAGGGAGAGAGAGAGGGGGGATGGAAATGTGTGTAAGAGAGAAAGAGAGAGAGTGTGAAAATGCGAGAGAGGGTAGAGGGTAGCAGAGAGAGAGTAGAGAGGGAGAGAGTGAGAGAGAGAGAGAGAGAGAGAGAGAGAGAGAGAGAGAGAGAGAGTGAGAGTGAGAGTAGGCAGTGGGAGAGGGAGAGCGAGTGAGAGAAAAAGTAGAGGATGGGAGAGGAGAGAGGGGGGATGGGTGTGTTTGAAAGAGAGAGAGTAGGGAATGAGAGAGGGGAGAGAGAGATAGAGAGAGTAGGGTATGGGATAGAAAGAGAGTAGGCAATGGTAGAGGGAGTGAGAGAGGGAGAGAGAGGGTGGATGGAGGAGAAAGAGATTAGGCAATGGTAGAGGGAGTGGGAGAGGGAGAGAGAGGGGGGATGGAAGTGTGTGTAAGAGAGAAAGTAGGGGATGGGAGAGAGTGTGAGAGAGAGTAGGGGTGGAAAAGAGAGAGAGTGAGAGTACGGGATGGGAGAGAGAGGGGGAGAGAGAGAGAGATAGTAGGCGATGGGAGAGGGAGTGGGAGGGAGAGGGAGAGGGGGAATGGAAGTGTGTAAGAGAGATAGAGTTGGGGATGGGAGAGAGTAGGCAATGGGAGAGGGAGTGAGAGAGAGAGGGGGGGGGAATGGGAATGTGTATAAGAGAGATAGAGTAGGGGATGGGAGAGAGTGTGAGAGTTTGAGAGAGAGTAGGGGGTGGTAGAGAGAGCTTGTACAGGATGGGGGTGAGAGAGAGAGAGAGAGAGAGTATGAGAGAGAGTAGGGGATGGAAGAGAGAGAGTGAGAGTAGGGGATGGGAGAGAGAAAGTAAAGGGGGAAAGAGAGTACTTGAGAGAGAGAGAGATAGTAGGTGGTGCAAGAGGGAGTGGGAGAGGGAGAGAGGGGGGGGATGGGAGTGTGTGTGACAAATCTAGAGAGTAGGGGATGGGAGAGGAGAGAGAGAGGGGGGTGGGAGTGCGTGTCTATGAAAGAGAGGGAGTAGGGGATGGGAGAGGGGAGAGAGAGAGTAGGGGATGGGGGAGAGGGAGTGGGAGAGGGAGAGAGAGAGAGGGGGAATGGGAATGTGTGTAAGAGAGACAGAGTAGGGGATGGGAGAGAGTGTGAGAGTGTGAGAGAGAGTAGGTGGTGGCAGAGAGAGATCGTATGGGATGGGAGTGTGAGAGAGAGTAGGGGATGAGAGAGAGAGAGAGTGAGAGTAAGGGATGGGATGGGAGAGAGAGAGAGTAGAGAGGGAGAGAGAGAACTTGAGAGAGAGAGAGATCTAGTAGGCAGTAGGAGAGGGAAAGGGAGAGAGATAGGGGGGATGGGAGTGTGCGTGATAGATGTAGAGAGTAGGGGATGGGAGAGAAGAGAGTGGGGGGATAAGAGTGTGTGTGTCTGTGAAAGAGAGAGAGTAGGGGATGGGAGAGAGTGTGAGAGTGTGAGAGAGAGTAGGGGGTGGCAGAGAGAGAGTACGAGATGGGAGAGACAGAGTGAAAGGATGGGAGAGATAGAGTGAAAGGATGGGAGAGAGTGAGAGAGAGAGTAGGGGGCAACAGAGAGAGAGAGAGAGAGAGAGAGAGAGAGAGAGAGTATGAGATGGGAGAGACAGAGTGAAAGGATGGGAGAGAGTGTGAGAGAGAGTAGGGGATGGGAGAGAGTGTGAGAGAGAGTTGGGAATGGGAGAGAGAGAGAGAGTAAGAGTAGGGGATGGGAGAGAGAGTAGAGAGCGAGAGAGAGAACTTGAGAGAGAGAAATAGTAGGTGACCTGGGAGAGGGAGTGGGAGAGGAGGAGAGAGAGGGATGGGAGTGCCTATGAAAAATCTAGAGAGTAGGGGATGGGAGAGAAGAGGGATGGGGGATGGGAGTGTGAGTGTGTGTGTGTGTGTCTATGAAAGAGAGAGAGTAGGGGATAGGAGAGAGTGTGAGAGTGTGAGAGAGAGTAGGGGGTGGCAAAGAGAGAGTATGAGATGGGAGAGATAGAGTGAAAGGATGGGAGAGAGTGTGAGAGAGAGTAGGGGATGGGAGAGAGTGTGAGAGAGAGTTGGGAATGGGAGAGAGAGAAAGTAAGAGTAGGGGATGGGAGAGAGAGAGTAGACAGGGAGAGAGAACTTGAGAGAGAGAAATAGTAGGTGACCTGGGAGAGGGAGTGGGAGAGGAGGAGAGAGAGGGATGGGAGTGCCTGTGACAAATCTAGAGAGTAGGGGATGGGAGAGAAGAGAGAGGGGGGATGGGAGTGTGAGTGTGTGTGTGTGTGTCTATGAAAGAGAGAGAGTAGGGGATAGGAGAGAGTGTGAGAGTGTGAGAGAGAGTAGGGGGTGGCAAAGAGAGAGTATGAGATGGGAGAGATAGAGTGAAAGGATGGGAAAGAGTGTCAAAGAGAGTAGGAGGTGACAGAGAGAGAGAGAGAGTACGAGATGAGAGAGACAGAGTGAAAGGATGAGAGAGAGTGTTAGAGAGAGTAGGGGATGGGAGAGAGTGTGAGAGAGAGTTGGGGATTGGAGAGAGAGAAAGAGTAAGAGTAGGGGATGGGAGAGAGAGAGAGTAGAGAGGGAGAGAGAGAGAGATAGTAGGTGGTGGGAGAGGGAGTGGGAGAGGAGGAGAGAGAGGGATGGGAGTGCGTGTGAGTGATCTAGAGAGTAAGGGATGGGAGAGGGGAGAGAGAGAGGGGGATGGGAGTGTGTATCTACAAAAGAGAGAGTTTAGGGGATGGGAGAGGGGAGAGAGAGTAGCGGATGGGAGTGTGTGTAAGAGAGAGTAGGGGATGGGAGAGAGTGTGAGAGAGAGTAGGAGGTGGCAGAGAGAGAGAGAGTAGGAAGTGGGAGAGGGAGGATGGGAGTGTGTGTGAGAGATCTAAAGAGTAAAGGATGGGAGAGGGGAGAGAGAGTAGGAAGAAAGAGAGAGAGTAGGGAGAGAGAGAGAGAGTAGGGAGGGTGGAGAGTGATGTGTTCTAATATAGCGCGTACGCACTATAGCACGTACGCACTATGTGAAACACCTAAAAACTGTCAAAAAGAAACTTTGGGGCCCGTTTCATTCATTCTCTGCTTTTGTTCTGTTCTGCACTTTGTTATCCCGATAGAAATTGCAGGTTTCAACATAGCAAACATTCTTTCAAAGTGGCGAACACTATTTCAAGCTAACAAACACTATTTCAAGGTGGAAAACACTTTTGGAAGCTAACAAACACCAAATTCAATCATTGGATACACGATTTGAAGACTTTTTGAATATTCCTTGTATAGAAAAGGTTAGTGCAATCTATTTTAAATATTGTTTGTTGATATATAGATACAAATTTGATTATAATTTGACATGTTGTTTAATATATAGTGAATTCATTGAAATTTGTATGTTTCAATGAAATGTTATTTTGAAATGGTTAGAAATTTGACAAGTCATTATATATATATATATATATATATATATATATATATTGTGTATTAATTCAAATAATTATAATTTTTATATGTATTTGAATAATTTTTAATTTACACATTTTAAGTAATTCAAATGTTTGAATAATTTGACATGTAGAAATCATCATCATGCCAAGGAAGAAACCAAAAAATCAAACAAATGAAGATAGGGAGAGAGATTTGGCGATTACAAGAGATAAAATGAAATTACTACGTGAGCAAAGAAAATTGCAAAGCAATAATGAAGAATTGACCTTCAAAGAGGATCAAGAACCACTAGTACTAAGAAACAAAGAGGAAGAATTGGAAAGACAAAGAGAACGAATGAGATTGTTACGCTCAAGAAGACAATTGAATTGTGAAGCTACGCCATCTTTTAATGTTGGAGTCATATCGTCCGCTACACCATCTTCCAATGTTGAAGTCATATCGTCCTCTCATGTTGAAGAGACACCGATTTGTAGATCCGACGATATACACACTCCATCATGTCATGTTGAAGGCACAACATCAACACATCAAGTAGGTGATATTCCATCTTTTGCATCTTATTGCCAAGGCACATCATCTTCGGTTCAAGGTACGCAATACACTCAACCTTATGTTGATGTTCAAAATGTTGAGAGAATTGAAGAGATTATAACACCTTCTAGAATTCGTTTTAGAAGACCAAAATATTTGATTGATATTGATAGTAACATTTTGAAATCAATGCCTGACAAGATTAGCAAGCGTACTTGTCAAATAAAAGTTAATCATATGTGGAGATTATTTTTTGATGAATTAAATATTACAGGCCAATGCCAATTATTTGTTGAAATGATGAGGAATTTAAAATTTAGGCCTATCATGAAGATTCTTGGGCTAAGAACGATGAATGATTCAAATGAAAAAAATATTGTAAAGAATCTAATGAATGCTTATGACAAAGTGAGTTCTAAATCATGCACCAAAGATAGTAATATCGCAAGATGAGTACTTACATCGACAATAGTAAGTAGCCAAATGAAGAAATCTTGACTCATGAGAAAGACAAGCAAAACATTAAAAATTGGTAGAGGTACTCTAAGGAGAGCCATGCTAAGGCATGAGAGATTGGAAGATCCAACAAAAAATGAGTTATGGACATTTAGCGGTAGACTACCATGAAAGGATAAAGAAATTAGTGAAGCCTTGAAATCATTGATCGAAGATTTTTAGAAAAATAACACACGTGTTTCCCCTAATCAAAGAGATGTTGTAAGAAGGAGGATTGGTAGCCAAAATCGCGAGCCACATGCAAAACATTTTTTGGACACAACTCAGACACAATTTTTTGCAAAATTTATTGGTATGTATCCTCAAATTCGAATAAGTCAAAGATTTTTTGAGATGGGTAAACCTTTTTATGTGAAGATAAATCACACATGCACAACTTGTTGTTGTAGGATACATATTGAATTTTCTAACCATTTTGATGTTTTTAGGCATATATGCATAATTTTGCATTCTTAGTTTGTTTTGCAAGATTGTGACATAAATGAGCCACCAAGATCTTCAAAGGAATTCATATCCAACATTTTATGTGAAATAAGGGACGGCCAACAATTTTACAAGACATCATGCTTGGATGGTACGTGCTTATTTTATGGTTTTTTGCAACTTTTATCAACTTGTCAACATATGGATAGTACACATGCAATTGGAAATGAAATAGTAGATTATGGAAAATTTAAGACAGTGACATATGCTCTAAAAGATGGGAAACATGGTAAAAGATGTGATTTAGTCATTGAAAAGATCTCAGTGTATGAGTTCATGAAGATTTTCCATGAAAACATTATTTACGAGTATGCAAGGCATACCCATAGAGCTCGATGGCCAGATTTGCAATTCAAGTTGTGCAAGGATACGTTTCCACTGGATACCATTGTTTCGATTCTAGATTTTGCAGAGAACTACACACTAAAACCACAAAATGAGGTGCAAGCAAAGTATTATACTTCTCAATAGGTTTCCATATTTGTTCACATAACATTCATGCATTCACCTACAAGTACAGAGGATGACATGAAGATTTTGAGGGAGTACCATTTTTACATCAGTGATGATCGATCACATTCTACAGAGTTCGTACATGGTTGTTTTCAACTATTTTATGGAGATTTGGCTAACAGGGGCATCACATATCGTCAGCACATTATTTGGTCAGATAATTGTGCATCTCAATTCAAGAATGCACGGATGTTCTATTGGTTGAGCAGGATGCACAAGTTGTGTAGAATTCAATACATGTGGAATTTCACAGAGGCTGGTCATGGAAAGGGAGAGCACGATGGTGCAGGCGCATGCATCAAAAGAGCCTTAGCTCGTGAAGAACTAAAGTACAAAGATGGAGCAATATTGATAGATGCAAAATCCATCGTCCAGTGGTGTAACACTACAATGGGTCCAGGTAAGGAAGGTGAGTCTATGGTTCGTAGATTTTTTTGGTTGATAGATAATACTAACATTGCACCATATCAGGATTGTTGCACACTAACAGGATCCAGTGAGTTGCACTCTTTCAGAAGCTCTGATGCAGGTTCATGGAGTATCCACACACAAAAAATGGCATGCTATTGTCCATCATGTGCAGAGGAAAATTGGGATGACTGTGAGTCGACTGAATGGGTGGACAAATGGGATATACGGGTTTTGGACCCAATTGACACCTATCATCCCCCACAAGCACTAGAAATGGTACAGATGGAATCGTCTATTGACTTTGACCGCTTGTCTGATCTAGTGCAACCTGGTAATATATATATTTATATATCTTTGTAATTTCAATATGTAACTCTATAACTTTTACGCAAGTATTTTCTGAATTATTGACCGCATTTTGTACATTTGTCACTGCAGGCCATGTTTTTGCTGTTATTGCACCTAAAGACAATGAAGAAGGGAAAGATTATTATTTGTGTCGTTGTGTTCAAGCCAAACAAAAATTGGATCACTGGGTTATAGATGGTGAAGGTTTAGAGTACCATGTTAGTGCGGTGGTTGTAACCGGCACATGGCTTAGACGATATTCTATGAAGAACCCTAACTTGTGGTTATTTGAGGATTGGCAAACAGAGAGGAAGATTCTTCATTATTCAAATCTTGTTGTCGCATCAAATGTCCACTTGATAAAATATGGTGGAAAACTACATAATAAGAATGTTTGGAGAGTTCGTGAGTCAGACCACGAGGCAATACTTGAGACATTAAAATGTCGAGCAGATCCAGTTGGCTCATTAGATTGAATATAGAGAGAGGGAGAGAGAGAAAAAGTGATCAACTGGATTCAAATACATTGTTGCAACCTCTTCCCCAAGACTGTCCACATGAATAAGGTGGACCGTATTGTTATGATGTGTAAGTGATGAGATTTAGTTTAAATCATAGATTTTATGTTTTGATTTGTTTAGAATCTAGATTTTATGTTTTGATGTCTCCAATTTTTTTAAAGCTAGAACAATATTTTTCATATTTTCTTATTGTGACGATATTTTTCTTTCATTGCATGTTCTCTTGGATGACAGGAGGGAGAGAAGAAAAATAAGTAGATTTCCAAATAACCAGCCACCCTTCTTCATGTAATTTATTCATTTAAGGTAAATGTCCCATTTCCTTTGTTTGGCTTTGGTATTTGGTTATTTAAAGTCATTATTCTAGTTGGACCTTCGTATGTTTGAATTTGGGATTGTTTAGGCTCTATTTTTTATGATAAACATTTTGTTGAAGGTGCACCTCCAATATTTGGTCTATATCTCTTTCAAACATTTAGATTATCCTCTCTTTCTTTCCTCTTCTATTCCTTTAGTGCAACCTTCTCCGCAACTCATTTTCCCCTCTCTATAGCATATAAGATCTCATTTCTTGCAATCTTTTCCTCTCTCCCATCTTTCCTATCCCTGATCTTCTCCTTCATGTAAAGTGCATTAGCCTCAAATAACTTCTTAGTCTCTCTTGTTCCTTAGAATTTTGTAGCCTTTTCTTTGGTAGCTATAGGAATCTACTGGGTAAACCACTATGTTGTTTTCTGTCTAGTGGCATGTAACGTATAAAATCATCATCTCCATCATAGTCATTTTGGGCTTGGGTATCAAAAAATTGTTAACTATTTATTTCATCATGGTTGCCACCATTTTCAAAGCACTAGATGACGTCCTTGGGGTCAACATGTGGTGGGGATGGAATTAAAACGGAAACATTTTCATCCCCACAAGTATTTGGTTACCCAAGGTTTGTGACAACCTCCTACAACCAATCTGGTTGTGATTCTTGCATTAGAAAGGTTAATCTAATATCAATGTTTGTTGTATGCTCAAGGTTTTATCTCCTATAATAGTCCACTGGCTAGTTCAGGTTTTCTGGTTGGGTATTTTTAGGTGCAATTGTACCTAGTCCCTTCATATTTTTTCCATAACTCCTCAACAAAGTGTTAATTGGTTCATCTAATAAGCCATTTATTTTTAGGAAGGATTCAATAGTGATTTCCTCCCCCTCGATTTACAACTCGTCAATATTTGCATCATCTACAATAGTTTTTTTTTGCAACTCATCTCTTACACTTTCTCAATTTTGCCTCTTCTAGGCTTGTTCCAACTAGCCCTTGCCAGTCCTAAACTATTGGGTGATTAAAATACCCTTTTCCTCACTCTAAAATATACTCCAAAACCAACTACACTTGTTTTGTAAAATATCACTCAAAACTGGCTATTTCAGTCTGCCAACTAGGCTTAGTTTGAGGCCATTTACAAAGCAAATCACAATCCCTTGACTTTTGGAACTCCCATGACCCAAAAAAGTCTTAATAAATGACTCAAATGCAAGGATTCTTTTATTTTTTTGGTCTCATGATCAACTTTACAATGGTTTTTACAAAACCCTCCTTTCTAGCCCCTTTACCATAGGGCTTTCTAGAACTCTTACTTTGCAACGTCTCTAAAACCCCAAAATTGTTCAACCACCTTCACTTTGGTTATATTAGATGACTTCAAACATAAAATGCAACTCTTGTTTGGAGAAAACACTAAATCCACCTTGGGAGCAATCACATACCCCTTTTTATGCACTCAAATTTTAGGGAAAACTATGCAAATACTTCTTAAATGGTTTCAACACTTGACTTTTCAGATGGAAATGGTTATTATAGACTCAAACCAACAAGAAAAAACCCAAACTTGAGGTTTCTCAACACTCAACAATCAAATCTCAAAACTATTACCAGCACTTACTACTAGGACAATTTCTAGTTTTAATGGTCAAACTCCCAAACCATACAAAGGAGCCCCCACTGTTTTTGCATTTTTAAACACTCTTTTTGGAGACCTACAATAAATTCTCTCACTTTTTGGAGATCACACTCCATTTTCATTTTACGATGCCATCTCGGGTGATGCTAAAACTTGCAATGTCGGCTAGTACAAAGTTGCCAACTGCCAAATCTCTCTCACCTTTCCTCGTGGAATCAAACTATCTACTCTGTTAGCTCCGTGTGGTCAGGTAAACCCTATCCCCAACCTTGTCGTATCCCCTTCAGTGCTCAAACGTTCTCAGGCACGCCAATCCAGAATGTCCCCAAGGGTCACTAAATGCCATAGGGCTGTGATCTTTGATGGGGCATATCTCGGAGCTCGTGCAAGGTATGGATGCGATTCTAGTTCCTACAGGACTGTGTTGCGAATACCTACAATAACCTCTCTCACTTTTTGGAGATCGTACTCCATTTTTGTTTCACAATGCCATCTCGGGTGATGCTAAAACTTGCAGTGTGGGCCAGTTCAAAGTTGCCAACTGCCAAATCTCTCTCACCTTTCGTCGTGGGATCGAATTGTCTGCTCCGTTAGCTCCGGGTGGCCGGGTAAAACCTATCCCCAACCTTTTCTTGTCCCCTTCAGTGCTTGAATGTTCTCAGGCACGCCAATCCGGAATGTCCCCAAGGGTCACTAAATGCCATAGGGCTGCGATCTTTGACGGGGCATATCTCAGAGCTTGTGCGAGGTATGGATACGATTCTAGTTCTTAAAGGATTTTGTTGCGGAGACCTACAATAAACTCTCTCACTTTTTGGAGATCACATTCTGTTTTCATTTTACAACACCATCTCGGGTGATGCTGAAACTTGTAGTGTGGGCTAGTTCAAAGTTGCCAACTGCCAAATCTCTCTCACCTTTCATCGTGGGATCGAACTATCTACTCCGTTAGCTCCGAGTGGCCGAGTAAACCCTATCCCCAACCTTGTCCTATCCCCTTTAGTGCTCAAACGTTCTCAAGCATGCCAATCCAGAATGTCCCCAAGGGTCACTAAATGCCACAGGGCTGCGATCTTTGACGAGACATATCTCGGAGCTCGTGTGAGGTATGGATGTGATTCTAGTTCCTACAGGACCATGTTGTGGAGACCTACAATAACCTCTCTCACTTTTTGGAGATCGCATTCTTTTTTCATTTTACAACACCATCTCGAGTGATGCTGAAACTTGTAGTGTTGGCCAGTACAAAGTTGCCAACTGCCAAATCTCTCTCATCTTTCATCGTGGGATCAAACTATCTGCTCCATTAGCTCCGGGTGGCCGGGTAAAACCTATCCCCAACCTTGTCTTGTCCCCTTCAATGCTTGAATGTTCTCAGGCACGCCGAACCAGAATGTCCCTAAGGGTCACTAAATGCCACAGGGCTGCGATCTTTGACGGGGCATATCTCGGAGCTCGTGCCAGATATGGATAAGATTCCAATTCCTACAGGACTTTGTTGTAGAGACATACAATAACCTCTCTCTCTTTTTGGAGATCACATTCCGTTTTCATTCTACAATGCCATCTCGGGTGATGCTGAAACTTGTAGTATTGGCCAGTACAAAGTTGTCAACTGCCAAATCTCTCTCATCTTTCATCGTGGGATCAAACTGTCTACTCCATTAGCTCCGAGTGGCCGAGTAAACCTTATCCCCAACCTCTTCCTGTCCCCTTCAGTGCTCGAACGTTCTTAGGCACGCTGAACCAGAATGTCCCTAAGTGTCACTAAATGCCACAGGGCTGCAATCTTTGATGGGGCATATCTCGGAGCTCGTGCGAGGTATGGATGCGATTCTAGTTCCTACAGGACCGTGTTGCGGAGACCTACAATAACCTCTCTCACTTTTTGGAGATCACACTTCATTTTTTTTTTACAATGCCATCTCGGGTGATGCTAAAACTTGTAGTGTGGGCCAGTACAAAGTTGCCAATTGCCAAATCTCTCTCACCTTTCATCGTGGGATCGAACTGTCTACTCCGTTAGCTCCGGGTGGTCGGGTAAACCCTATACCCTACCTCGTCCTATCCCCTTCAGTGCTCGAACATTCTCAGGAACGCCAATCCGAAATGTCCCCAAGGGTCACTAAATACCATAGGGCTGCAATCTTTGACGGGGCATATCTCGGAGCTTGTGCAAGGTATGGATGCGATTCTAGTTCCTACAGGACCATGTTGCGGAGACCTACAATAACCTCTCTCACTTTTTGGAGATCAAATTCTGTTTTCATTTTACAATGCCATCTCGGGTGATGTTGAAACTTGCAGTGTGGGCCAGTTCAAAGTTGCCAACTGCCAAATCTCTCTCACCTTTTGTCATGGGATCGAACTGTCTACTCCATTAGCTCCGGGTGGCTAGGTAAACCCTATCCCCAACCTCGTCCTATCCCCTTTAGTGCTCGAACGTTCTCAGGCACACCAATTCGAAATGTCCCCAAGGGTCACTAAATGCCATAGGGTTGCGATCTTTGATGGAGCATATCTCGGAGCTCGTGCGAGGTATGGATGGGATTCTAGTTCCTACAGGACTGTGTTGCAAAGACCTACAATAACCTCTCTCACTTTTTGGAGATCACATTCCATTTTCATTCTACAATGCCATCTCGGGTGATGCTGAAACTTGTAGTGTTGGCTAGTACAAAGTTGCCAACTGCCAAATCTCTCTCATCTTTTGTCATGGGATCAAACTGTCTACTCCATTAGCTCTGGGTGGTCGGGTAAACCCTATCCCCAACCTCTTCCTATCCCCTTCAGTGCTCGAACGTTCTCAGGCACGCTGAACCAGAATGTCCCTAAGGGTCACTAAATGCCACAGGGCTGCGATCTTTGATGGGGCATATCTATGGGCTGTCAATACTTCGACTATACTTTAAGTCAACGATTATCAATATGTGAAAAAATGGAACTCGTTTTATTTTGAAGTACTGAGAAGATGGCCTTGCCCTTCCCTAGGAGTTTCAGAAATGGGAGACATTAGGTAAGAGAGTGAAAATGTTACTATCACTTAAATGCACATGACGCAATTGGAAATGCAAATTTTGATAGTAATCATTTTGTGATAAGGGAGAGACTACGGATGATCATTGTTACTATCTCTTTAGTAGTGGAATTTTGTTTTCTCTTGAATTTGGTGGTGGGGGATCAGTGGTAAGACTCCTTGGATATTCCTTCTTATGATGTTAGTGACAAGTGTTGCTCTTTGAAAACACTTGTACAATCTTTTTTAAATTATTAGATAAAAATAGAGAATTGTAAGTATTAAACATGATTAGCGTTTAGTTCCTAGAAGATCTTTATTTCCCCATCAATGCATTTAGAAAGTTAAGTTTGAAGAAGATCATAAATAGAAAAAATTAGAGAAACGATTTAAACATTTATATTGATTGGAAACATGTGAGTCTTGAGTTTCCTCTACCTTTTAAAGAATGTTCCTTAGCTAGCAGACCTAATTCCACATTCCATAAGACTGTCATTGCACTAAAGATTTAGGAAACCAACTGCTCTAAGATAAAGCTTCCTGGTCAATAATAATCTAGCCTATTGAGGTACATAATAATTCTCAATTAAACTTGTGTTAATTCAGTATTAATTTTGTAATTAACTACAATTTCAGTATCTGTGTATAGGGGGTGACTGAGAAAACTATTTGAGGTCCAATTTGAAAATATATTTGTAAGGATCTTGACCAAGGTTCACAACTTTGATGATTAATACATTCATTCAGGCCAGAACCTCACTACAAAAAAAAAAATATAAAAAAGGTAGTGAATAACGTCATGTCTAGACCCAAATCAACCAATGAAAGTCAAATTATCATAATGTGGAACAAAAATATATGCATTGAGTGGGTTGTCATAAAAAAGCTTCATAATAAAATTCATGTCTAGAATTAAAAGACCTTAAAGAACATTTATGCTTGTAACACAAATGGCCATTCAAAACTGAATATGATTACAATATGTGAAATAGCATTACAAGAACTTGTAATGCTCTTGTGAACATCGTGTTAATTCTTGTAAGAATCCCTAAGATGCTTGGTATACTCAAAATTTTGTTGAAATTGAATTAATTTTTATCCTGTCGGTTAATTGGCTTAGGGTGATATATGCTTCTTGGATGGAATAATGAGTTCATGATTAACTCTGTATTAAGATTCATAGCATCTTCTAGTTATTTCCAAAGGAAATTTATAAATTACTTGCTAATGTCATATGGCTTTCTTGAGAAAGATGTTTGTGTTCTTATTGATGGGTACTAATGACTATCCACATTTAGTTCTTTAATATCCTATTTGACAAGCTTTCCATAGACATTTCTTTTCCATACTAAGTATTTTTGAAAGCATATTTGAGTAGGACTATAGTAGATACTACCAGAAACAGCTTCTTTGCAGTTTTTGAGAAATACTAATAAAGCAAAAAAGAACATCTACTAGTTGGTAGACATAATGGCAACTCTCTAGCAATTGAATTTAATTTCATACATGCACATATCTAATTTAATGTCATACACAAACATATCTAATTTAACGTCATACATGAACAAACATATAATATAAAATGATAACCAATAATGTCATATACATTAACAAACACATAATATATTATGATAACCAATAATTTCGTATATGAACAAACATATCATATATTAACCAATAATGTCATACATCAAATATAGAATGTCATATGTACATCAAATGTGTATCGAATATGTCTCTCAGATGCTTATATATATACATGGGGAAGGAAACAAGTCTCTATATATATGTATCAAATATCTCAACTACATCTTTTCCTTCCCACGAGGGGAAGGAAACAAGTCTTTCGACGTCCTCCGCCGTCGTGTGGAGGGAGACAATGGAGATGACGGGGCCTTCCTGACATGCTCACTTGACCTCTTGTTGAGGCTCTTCTCCAGGTCCAACTAATACAAAGAAATTAGATATGAATCAATATTTATTATATGTTGAAATCAAATATATGTACTCATAAAATCAATTATTTTTTTACCGCCAACAAATAGTCACTCTGTAAGTCCACCTCAAATGCTCGTGGACGATCAGGCGTGACAAGACCCTACAAAAATTCAATAAATATAATCACTTATAAATAACATTAGAAATTTTGAGATTAACTATTATAAACAACAACTAAAATGAAGAAAACTCTTTCATACCTCCGTCAGTGGTTGTGAGCTAGCCACAGCTGCGACCACTCCACTATCAACAGACTGTCGCAGATGAGGAGGTGTGTCCGACATCATGAGCTACACGCCATACAATACACGTTATATCTAACATGAAACATGGAATAAATATAATCAAATGAATTAAATTAACATGAAACAACTGTACCTGTGTGAAGCTCGTATGATGTCTCTGCTTTACATCTGTGGTAAAGGTTGAGGGTCCTGTGGAGAACTGATGCACATGCATATTTTTTTTGGTCAATCCTTAATATGATTACGTAATAAATATATGTATTAATTAAAATGATTAAATTGATACATACCTCAGGACTCGTCGAAAGGACAAAAAATGGGCCTGGAGGATCACTGCTAGGCCCAGGAACACTTTGACCCTAAATTTTGAACAATGTCAATAAATCCTAATTAATTAATCATTCACTATATGTATGAAATGTGATCAAATTAGTAATTTACCTGTGTGTCAATGCCAAATGTCTCATTCAGGAACTGATCGATGACAAGCCCATCATCTCCACCATCTCCGACATGAGTGCCAAATGTGCATAGGGATCCACATGAAGTGCACATGTGACCACGACGTATAGAAGGCTCCCCCTCAACTAATGGGCTCGTGGAATGGATGGAGGTCTGTGTCAAAGCATTAATGGTCCCTAGAGTGTTGGCCTCTACATGTTCCTTCACAACTGAAGGAATAATCACATGCTCACGCTGTGGATGGACCACGGGTGCCCTAACTACATTAGGATCACGACGTGCTCTGGGCCTCTCAAATGATGAACCCCCACCTCTACCCTGGGAGTCTAACATATCAAAATAATTGGGGATCTCCCCAAGGACAAACTCACAATATAATTTTTTTTCAAAAAATACATGGGGACCTTGTGATTTTTGCAAGGAGGGGCATCAAAAACCATCCACCATCTATCCCAAAAATTATTTCTAATAGCATCATGTATGCACCAATGGATGGGGAATCATTTAGTACCCTCTCTAACAGTATTTTGCTCACCAGGTTTTCTAAATAATGCACATATACTACTTTTTGGTATTTCCTTTTTTTTAACATCTTCATATGACAATTTATTTGCATAAAATCTTTTTTGTTCATCCCTCTTAGCTCGCCAAATATCTAAATGACCACTAACTGAGGCTATCTGAGTGTTAATGGATTCGAGGGATGATGCCAATTGAGCCCTTATTGGATTGGTTTGTCCGAATTCTTTCAACCGAGAAATGATTCCTTCTAATTCAGTTTTGCCTCTCTCTATTTCATTTTTTAGATTTTCTTGTGTGCCTGGTGGAGGTCTTGCAATTGGTTTGGGTTGTGGAATTTGTTCTTCTTGAGGAGGGTTTTGGTTTTGGGGTTCTTGAGGGTTTTGATGTTCTTGTGGATTTTCTGGTTGATTATGAACATTTCCTGATAAAAAATCAATTGAAATTCAAATAAATAAACAAATCTAAATGAAATTTGTAAAAACCCCACAAAAGAATATAAAAAACTTACAAAACAATATGAAAAAATATCAAACAATGCAAAGTTAGGTTTATATCACTTACGGCATCATCGTGGGTGCGCTTGTGGTCTTGGATTTCGTCGACGAGGAGGCATTTTGGAAAATGGTGGTGCACATGTTGAGTCTTCAACTCGCATATGAATTGCTCGCTGTAGGAGTAAAAGAAAATGGTAATGAAAATGATGGGTTGCGGGTTTGCAGCCCATCATACATACTTTTTATTTTTTTAAAAGCGCGTACGCGCTATTTAAAATAGAAAAAAAAAAATTTGTTGTCACCTTTTTGGCACCACAACTCGGTGCATATGCCCGATGGTCAACACATACTATGTTACTCAGCACCAACTATGTTTTACTAATGCTCAACACCTATTGTGGATTCACTCAGCATCAACTAAGTTTTACTAATACACGAAACCTATTACATTCTATCTAGCTTGGCACCTAAACTTGCTTAGCACCTTTGGTTTCACTCGACACACACCAGATTTTGCATTTTCTTAGCACTAACTGATAACCTGCTTAGCATGAACTAGGTTGCTCGACACCTACTAATGAATTTAGTCAAGCTTTGTAGACAGCTTTGTTACAACTTTTTCTTCTGGAGTTTCTAAGTGTAGCCAGCCTTTGTATCTTCAAGTGTGTTACCAATACATCACTTTACCATTGTCTTAACTAATCCTATTACTTCATTAAAATATGATAACTCAACCTTTCCCTTAGGTGCTTTTGTTACATCTTGTTGATTAAATATTCTTCATTAATCAACTAAGTGATAGTACTTGGATCTTATAATCAATTATCATTCCAACAAATAGCAAGTTTGACATCAGTGACAGAACAATGATTGAAAATATTCTTTATCAGTAATCTCCCTCTTTGCAATAATCTCCCTTCTTCAATAATGGTCTTTTCAATCAGATCTTCAACAATCTTCCTCTTTGGCATTGATGGCAAACTAAACTAGTCAACCAAGTTATCAAAATGCTAACTAGGTTAAAACAGTAAGTCAAATGCCAAAAAGAAACTTTGTATCCAAAACTATTAATTCTATCATAAACTTAGAATTTCTTATGACTCCCTCTGAATTCTATAAGTAACTCCCTCTCTCAATGTATTAGGGATATCTCTTTTAATTATACACTATCTTCTCCTTCTTCTTTTGTTCCACTCCCTCTCTAATTTGTTATCCTGACTAATTCCTTTTCTTCTGCTTCCTCTCTCTTAACTATTTTTTCCTTTCTAAACATTTGATCCTATAGTCTCTCTACATGTCTGATCAGTTTCTGCTATTTCTCCCTCTTTGACAACAATGCCACAGACATACTATGTTAGCATCTGATCATGCAAGTGTAGCATTTTTAGGAATTCCAATTTCTCCCTCTATCACCTTACTTGTGACTTCTTTGGAATTTCATTACTTTAATTACTTTAGGTAAAACTTAAAATAAGTATCCTCTACATCAATTTATATCATTTCAACAATCAACTCATTTCATGTAGGGAAATTTTTTTGTTACTTAAGCAACCTTGGATAGGGGTGTCACCCCTAACTTACCTCTAAGATATTCAAATGCATCTTTAGGTAATGGTTTTGTGAAGATGTCAGCAATTTGTTCCTTTGAGTTGACATATTCCATCTTTACTTATTTTTCTTCCACCAGTTCTCTTACATATTGATACTTAATTGCAATGTACTTTGTTTTAGCATACTGTTGGCGCTCAAAATTGTAGCCCACATTTTGAGCACCATTGAGAAATTAAGCCCTATGAAAGCTTTTTGATGCCTATGTACCCTGTTGTTGAGTTAATGCATAAATGGTGTTTAATGTTTCTAACACCCTACTTTTAGTGTGTCTAATTGTTCCATGAAGTTAAAGCGTTATTATGAACCATTTTGCGAAGTCTTGTTTTGAGTGCATTTCAAATCTGCATTCTACCCTAGTATCAAACAGCGACAAGAGGCCATGTTGGCATTTGAATATCTCACACCCAAAAAGGTTTTGTGACTTTTTTCTTTGAGAGTGTCTAGTTTCCATACTTGAGAACTTATGTTTCAGATTTCAAGTCGTTTCGAGTCCATTTGTCTAGGTTTTGAATCCCTCGAATTTGGTCAGTTACTGTTTTCATGTTTTTGCAAAATATTCAAAATCTGGGAAGCCCTATTTGACGTACTATAACTTTTGACTAGTTAATCTGAATGTTTAAATTCCTTTTGCGTTGCATTTTAGATGTCAGAGACTTATTATGTTTCAAGTTTCAACGTATGACCAATCTGTTTGATCAGTTTTCAAACGCGATTTCAAATGGAATTTCTATATTTTTCCTGGTGTCAGCATTTGCAGATTTATCAAGACCTCTGTTCGAGACATTATAACTTGAGATCTGTGATTGATAAGATTGAATGGATTGTACCACTGTGATGTACTCTGAAAATACCCCAAGTGTGCCAATTTTTAGAACTTGACGAATCCGTATGCACACTTTTCAAGGTTAATTCCATTTGCAAAAATCATTATCTTGTCAATGTTTCCAGTCAACAATTCCAAGTAGCCTACTTTGAACGTCTGCCAAATTTGACCTATTATTCGTCATGAGCCAAAATTGTAGAATCATACTGTCCTCATGGCAAAGTACCAGTGTCCCAGTTTTTAGAACCTCAAGTGTCTGTTTGCCTAGTTTTCCAAGCCAAATCCAACCCAGTTTTTTTTTTCTAATGTGTTTACTTGTAGATAATTCTGAGATGGCAACTTCGATGGTCAATATCTTTTGACTAGGAACTCGTCATGAGATGAGACTTGACAATGTGCAAGAATGTGCTACAGAGAGTTAGTGGGCCAATTTTCAGAGCCTGGTCAGTTGTCTGGGTCAGCTTTTAAAGGTAGTCAAGGTACCTCTTGGCATAAAAGTGACAATTTGCAAATAAGTGAAAGTGAGTTTTAATTGATGGTTCAGTGGTTGAATTAGATTCTAGTTAGTCCAAGAAGGTCAGTTGATCAACTTTGCAATTCAGTCATTTGAAAATGAAATTTTTTTTAGTCGAACCCATTTTGGGGGTTTGACTAATCTGCAACAGATTGGTAAAGAAGGTTGCAGAGAGAAAAATGAACATAATGTGACTTCTTTTCCAAGAGGTATTGAGGTTTTTGATACTTTATGGGGGTGACCTGCAAGACTTATCAGACACAATGACTTTCTTGAAAAGTTTGGCAAGTTTGGACTTCCATTTTTAACTCAAGTGAGATAAAAAAAAATGTGTCAAGTACATGAGCGGTTGGCTACAACTAGATTATAGATTGCAAAGGACTGTTCATATCACCTCTCCTTTCTTAGACTACCAGGCTATTAAAAGATAGTTTGCACTGAAGTTAAGATAGAAAAACTCATTTGCAAATATTAAAAAATAGGGTACATTGATAAAAAAAAAATATCATACATAAGAAATAGTCAATGGCAAGGAATAGCCACTAGAAAATTGAAGCACCCCACATCAGAGGTGTTATGTTGAGAAAAGGGGTGGTTCATTCAAGACAACCCATGTAGCAGTTGAACGCTGTGTTAATCTTAAGAAGTCACCGTGTAAAGAAAGGACAGGGGCAACCCAAACAGACCATGTGGTTCCAAGTCCATTCACCATTATGGCTAGGTAGATCTTCGCATGTAGGAGGGAAAATGTTAATGTTTAAGTCGTTGGTCAAATCAAATAGGACCCAAGCCTATGTGTTTAAACATTTGCTATTGTTTTTAAAACTTTTCTTTCCAGCTCCCAATTGCCCACATGAAGCTAGGTGTCTAAAAAAATGATGAAGCCCACGCCTTTAAAGGCTGAGACAAAGCCTATGCAAAACAATAAATGCAATGGAAGAGCTTGAAATGCTTAAAAAGGAACTTGCTTTAGCTCAAGATTTGAACTCTAAGCTTGAAGCTGCGTCATCGTTGCTTTAGAATTCAACAGCAAAACTTGAATCCTGTAAGGAAGCCGATTCAAGCTTAGCAACAGAATCAGCAGAAGCTGAAGTCCATCTGGAAAAAGCAAAGGACATATCTGTGTGTGTAGGGGAGTCATTTTTGGAAAAGAAAGAAAGCCCATGTTTTGGAAAAATGCAATCAGCGCTATCAAAGAAAGAATATATTCTGAGAAGCCGCAATCAAACTTCAAAGGAAAGTCGCAAGGGAGTTTGAAATAGATTTGAGGTAGGACGCCATGAGAGGACTGCAGCTGAGCATGTTTAGAAGCCGTTTCAAATGCAGCGGCAAGCATTAACGCATGAGAAGGAGGAAACATTTTATGAAATCACATTCAAAAGAGCCCACGCACGAGGAACATGCCAGTGTTAACAAAGAAGTCTACAGCCAAAGACTAGAGAACTCTCCACGTGTTTAAAGGCAGAAGAAGCACCCAGTAACATTAATGGAAATCATGCTCTTGAGAAGAAAAGGAGGTTCACGGTAGTTTGAACCTGTTTCTATCCAAAGCGAAGGCGCCATTAAGTCTGCAAACAGGGAGCTCATGCAAAGGAAGACCACATGCCTGAAGCAAGCTTCCAGCAAGCAAAAGAGAGCAACCATTGATATAGTCAACCTGCAGTTTAAAACGAGAAGCCACATGCATAAAAGAACACCTAATGCAAAGAAGTGGTAGGCATAAAAGCTGCTCATGTGAGGAGGGTGTGTTTTGAAGCCGCTAAAGGCAGCAGGGGAAGCCGTGAACATGTTTTGTTTATTCCACATTGCTTCCATGGTGAAGTTTTTATTCCTTAAATGCTTGTGCACATCGAAAGTTTGTTGTTGTAAGAAAGAAGCCTTTTGAAAGGCATACACCGCAGGCTTGGGGGTCCCACAATGATGTCAGCGGAAGGTGACATTAAATAAATTTTAATCAAAGTTGCATACGAGCTGACATGGCACCAAAATCGGGGATGCATCCGGATGTCGCCACGTGGCCGCATTCGACGGCGTGCACATCCCCGCAAAAAGAGTTGTGTGAAAGATAAGTAATGCGAGAATGCAGGCTTGCGCCATGTGGCAACGGGGCTCGGGCCAGGGGCGAGGTAGGCAGGTGATGTGGTGAATATGCAGCCAATCAGGGACTGCCACGTAGTAGTCGGGTGGCGCCTAGTGGGCCAAATAATAAACAAAGGGAAATTTTTGAAATGCAAAAATAATTATTTTATTTTAAATTATTTTTCAAAACAGAGATTCACGTTCAGTTTTTTGTTTAATCAAAAAGGGGGTCTTTGTTTCTAAGGTTTTAACTTTAGAGTTTTTTTTTCAAATTTTTCAAAATTTAAAAAAAAAAGGGCAAAGATGTGCAGAGCCATAGTTATAACAAAGGAGTCATTTTCAAAATGAGATTCTGGGCGTTTCTGAGAGGTTAGATATGAACTCCAATATACCATTGGAATCGAGAGAGCCTAAATTTTCCAAATATGGGGTCAAATTTTGCACAACATTGCAGTGGTTCAAGTTATAAGTAGTTTTATAGTTTTTGGGGGTTTTCTCAGTACAATGAGTAGATCTGATCATGAGTCATCAAAGGTGGTTATAGAGCAGATCTCAATACTTGGTGAAGTTTGGATATGGAGAAAACAGACTCTAAAAGGTTCATTTGCTTTTAGAAATTACCTTGTAACTGGTTTTTTCAATTTTTACCGTGTTTTCACTTTAGGAGCAGAAATCAGTTACAACGGGAATCAAATATCTCATATTTTTGAAGCCTTTGAGAGGTGTAATTATAAAGATTTGATTTACCAGTTAGGAGAGAAGATCAGAAAGAGGTTTTAACCTGTTGAAAGGGTTTTCCTAGTGGACAGCTATCAATTTTTCAGACCAGATCTAAGAATTGCCCTCTCCTTACTTATTCCCTCTCTTTCTCTGAAAAAAGGTTGTTGGTGGGTTTTCTATTTTCCAGTTCTTAGAGCTCTCCTTAGGCTGTGAAAGCCACACACCCAGCATATCTTGTATGAATAGCATATGAATTTCATAGATAGTTTTGATACAGTAGTGTGATCTTGTATCTTGTTTTATGCATTCCTAATGTACTTATTTCAAGGAGATAAATACAATGTGCAGAAGGTTTTGAATTTCAATATAATTTTGTCTCCTTTCTTGTTGAATTTGTAATTTTATATGTTCAAGAACAAAGATCTTGAACCTATTTGCAATTGCCCAGTTGTATGTTTGAGGTTTTCTTGCCTTTGACTCAAGGAGTCATATAATTGCTTGTGGTTTTAGACAAGGTTGCAGATTCATTGAGAAGGATGCGTGGAAGTATGGGGTTATATTGGATATTGTTGTCTGATTCATAAGGTGAACAAACCAAACATGAAGGTTTCTACATATGCCATATGTTGAGTGATGTTCAAGGATGCATAATTCTGGAGTATAGGATTGCCCTAATGGATAAGGCACTGGTCATTTGTAGGATCATTAAGTTTTTGCTGCATATTGGACATGTTGTCTTTTCTCAATATAAATCAATCATTTTCCCTTCATGTTGAAGTGGACATAAAAGTTTAAACCCTCACTCAGTTTATGAATAATATAGGTTTGCACCTAGCGATTGTAGAATCTATGTTGTTTCATAAGCCATTAGGAGATATTAAGGGTTTTATCTACTTCATATTAGATTCAGTGTATGCTTGGATAACTGGTACCATATAAGGAATCTATAGGTCTACCCACCTAGGTTTTGCAGAGCCTAAAGTGCAGAAGGAGTATAGCCTTATAGTTGGCCTAGTGTTTGAATGGGCATGTTGAAAATGGGAGTTAGCTGCCCCTAGATGTGTTTTGTTCTCATTAGGGTAATTGGAAATGGGTAACATTTTCAAACACCAACACATGCATCATAAGATTCTTTATTATGTTAATGGCACTTGTGTTATCACAATAGAGTATCATAGATTCTATTATCTCTTCCTTCATACCTTTCAGTAGGTGTTTGATCCATACAATATTGGTGCAGTTAATAGTAGCAACAACATACTCAACTTCTGCTATGGACTATGAGGTGCAACATTACTTTTTGCTAGTCCAAGTGTCTAATCTTCTACCTAAGAAAAGTGCTTGTCCACTGGTACTTTTTCTATCATCTATATTACCTTCCCAATCTACATTAGTGTAGGTATTCAACTCAAACTTTTCACTCCTCTTGTAGTATAAGCCAAAGTCATCTATTCCCTTTAGGTACCTAATTATTCCTTTTACTACCATAAGATGATTTTCTCTTGAGTTTGCAAAAAATCTTGCCACTATTCCAATAGATAATGCAATGTTTGGTCTACTATGCATAACATACTACAAATTTCCAATCATTGATATATACATTATCTGATTTACTTTAGCTAATTCATCATTCTTGGATAACTTATGTCCTATTACCATTGGTGTACTGACTAGTTTTGAATCCTTTAAGCCAAATTTCTTGAGTATCTCCTTGATATATTTTGATTAGGTCACAAATATGCCATATTTTAGTTGATGTACTTGCAATCCAACAAAGAATTTGATTTCCCCAAACATTAACATCTCAAACTCATGTTTCATCTGATCATAAAAATCTTTGCATAGTGCATCTTTTCCTTCAAATATTATATCATCAACAAAGATTTTAGATATCAAAATGTCTTTACTTTTTTCTTCCTTGATATATAGTTTTGTGTTGTCATCTATTCTCTCAAATCCTATCTTCACAAGATATGTGTGAAGTCTCTCATACCATGCTCTAGGCACTTGTTTCAAACCATAGAGTTCTTTATATAGTTTGAAAACCATATCCTTATTGTTTTCATCAACAAATCCCTCTAGTTGTTATATGTAGACTTCCTCTTCCAGTATATCATTTAGAAAAGTAGACTTTACATCCATTTGGTAGACTTCAAAACCTTTGTAAGTAGCATATGCAAGTAGAGTTCTTACTCCTTCTATCTTTGTAATAGGGGAAAATTTTTCCCCATAGTCTACTCCTTCTTGTTGTGCATAATCTTTACAAACTAGGCTGGCCTTATTTATTGTGATCTCACATTTCTCATCTAGCTTGTTTCTAAATACCCACTTGGTACCAATCACATTCTTATCAGCTGGTCTTGGAACTAAGGTCTAAGTTTTTTTCTTTTCTATCTAATCCATCTCCTCTTTCATAGCTTTACACCAATTATCATCCTTTAGTGCATCTTTCATTATTTTGGGTTCAATCTTGCTTAGTAGACATGATTTATTTCTTAGTCTATTCCTTGTCATAGGTCTGGTTTCCTTGTCACCAATGATTTTTTTTGCAAGGTGATATCTTCTCACATACTTGTATAGCCTTGGTTTTGTCCTTGTTTCCATGTTTGGTCTTTTACTTTCAAACCCATTATGCACATCTCTTTTAGGTAGCTTAGCATCTCTTTCATGTGTACTAATTTCAAAATTAGAATGTGCATTTTCTTCATTCTGCAACTCAGCTTCTGAATGCAACTCAACATTCACTGGATGTGCCTTAGCTGATACTAAAACTTGTTGTTGATTCCCAACTTGATTAGTAGCTTCTTCTTTAGTAAGCATTCCTTCATAGAAGTATACAAAGGATATGTACTCTTCTAATTTCTTGGATTCATTAACTTGAACTTCTGTATGCTCATCAATGTTTACATTTGCACTCTCCACAATTTTGTTAGTGTTAGTATTTAAGCACTTATATGCTTTACTTCTAGTGGAGTATCCAAGGAATATGTCTTCATTAATTTGTGTATCAAACTTGCCATTTCTAGAATCTTTAAGAATATAGCATTTACAACCAAACACTTTGAAATGTTTTTCATTGAGTGGGTGATCATACCATAATTCAAAAGGTATTGCATTTGTACCTTTCTTGATTTGTACTCGATTCAAGGTGTAGATAGTTGTACTTATAGCTTCTCTCTAGTACCTTAGAGAAACATTCTTCTCCATCATTAATATTTTTGCGCAATCTATCACTGATCTATTCCTCCTTTCTACATGTGGGAGTTCTGGGTGTTGATGTTTGTCTCTTAATTCCTTTATTATTACAAAATGTCTCAAATTCTTTTGATGTGAACTCTTCTCCTTTTTTTGATCTTAGGCACTTCAAATTCTTCCCTATTTACTTTTCAACCCTAGCTAAATACTACTTAAACAATTGAAATGCATCAAATTTTTTCTTTACGAACATGCCAATCATCAACCTAGAATAGTCATCCACAAATAGCATTATATATCTATCTCTTTTGTAGCTTTGCACTTCTATTGGGCCACATAAATTAGTATGGACTAACTCTAGTAATTCTTTGGAAGTATAGCTTTTTCTTTTGAAATTTGACTTGGTCATCTTTCCTAGTTGACATTGTTTGCACATTGTATTGTCAGGCATCTTCAGTTTTGGTAAACCTTTAACTTTCTTTATTTTGCTAATGCTAATTAGGTTATCAAATTTTACATGACATAGCCTTTTATGCCATAGCCATGCATTATCAACTCTTACAATAGGACATGCAACATCCTCCATATCTAGGTAAAATAGATTACTCCTAGTTTGGTCTCCTTTTCCTATCATATTTCTATTAGTGTCATAGATTTTGGTAGTTTTGTTTTCAAATTCTACTTTGCATCCTACATTGCTTAACTATGACACACTTAGTAGATTTTAGTTCAAGCCTTTAACATAATATGTATTATCACATAAAAATTTCCCTGTAAGCTTAGTGGAACCTTTTCTTTTGAATAGACATGGAGCATCATTTCCAAATCTAACACTATTTCTATCATACTAACTAAAGGTAAAAAACTTACTTTTATCTCCTATCATGTGATGTGAGCATCCACTATCTATGATCTAGCTATCATTCTTCTTCACACAGTTTACTAGTTTTGTTGCCTCATCTTCATCTAACTTATCCTTCATGGCTTCATAGACTACCTCATCATCATTTTCATTAGAGTCCTCTTCTTCAACAATGTAGCACTTTTTGCCTTTGTCTTTATAATCTCTACTATCATCTTCTCTTTTGTTCTTGTGCTTGTTGCCTTCTCTGTAGTTCTTTTTTTGTGTGCACCTTGTAGCAATATGTCCTACTTCATTACAATCAAGACAAATGATAGGCAACTTACCTTTGAATTTACCTCTGTCTCTATGAAATCTCCTATCAACAATGCTTCCAATTGTTCCACTACTTACTTTATTCTAGAGGCATATTGAGCAATGTTCTCACCTTCCTCCATTCTCATGTCATCAAAATTTCCTCTGAGGCTTTCTCTTTTTTCTCTTTGGACATTCTAATCTCCTCCATAAATACCTGACAAGGCTTTCCACATCTTGAATGGAAAGTTACATCCCTTGATGTCATCAAATTTAGCATAGTTGAGGGAAGAGGCAATGTCCAACATTTCCTGATTGTTCTCCTCCTTTTTCTTCATATCTTCTATAGTAGGAACACCTATTGGATCAACATGTTCTACTTCAATTGAGGTTTGTGCATGATCACCTACTGATCTAAGGTGTAGCTTCATTAAAATTTTGCATACAATGAAGTTATCTCTATTGAGCTTGGAAACTTCCCTCTTGGACATCTTGATCTTCCTACTTTTAATACCTTTAAAACAAATCAGTAGATGGCTCTTATACCAATTGTTAGAAATGCTTTAGAATAATTGAGAAGGAGGTGGGGTTGGGTTGGGGGTGAATCAGTTATTAAAGGTCCAAATTTCCTAATAAAACTTTTCACTAAGTATAGCAAGCCCATCTATACTAACCATGCATCCAATATTAACATTCTTCTTAGCAAGTTACTGATAAATCAACATGCAGGAATAAAATATGAAATATCAACACATAACATAGTGATTTACGTGGAAACCTAATTTTGGAAAAACCACTAGTAACATGCTACTCCTTTCTCACTCTTCTGAAGTGATGCCCTATGAAAGGCTTGCCCTATTAAAGGCTACAAAACACACTATTAAATGTGACCTTGTTAAAGGACTTCAACCACCCTATTAGAAGTGGGCCTAGTTAAAGGACCTTAGAACATTCAGTTGGAATGTCACCCTGTTAAAAGATTTTAAAAATGGTTGTTAAACCAACCTAAGTCCATAGGATTTTACCCTAACTAATACAATTGCTAGAGAGTAACAATAAGGGCTTTTAATCTGATACAACTCACAACATAACTTGCAGATTTCAGATCTCAATTTAGCTCACAAAATTTCCTGGCTTTTAGTCTTTGTAGCTCTAACAACTTGTCCTCCTTTCAAGCTTTGTCTTCTTGATTCTTTATTCTCCTTGTGAGTCACCTATCGAAGAAAAGTCTTTGTACTATAATCTTTCCTCTTGATGCCTTCTTCTTGAACCCATACACTCTCTCCAACTAACAAATTTGCTTTGTGACTAGTAGCTCCTTAAATAGAAGTTTGAAATACTTTTTCTGCTCCAATATTCCTACTCTTGTTTGGGGTACAAATGGATTAGGTAAGATACAATTTATCTACCCCTTATCTTATTTTCTTCTAGAAACTTCATGTAGAATCCACTTGTATTTGTCTAAACATGGTTTACCTAAAATTCTGTAACACCAGCTCATCATTCTTATCTTCCATCTAGTTCACAAACTTCAATGTAACAAACTTGTTGGCTCAAATTTGGAAAATCTTTGACTTTTCAAATAATGTAGTAGCTCAACACTATTGACTCTCCAATGCTTGGCACATACTATGTTACTTGACACCAACTATGTTTTAGTGATGCTCAGTACCTACTATGGATTCACTTAGCATCAACTAAGTTTTACTTATGCTCGACACCTATTACATTTTATGTAGCTCGACACCTAAACTTTCTCAACACCTTTTGTTTCACTCAGCACACACTAGATTTTGCATTTTCTCAACACTAACTGATAATCTACTTGGCATGAACTAGCTTGCTCAGCAACTACTAATGAATTTGGTCAGGCTTTGTAGATAACTTTGTTACAACTTATTCTTGTAGAGTTTCTAAGTGTAGCCAACCTCTATATCTTCAAGTGTATTATCAATACATCTTGTTGATTAAGTCGTCTTCATCAATCAACTAAGTGATAGTACTTGGAACTTATAAGAAATTGTCAATCTAGAAAATAGCAAGTTTGACATCAATGACAAAACAATGATTGAAAATATTCTTTATCAATAATCTCCCTCTTTGCAACAATCTCCCTTCTTCAATAATGATCTTTTCAATCAAATCTTCAATAGGTACCTTTCTCTTAATTTATTTTTTACTATAGAATTCATTCAACTCATTGGAAATGAATTCACCACCTCTATCTGATCTCAAGCATTTTATCTTCTCTCTAGTTTCTTTCTCTACTCTTGCTAGATACCACTTAAATTTTTTAAAAGCTTCATATTTCTCTTTTAGATATATTACAATCATCATTCTAGAATAATAATCAGCAAAAAGAATGAAACACTTATCTCCACTGTAATTCTCTATTCCAATGGGTTCACATAATTATGTATGAACAAGCTCCAATACTTCTTCAAAATGATAGTTCATTCTTTTAAAACTAGTTTTTCTCATTTTACTAATTTGACCATTTTTGCATAGACCAATATCAGGCTTCCTCAAGCTAGGAATACCTCCTACTCTTCTATTTTTTCTTATCTTGGCTATATTATCAATGTTTACATGGCATAATCTTTTGTGACTTAACCATCTTTCTTTTGCTTGAGCAATAAAATATGAACTTTCACTAAGATCTAGATATAATAGATTACCTTTTGTTTGTTTGTCAAGTCCAAACAGATTTCCTTTTCCATCCAGTAGTTTGGCCTTACCATTCATGAATTCTACCTTGAACCCAATGTTATTCAACTCTGTCACACTCTATAGATTATGCTTTAGTTCTTCAACCCAATAAGCATTGTCACATCTAAGTCCATTGGTTAATGAGATGCATGCTTTTCCCTTTATGCAACAAGGTTCATTGTTTTCAAATCTCACGCTATCACCATCATAATGTTCCATGTGTTCAAATTTTGTTTTATCTCCAATAATATGATGTGAGTAGCCACTATTTGATAATCCATGTATCATTTTTGCTAACATGAGAGATAAGTTTCATTTTATCTCTTTCATCATTAGATTCATCTTTTACAACAATATATACCATTTCATCTTCACTATTACCAAAATCATTAGCCATAAAACAAGATTTCTCACCTTTGTCCTTGTAGCCCTTGTAGTTTTTGAATTCCTTCTTGCATTTAAATTTATTTCTTTTCTTTTCATCTATGTCTTCTCTATTTGGGCATCTTGTAGCAATCTGACCAATTTCATCACAAGAAGAATAGATTAGAGGAATCTTGCCTTTGTACTTTCCTCTGCCTTTGGAATATTTCCTTGCAAGTAGAGCTTCAAAAATTTCAAGATCACTATCTAAAATTTATTCCTCTTCTTCACTTTCTAATTGAATGGCTTTTGATTTCTTACCCTTTTTCTTGAGTGAAAGCTTCTCTACTTGAAATGCAAACACAATACCTTTGGAACTAGGGACATAGTTATCATATTATCCAACTTAAAAGCCATCAATCTTCCAACTAGAGCATCTAAATTTATATTTCTATTTGGATCACATCTCATTTCTTGAGTAGTAGACACTCTAATTGCATAGATAGGAAGAAGGGTTTGGAGTACGTTTCTTATAATTATTTTCTCATAAATGTCTCTTCTAGATTCTTTGATTGCACTTACACTTCTTTTAATTCATTCAACATATTTTCTAATGTTTTTATCTTCTCTCTTCTTCATCTAATCAAATTTTCCTACGAGACTTTTGCTTTAGCTCTTCTTACATTATCATCTCCTCCATAGATGATTTTTAGTTTGATCCACATATCATAAGATGTAATGCAACTTTTGACTTCATCAAATTCAACATAATTAAGAGCAAAATAAATGTCAACCATCATGAAGTTATGATTTTTCTTTTCAGCAATTTCTTCAATTGATAATGTTTTAGTAGGAGCCTTCTATTTACTATCAAGATATTTACAACCTAATTCATAGATAGTTTCCAAATGTAACCTCATAAGTCCTTGCCATGATGCAAAGTTGTCTCAGTTCGACTTGGGAATCTCTCTTCTATAAGACATCCTAATCTTTAGCTTTGGCCCTTCAAACCTTCTCTGCAAACACCGAATTCTCCTATACAAATTGTTGGAAATATAAGAGCGGTAACTAAGAGGTGAGGGGTGAATAAGTTACCATAAAAATAAATCGTTGATCCCTTAGAAATCAACACAAATAAAAACTAAACTCTATTGTAACTCGGTAAACACAAAGAAAAATGTTGTAACTGAGTAAACACTGAAATAGCTCAGTAAATTCTTAATATGAAAATATTAAAATTTTATCTATGATTGATCTCTTACTATAACTTAGTTATAAACACATAAAGAAATAACATGGACACAATTGACACCAATATTTAATGTAGAATCTCAAATTAGGAAAAACCACCAATTGCAACTAGTGACTAATTTTCACTCTTCTCAAGTGAGCCCTATTAGGATCCAGCCCTATTAAATATTACAAAATACACTGTTAGGTGTGACCGTATTAGAGGATTTAATCACCTTGTTATGAGCGGCCTTGTTAGAGGTCTTTAGACAATTTAATAGATGCCACCTTGTTAGAGGCTTTGTAAATTTTTGTTAAGAAAACTATGTTAAGAGATTTAGATCACTACTACAATGGTTAGAGAGTAACAATGAGATGAGCTAATTTCTTATGCAACTGGATTGCTAATTATAGATCTCAATTCTAGCTTATATACATGATCCTTCCTAATAAAATGTATCTTTACATCTCAAAAAGGATATTCTTCTTATCCTTCTAATTTGCTTGCTCTAAATATTATCAAATTTTCAATTATGTTCCAAACAATCAATCCTTAACTTGACCTTATACTTATATCTTAGACATTTTCAAGTCGGCTTGAATATAACTTCGAATAATTAATATTCATCTCCTCAGTCGGCTAGAACCAAAAAAATATTTAATTGAACTCAATATGCCAAAATAATAAAACCCTTCATTACCTTATCCTACTCAATAGACACTAACTCATAAATGATTTTCCTATGTTAACCAAGTGAACTCGGTTAACACTACATTTTCACAAAGTTCCTTTGGTAATCAAGTGAGATTAGTTAACATTGGTTCTATCCAACATTTACTCTATTAGATGAGTGAGCTCAGTTAACACTCAAGTTCTGCAAACTTTCCTTTGTTGCCCAAGTGAACTCGGTAGAGACTATCTTTTGAACTAGCCAAACTTTAGAATGCTTGACAGACACAGAAAACTATCCTCAATGCTTAAGTGAGCTCAACATGCACTAACTGGGAATGATATGACATTTTGTGTAACATCAAATACAATACACAATTAATTAATTGTTTCCAACAATATTATCTCTATTAGAATATATAATCCACTAATATAATTGGGGGAGCTGAATTAGTTATACAACTATCATCAAAAAAATTAACCTTAAATAAACCTAACCATGTGAGTAATATAAACTAAAACCACAACAAGATACTCTTACACAATTAACACTAGATCTATAAACTAGAGAAATCCTTCATCAGAGGGTAAACCCCAGTGGGGATGGTACCCACAAGAAGATGTACTAATACAAATATTCCTTGTTAGAGGATAGACCTTATTAGGAGTCTGTTGCAAAATTTAGTACATATGAGTCCTTGTTAGGAGACTTTGAATCCCTATTATCAGGTTCCAACCCTATTAGGATATGTGCCAAACCTATTAGGATTTGTGGAACACAACTCGATCGACTACCCAAACAACTTCAAGGCTAAGATCAAAGAACCCTTCATCCAAATGATCTTTGTATTATTCCTTGTAGAATAATATAACTAAAATGTACTTCCTTCCTTTGTCTTTGTCCTATCAACCAAACTTTTGCTCCTTTAGATCTTGTAACCAGATCTCATACTACACATCCAATAATCCCTTGGATCACTTTCATGCATTCAGTAAGCATTCTTCTCCTTGTCCCACTATGCACTAAAACTTTGTGTTCCACTTGATCCTCTATATCCAAGTCTCTTTACAAACAAGGAAAACAACTTTCCTTTATACCATATCTTTATAATAATTCCTTGAATTGGCCTTGAGGCTTTCCCAATAATTAAAATAAGATAATTAATTAATTCACAACACCGTTGGCTCATAGTCTATACAAAACTTCACATGTGTAAAACCATGTCTTGTGTACATGTTGGAATCATCATCTAACTATTCTCTATCACTTTTATCTGTGCATCACCTTCATTACATCTTGGCTAAAATATATAATGACAACATCAGAAATTGCCAAATAGATGCTTTGTTTCTACATTGTTTCTAGTAAAACATGTGTAACTTTCATACAACATCAAATCAGACTTATTCCTTTAAATCATTCCACTAGGACAACCTCAAGAATATTTCCTCCACTATGTATCATCTAAAACTTTCTCAGCTTTTCCACATACTAAGATTATTGACTACTATCTTTCTAGTCTTAACATAATCTCTACTTTGTTTACACCAATGAAAAATACAATCATGCATGCAACATATCAATACTCTTCAATGCTTAGGATACTCCCCCAATGTAGTATCATCAACATTTATACTAACAATCTCCCCCTTTGGCATCAATGGCAACATAGATGAAAACCATCTAGGTTCCAAGAATACCAAATTGTACTTTGTTGTTTTCATCTTCTCAAATCCTCTTCATCAATCTAAAATCTTCTAGAATACTGTACTATTTTTCTTCTTCTTTTAGGATTGGAAAAAATTGTTCACAAAAAATAACTTCCAATATTTTTTTGCTTCATCTTTGCACTTGTACTTCCTTTTGTGCAACTTGTACTTTTGAAATGTCCCTTTACTATTTTTTTTATGATATTTCCAGCCTCAAATCAGAACTTTAAAATTAAACAACCAATATTACAAAGATCTGCCAATTTCCCAATAAAACCCAAATCGGGTATGTCCAAATTAGTGCCAAAAACTTCACAACTTCACAAATTATTAATAAATCTGAAAATGGACATTTTTACAGAAATTTCAGCAGCATAACAACCTAAAAAATGACATTTCCATATTTGTATAGCCTTTACACAACAACTCACAAATGTAGGGCAAAACTATGCTCAATCGGGCTCCCGAAATTAACACAAAAAAATGCCCAGAAACACCACAAAACACTCATAAACTATCTCAGAAGTTTAATCACGACCCAATACATGTATTCAGCCATATTTTAACATCATAAAGTTTGAAATACAGCAGCAAACCAAACTGATATGAAACACCCAACTGAAAACCCAAACTCAAACCAAAAACAACCCCGAAAACACCCAAATCGGCACTATTCAACACAAAGGAAAACTCTGTATGAGCATGCAGATTGGAATGGCTTAAAACTCCCATCCTTAGCCTTCCTAGAAACCTGCAAACTCCCGTTCTTGGGTCTCCTTCTCCACAGGTTTGGCAGCCTCTGAAGAACAACAAGAAAATTAGCAAGAATCAAGATGTAGAATGAGCCCAAAATGCCTCCAAACCCATTTTAAAGAGGGCATAACCCTAACTCACGTCCAAGAGGGGTTAATAAAATATAATTTAATAATAATTTTTATTTATTAGTCCATTGGTTTCCAAAGATTAGCCCCTTTTTCCGAAATTTCACCTTTTTGGAGCCTGCCTGCCTTAACAAAGTTTTTTTTTTTTTTAATTATTTGAATAGGGGACATGAAAACTTCCTTGTGTGCATTTATATTTCTAATAGTGCACTTATAGGAATCTTTCTAAATCTCCCTAAAGAGATAACTCTCCCTCATTGCCATCTCAATAGGTGCTTCTCTTCTCACTGCTTATGTACATTCTTGTAATATGTTTTTCATGTACATTCTCTCCCCCATTGACATCAACGTCAAAGCTATCGATCATAATACCAATTTTTACATATCAATTGCTAATTAGCTGCTCAATCATCAACAAGCTCAAGTGTCCAAAGACATTGTTCAATACCAATTACCAATTACCAAGAGTCCTTCACGACTTAGTACATATCAAATATTCCCCCATTTAGGAAGCATTAGCATTCAGTTTAGTCTAACCATAGTTCTCTATACCACTAGACTGATGCACTCCTTGCATCAACAACTCTAAAGTAGGTGGGGGCATAACCCCTAGCATAACTCTTAGGTACTCAAAAGTGTTTGTAGGAAATGACTTCATAACGATATCTACAATCTAATCTGTAGCTCTTACATATATTGAACTTATTTCTTTCTATGCTAGCTTTTCTCTTAAAACATGATACTTTATGGATATATGCTTCAACTTAGAAGGCAATACCAAATTCTTATACATATTTACTATACTTTTTATCATAGTAAATGATAACGAGTTCTATGAACTCAATCCCAATATCTTTCAACATTTGTTTCATCCACATAACTTGATTACAGTTATTTACTATTGCAACATAATCTACCTTAGTTGTACTTTGAGATATATAGTCTTGTTTCTTTCCCAACCAAGAAACCAATCTTCCTTAAAGAAAGAATACTTCACCACTGGTGTTCTTTCTGTCATCAATATTGCCTATCCAATCTACATTAGTATATGTGTACAAGGTGAAATCACTTGATCTATCATACCAAATTCCATAATGAGATGTACATTTCAAATATTTGAATATCCTCTTTATTTCTTTATAATGATACTCTTTTGGATCAGCTTCAAATCTTGCCACCATCCCAACTGCATTATCTATATCTAGTTCGGTGTGAGTTAGATATTGCAATCCTCCAATCATAGATCTATACTTCTTGTGCTCAACTTTAAATATCTCATCTTTACTAGATAACTTGTGACCAATTATCATGGGTGTACCAACAAGCTTGTAATTCTCCAAACCAAATATTTTCAACAAATCTTTCAAATACTTAGTTTGTAAAATAAATATCCCATTTTTTTTCTACACAATCTTGCAATCCTAGGAAACACTTCATGTCTCCTATCATGCTCATTTCAAATTCATTTTTCATCTCTTCAACAAACTTGTCACTTTCTTCATCATTTTCTCCAAATATTATGTCATTCACAAATATTACAATGATAAGTAGGTCATAATCAATTTTCTTTAAATACAAATTACCTTCTATTCTACCTTTGATAAATCCAAACATTGATTAATACCTGTCCAACCTTATATACTAGGTTTTGGGTGCTTGCTTTAGACCATACAATGATTTCTTTAGTTTTCATACACAATATTTATGTTCTATCAAAGGGAATCCATTAGTTTTCTCAATGTAGACTTCTTCTTCAAGTTCTCCATTTACAAAAGCTGCCTTGACATCCATCTAATAAACTTTGAAATTCTTTCTTTCTGCATAAGCCAATAAAATCTTTACTACTTCCATTCTTTCCACGGGTGCATAGGTTTATCCATAATCTATGCCTTCCTACTATGATTAACCCTTGCAAAGAAGTCTAGCCTTATTTCCTACAACCTTCTCCTTTCTCATTCATCTTATTTCTAAATACCAATTTGGTTCCTATCACATTCTTGTCTTTAGGTCTAGGAACTAATTCCAATGTCTCATTCTCCACAATCTAATCTAGTTCTTCTTTCATAGCTGTCATCCAGTAATATTCCTTGCATGCTTCATTTGTTCTCTTATGTTCCACTTGAGAAATTTGGTATAATTCCTCATTCACTGTATTCCTTTTCATTACACCTTTATCTTTGTTCCCAATTATTTTCTCTAGAGGGTGATTCTTTGTCATATTTCTACTAGAAGTAGGAGTTGACATCTCAACTCTTATCCCTTCTCTAGGTTCAAATCTCTGATGTAATATATGCTCAATAGATACATCATTCTACAAGTCATTTTTAGTCTCAAAAAGAACTTCAACATTCTATTGAATAATTCTAGAATTATCCTCTTCTTCATTAGAATTATAATCTACCATCTTCTCTTTAGTACCAAACTTTTTGTTAATCCTTACATTTTCATACTCAACTATTGTCTTAGTTTCATAGTTGAAACATCTATATGCTTTTCTTTTTGATGAGTAACCTAGAAACATACCTTCATCACTTCTAGGATCAAACTTACCAATATCATCATCTCTCTTTATTTAACACTTACTTCCAAAAAAATTTAAATAATTGACTGACGGTGATTGACCAAACCATAACTCATAAGGTGTCTTACTCATACATTTTCTGATCTTATCTCTATTTAAAGTATATGCTACAATTTTAACTACTTCTCTCCAAAATTTCTTTGAGACATAATTCTGGAAAAATATTACTCTTGCTACTTCTTCTACTGACTTGTTCCTTCCTTCAACAATCCCATTTTGTTTAGGTGTTCTAGGTGAAGATAATTGTCTCTTGATTCAATTCTCTTCACAAAACATGTTGAACTCTCTAGAAGTAAACTCTCCTCCTCTATCTGATCTTAAACACTTAATGATAACCCTAGATTCATTTTCAATTTTATTCTTGAATATCTTAAATTTCTCAAAAGCTTCAAAATTTTCTTTAAGAAATGCTACCCACAGCATCCTAGTGAAATCATCAACAAAAATCATAAATTACCTTTTACCAAAGAATCCTCTAGTTCTTGTAGGACCACTCAGATCTATTTGAACAATCTCTAATTGCTCTGTAGTAGAGAACACCTTTTTGGAAAAAGACTATTTCTTCCGCTTAGCCAAAATACATTCCTTGCAAACAACATTAGTAGGCTTAATAATCCTAGGTACATCTCTCACTACAAATGTACTACCAACCTTTACAATATTATCAAAGTTTATATGATAAAACCTTCTATGCCATAACTAATTGTTATCAACCTTTGCAATCAAACATGTTATTTTAGTAGGATTCAACTTAAATAAATTACCTCTAGATGTGATTCCAGTACTAATTAGCTTACCATCTTTTCCTTTGACAATGCAAGTCTTCTCTACAAACTGCAATTAATATCCCTTGTCTTCGAACTATCCAACACTTAAAAAATTATGTTTCAAACCATCAACAAAGTAAACATCATCAATGTGAGTTTTACCATTGAGAGTAATAGATCCAATCCCTATAATATGATAGGCTTCAGTGTTACCAACTCTAACAATAACTCCATCATGATTTCTAAACTTAACAAAAAAAATTATATCACCAGTCATGTGATGTGAACATCCACTATCAATTATCCAATCTGATTTCTTCTCAACTTGGGTAACTAGAGCTCCCTCTTCATTAATTTCTCTATCAAGGTTATCTTCCTTAATAGCCACAAATCTATATTCATCATCACTTTCACTTTGATTTTTTTCATTAGATTCTTTGCCCTCATTAGCATATAAACAATATCTATCCTTATCTCTTTTGGGCTTGAATTTTCCTCTAAATTTTTTCTCTCTTTTAGAAAATTTAGATGCAAAATGACCATATTCATCACAAGTCCAACACTTAAAGATATTCTTACCATCTTTTTATCTTCTTACCAGAAGGGCTATTCCTTCTCCAATCTTCTTTTCTTCTTTAGATCTTCTACTACCTGTGAAGTCTCCTCTTGTGCTTGTACAACTTAATAGATTAGGTCAACTATGAATAGTACTGAAAGCTATCTCAACTTTTGCTAATTGCCCAGCCTATCTCATTTTTGCTTCTACAAATTCTAATCTTCCAAGAAAAGTTTCCTTTGTGAATTATTTGGTGTAGGACATTACTAGTTGAATCATCTAAGTTTTTTGCTTAAATGGTGGTGATAGACTTTTCAAGATCTTCCATATAACCTCATCATCATGTTTAGTTACATCGAGAGATTGAATACCTGCAACAATTCCTAATAGTCTTCCTACATAATTTCTATTGGATTCATCTTCCATAGCATCTTGGAATTTGCAAATCCAACTTTTTAATTTCATTCTTTTTACATGATCATCACCTTCAAAAGCAACATCGAATGCTTTCCAAATTTCATGAGAAGTTTAAAATGTCTTTATCTAATTGTATTCATTCTTTAGAAGAGCAGATAGTAGGGCTTCTTTGACTCTCATGTCACACATGAACAAATCTCTTTCTCCCTCACTACATTCTTCTAACTTTTATTCTTCAATAATTTCCTTAGCTTTTGTCGAAAGACAATATCATGGACCCATGCATAGTAGACGAGTCTTCATTTTTTCCTTCCAACTATCATAGTTGGTCCCACTGAGTCGTGGACTATCTTTCCTGAACATATTCACCATTGATCTCCAAAATTTCTTGAGCCTTATCTTCAAGGATCAGATACTCTGATGCTAATTGTTAGAATATATAGTCCACTGAAATAACTTAAAAGGGAGGGGAGGGTGGGTGAGGTGAGGGGTGAATCAGTTATAAAAATATCATCATAAAAATTAACCTGAAACCATGACAAGATACTCATGCACAATTAACACCAGATATGTTAACTAGGGACACCCTTGATCAAAATGAAAACCCTAGTGAGGATGGTACCCACAAGATGATGTACTAATATAAATAGTCCTTGTTAGAGGGTAGACCCTATTAGGAGTCTATTACAACATTCAATACATATGAGTCCTTGTTGGGAGATTCCAACATTATTATGAGTTGTGCCAACCATATTAGGAGTTGTGGAAGATAGTTGGACCCACTACCCAAAAAACTTCAAGGTTAACATCAAAGAACACACTATCCAAATATTCTCAGTATTATTCCTTATAGAATAATAGAACTAAAATGTACTTCCTTCCTTCATATTTATCCTATCAACTAGAATTCTTCTCTTTCAAATCTTGTAACTAGATCTCATACTACGCACCTAATGATCCCTTAGATTGCTTACATGAGTTTAGTAAGAATTATGCTCCTTCCCAAGTTACACACTAATACTTCACATTCCACTTGATCCTCTAAATCTAGGTCTCTCTAGAAACAAGAGAAACAACTTTCCTTTATACCATATCTTCATAATAATTTCTTGAGGCTTTCCTAATTAATTAAAATAAGATAATTAATTAATTCACAACACTGTTGGCACATAGTCTATACAAAATGTCACATGTGTGTAACCATGTCTTGTGCACATGTTAACATTCTCACATGACTGTTCTCTATTACTATTATCTATGCATCACCTTCATTACATCTTGGCTAAAAGATATAATGCAACCATTAGAAACTACCAAAAAGATGCTCTATTTTTGCACTACTTCTAGTAAAACAAGTGTAACATCCATACAACATCAAATCAGACCTAGTCCTTTAAACCACATCACTAGGATAACCTTAGGAACGTGTCCTCCACTATGCATCATATAAAACTTCCTCAAATTCTATGGATACTAGGATTACTAATTGTTATTCTTCTAGTCTTAACAAAATCATTTCTATGTTGACATCAATGACAAATACAATCATTAATGCAACATATCAATATTGTTCAATGCTTATGATACTCCACCAATGTATTATCATCAAAATTCATGCTAACAATATCAATGTAATATGAGAATATATATGCTTAGATGGTGTTCAACATTTTGATATTCCATTTGATATCATGAGTATTGGCCTCCAAATTATCAAAAGATGATATGCACCTAATACTATGAGTTATAGTTAGTAGAATATCAACATATGATATTCACCAATTACTTAATAAGGGTTGATATCACATCTTATATCATGAGTATTTCTGCCAAATTATCTACACATGACATTTACCAAGTTCTCAATGAGGTCGTGGATTGTAGAATATCAACATATGATATTCACCAAATACCTATTATATATCTATCCAAACAACTCATAGACCTTCAAGTGAATGGCATATAATATTTAGTTGTTGATTTTCAATAGATACATCAAATCTATATATAAAAAGTTAAATTATCATAAGATCATCACCTTCCCATAGCTTTTGAAAATACAAGTAGCAATAATTTAGAAGTCATCACTTCCTCATGATACATAGAGGGGGTAGGCCTACTAGAATTCTATACTGACACATATGGACTTTCATACTCCCTAAAGATTAATCCTCTATGTTCCTCATTCAATAATTATTGTGATGGTGCATTAAACTCTCTCTAAATCTGATATCAATGCTCTAAGTTCCTCATCAAATAATTCTTTTGATGGTGCATTAAACTCTCTCTAAGTCTAATATCAATTCTCTTTTTTCTTATGTATTGTTGATGAACAGATTTGTCTTTAAATAAAAGAGATAAATAAAAGATTCTATGCCCAAATCTCACAACACAAACACAATTTTCCAACATTTGAGGAATTTCCACTTCTTCAATTGCTATCTAAATTTTGGCAAGGTTCAGCTCCCTTATTAGATTTTCAATCACAAATGCCTTTCAAATAAGAATTACTTTTAACTCGAAAGTAATAAGGCATCCCATCTATATTCTTAGATAGAGGGAATAATCTAAATAATCGCAATTAAATAAACAAAAATGCATATGTAGTAGGGAATGGACAATTTTTCTATTCAATCACATTTTAAAGAATAATCAAAATTGATGCATATTCACCATAAAAAGAAATATCTAGCATCAAAGGAATTTCAATAATTCAATATTGATTCAATACTAAATCAATAACGAGTACATTCAACCATTCCTTTTGAAAATGAACAACACTATTCATAAATGATACTAGAAAATTCATAAAGACTTACATAACTATAAAATTAAGAGAAAGTGGTCATAGCATGATAACCATAAAAAAAAACCAACCCTTAGAGCTATTGAGTTTCAAACTGAAATAGAAAGCTATTTGAGAGTCTCCCTAAAAACCTGATTCTCAAATAGTTAGAAGTAGTTATGAAAAGCCACATGAAAATGGGTACGTAGACCCAGAGTTTAACCTTTTAAAACCATAAACTAAAAAGTTTTGAAAGCAATTAAACATAAAACATTAATCATCCATCGATTAGTCAAGTAGTTACTCTTCTTCCTCACTTGCAACATCATCCTAACCACATGTGAGCTTCCACATTCTAAATGCATTCATGAATTTAGTCATGGTAGTAATTTTTGGGTTCTTGATGCTCTACAAATACTTCTTCCAGATATCTTTGTCCAGCTTCATTTTATTCACATTGTCGAAGTAATTTGTGAATCATAGAGTGAATATTCCTAACATCACTTCACTTTTAGCCACCTTGGAGAATTCAAATAATGTGCGATCAATTTTTTTTCTTACAAATTATATGCACTCCTAATGCTTTTTGACCATGATCTCTACATCAAAACCTACTTCTTTAAGAGGGCTAGGGAAAGTCGAGCTGATGGACTTAAAGTCCCTACCTATATGTTCCTACAATGTCTTGAAATATTTTTCACATGATTGCATCCTTTAGATCACAAAAGTATAATTGGACACCCTCCATGCTATGTTTTTCTTTAGAACCTTAATCAGCCCTACATCTACATGTTGCAATGGGTTCACTTGGATAAATTTTTCTGGTGCAAAATATTCTACTTCCACTAATTAAGACACCATGGCTAATAGTTTCTCAACTTCTATTTTTCATGTCCTAGATTGAACATGAGATTCATCAAGTGAAATCCTTGCTAGAGAAACAATCTCATGAAAATTCAGCACGAGTTTAGTGACTTGGCTCATTACTAGGTTAATCCAACTGGACACTATAGATGTCGTCATTTTTCCTTTCTTTAAATCTTCTAACAACTACTAATTTTTAGGGGCATTAGAATCAAAGGCAATTTGTGATTGATTATCGAGAATTTATCTTTGTCCTTTTAGAATTTATATACTTAGCCATTGCATTATTTTTAGCTTTTAGCTTTTTCTTCTTAATTTCATCTTTTTGTGATTGTAGCACAATTTGGTTTGTAGATGCTTCTACCTAGTGCTCTTTTGTCTCACAGTTTATTACCCCTAATTCTATGTGTGTAATTTCAAAGTTGCTCAAGTCCAACTTGTTATCTCCCTCTTTTTCATTATAGGTGGTTACCTCGGTTATACTTCTCCTAGTTGCACTATCAAAGGTTATCCTAGTTTTTCTTTTGGTTCTTTGGGTGTGGGGGCCTTCTTGGTATATTTAGTCATAATGCCATCAACTAGGAAAGAAATCAAAACCAAACTCCTTTTTCTATACACTGAGACCACAAGCTAATGAGGAGTGATAGCATCTTGTTATGATTCAGTAGCTTTTTGTGGGGTAGCTACGATAAGCATCCTTAGAGGAGATGAACCCATACTCATTTGAACTCTCTAGCTATTATCAATGAGCTCTTTCCCTTGGCCTTTGTCCTAGTTGCCATCAACTTGAATAACTTAGTGAAGACTTACTAGTATTGACATTTTAGCCTTCTTTCTATAATGAGTTTTTTGCACAAGAGGGGGATTATGAATATTTTTCTTAGAAATCATTGATGACCTTCTATGACCTACAATTGTAAGATGAACATTAGAAATAGGATCAACCTAGTTATTAAAACACATGTGTCTTTTTTCATTTTAAACCAAAATTTTATCCTTTTAATCACATTTTTTGTTCTTTCAAGAATATTATTTTCCTCCTTAGAATCCCAATCTATATTTAGTAGTTCAATTTCTTGAGGAACTGGGATGTCTATCCCATCTTCTTCTATGTATGTAATATCTATACCCAATTTCAATTGAAAAAGGTGGATTTGGGAAATGGTGAATGTGGATAACCCCCTTCTCTTCACCTCTAATTCATATGTACAATCTTTCCAAAAATCATCCATAGTGGATATATGTATAGTATTTTCCTAAGTATCAAACAAGCTATAGATAATTCCTTTGCTATTAAAGTTTGGCCTAGCCTGATAGGAACCAAAACTAAATTTGACCAAGTCCAAACTTATACACTTTGCATCTTCCATGCTTTTGTATGTCAATTTTCTTAGCTTAAGTGGGAAAATGATATCATAGGCCTCTTCAACTAAGAATTTATTTATCACAAAGACTAATTTCCACGCTACTTCTACCAAGATCAGACAATCAAAGGAAAATCTGGGAAGACACATAGGTTCCTCATCAAAACCTCCTACTTTCAAATCAGTGAACCTTAGGAATTGGATGTATAAGATACCAAAAGATTCGATGAGTCTTTAAGACTCAAGTGATAATCTATGTTGCAAGGAGCTTTTCATATCAAGACACAAATTTCTAGAAAAAAATAGATCATGAACCCTTCTAAAGTATTCCAAGACTTTATCTTTGTGTAACAATAGACAATAATTGTATATGGTGATATCCTTAGTCCAAGGTTCATGTGGGAAATGTTGCAAATCTTGAGTGGCAACTAACATGTACATTAAATAAGATGACATGGAAAAATCCTTTTTCAGATTTAAACCACCTTTCAACTTATCTATAAGAGAGTTAGCTATTAATTCTACCCATTCTATAAATTGTGAACCTTTTATCACAATTTGAATGTAGAAGTACATAGAATTTTCAAAAATAGAGACATCAAGAGAGGAACAAATTTTATGTAAAAGAACCATTATATATCTTAGACTTGAGTAGTCATTAGGCTTTTCTTAAAGGTTTTAGGTAACCTCAAACCACCTCTATAGAAAGATTTGGTCTAGCTTTTTACTATGACATTTCTATAATCACTTTCTTTCTCAAAAAATCTAGTCGTAGACAAGGCCAAGGTAAGGTCAGAAAATTGCTACTCTTCCAGGTGAAACAAGCTAGATATGGTCTTGCTATTGACATTCAACAAAAAAATGCCATCCTTCTTCAATATATTTCCTTTAGACACATTGTACATATGTATGCATTCTTGAATCAATTTTGGGAAAGGATAAGCTAGCAAGAAAGTGGAAGTAATGAGCAAGTTTGTGTCCAACACTTTAATAGAAAAAGGTTTGGCCAATCTTTCGCATAATCTTTCTGAAACACTTCCCAAATCAACCCCTAGCAAGTTTGTATCAGCTATCATGGATGACCTACATTGGAAACTATGAGTGTTCCCAAAAAGATGTATTGTAGAGTTCATGATTTAGGAGCTTTACTTTGAATTCAAAAGAAAGGAAATAGCCACAAATATGATTCACTCAAAAGGCAGGAGAAAAATAGCTAGAAAAAGGAAGGATTACCTAGAGAGTGATGACTATATGAACTATGGAAGAAGGCTTTTTTTCTCCATTTTTCCTATGACTACTATTTCAAGTAAGAAAAGAAACTTAATGTCTCTTTTAAATGGGAAAACTTTCTTTTAGATGCATCTTGAAAAAGAGGAAATGATCATTAATTGCATAGAGGATGGAAGTAATTTGGCATGCCATGAAGGAAAGATGATGGGGAAAAATAGGCACTGATATTAAACTGGGAGGAAAGTACTTCAAATAATTATCCCTCTTTACATGTGCCAAATCTTTATTTCTGAAGCTTTAAATCAAAGCTCCAACACAATCATTAATGACAATTTTACTTCAACCATTAATTTCTTGTGCTAACTTTTTAGGTCATCACATCACCCGCTACCAGGTCAATCATGACAAGACAACCATTTTTTGCGTGGCTTATATACCACATGTATACCTGACATGTTAAGTGGATCCACCAAGAGACATTGATTTGAGGAACAAATGAAACATTGAACTTGTGAACAAGTTCCTTTGGTACAAAGGTTTCAATGTAGCTTAGTGTTCTTTGAACTTAGTAAAGGGGTAAAGGGGTACAAAAGGTTCAAGGAGTATTTGGAAACTTACCTACTATACCAAGAAATGTTTCAAACCTTAATAAGTGGTGCTTTGGAATAAATCACTTTCAGTTAAGGTTGGTTAAAAAGGAGGACTTGGTCAACAATTTAGCTTGAGGGAAGGATATACCAAAAAAAAATTAGGTAGATATGAAAATGTTAGTACAACTTCTTATTCAGATATGACTCTTGAGAATACCAATGGTTCAAACAAAAAATGTTGAAATGAGAGTAAACCAAAAATAAAGAATAAAAATGACAACTCTAAAAAAGATGAACTAACTTGTATATTCTCCTATAATTTTAAGTTTCAACACTCCTTCCATCATATTTGGTTATCTTTTACCTCCATAGGTTTCTATGCTAAATTCTTCATATAAGCTCACATGTATGTTCATGCAAGTCATATGTTGAGGCTTGCAATCATGTTTGAATTTCCGTAAGAAAGATTCAAAGCAAATTTCATTCATTATATTTTCAATCACCTATAAGAAACTACTCAACAACAAAGGATGAAAATAATTAATCTTAAGAACTATATGAGATTAAATTTATTAAGGTATAATTTGGCATTAATATATTCCTTGGCAATCAAAAAGCCCACTTAGTGGTGGTGAAGATTATGAAGTAATACCAATATTGAGAGAAGGGGATATGACCTCTTGCAATATGGCCTATCACATTTCGAAAGATACATAAGATAAACCATCAATGTACATAGATAACTCTCACATAGAGCAAGAAAAAAGAATAGAAAATTAAAATTAAAATTCTAGCCATTGATTGAAGTAGGAAAACTTCTCAATCGTGATAGGATATGATGTTCGTAAGCTCTTCTTTAGGACATAGAATGAGAGACATATTTACAAGATAAAATAAGTGCACACAATTCTTTAACACATCTATGATAAAAATGGTGATGTGCCAATCAAGAATATGATAAGTTATTGAACAATGGCTTTGTGGAGCACCAGTGCCTTCCTTTGGTGGGCTTTAGGAGAGGTATTCTTTAGTGGGGAACAATGAATGGGTAGAAGAGCTAGTTGTAAATGCTACTCTTTTCTAAGAGTGTTGAACTTGTGTAGGACCAAAAGTCTAGAAATGCTTAAACAATGGATTGGAACTCATCTTTCAACATTTGGGCAAGTGGCGTTGGCTAGTTATCAATGAGAAGATAGCATGCAAAAATTGAACGCAGAATGGAAATGAGATTCAAAATGGAAATGCACTAACCAATCTCTTTTATTTTAAGACAAAACATAGAAGACATAATTTAATTTAATCCTACTTGAAATAATATATAGTGGTACCCAAATATATAGTAAAGTCCACAAGACTACAAATTAATGAAGTTGAATAACACATCTAGGTTAAAGGTGAAGTAATTGCATGCCACGATTAAAAGCACACACTGCTCTACATTTTCAACATACCAAAGACATTAATCGATGAAATTGAAGTGGTGTATATTCCTAAACTCATATCTAGTGCCACCTAACACTTTGGAAAACTAAAGCTAACATTCTTGGAGAAGCATAGATCCTAAGTTATGTGTAGGGTATCCAACTGAATTCAGGAGAAATTATCCCCCAAAAAACTTCTTCTCTATTGTTGACAAGATGAAGACCATGGAGTGCCAAATTAGAGATTGCTACAATAAGGAAATAAAATACAACCCTCTACTGGAAAATAGTGTGGAATGCTTCTTTTCTTCTTGAGTTCTTCTAAAACAACATCACCCTATTTCAACCTACAAATTGCAAAAAATGTCATATATTTTGCCCCCAATTTCATCCAATTTTCTAGCCAAAATGTGATAACAACACAATTCTTGAAATCATTAGAGATGTGATGAAATTGGAGAATTAGATCCCTATGTTTTTTTACTAGTTCAAGTTCTCTAAATGGAGATAAATTTTGTGGAATTAGCCTAGGACAAAAGTGACTTTGTACTGAATGTAGTATTTGCTAACACATATCGACCTTTTGAGGTTTACAAAGAGGAGTCATATTCTATTGTTGTGTAATGCCCCGCCTGGAGATCCTTGGAAACAAGGATTCAAATCAAGCCAAGATATTTTTCTTTTACAAGTATGAATGCACAAGACAACATCATACAGGGATCACAAAGATCACAACGGAAGACTTCAATACAATCCCGACAACCAACGAATCTCTGAACGTCACTACCCAACTGACACACCCAAAAAAAAGCCAACAACCACCACAACAAGATGAGGGCACAAGAAATGACCACTCATCAACAAAACACCAAGCTGGTGTAAAATGCAGAATCCCGAAATTTAGCTAAGCCTGAAATCCTAGAATCCATAACTTATCTCCGAGAGGTCTGAAACCTATCTCAAATGATTTGTCACATATTAAAATATATCTTAAGTATGATATATTTTAAACGCCAAGAGACTATAACAGAAACACGAAAACTTGATTTCAAGAGAAACTGACAGAATAAAAAAATGCAATAGCATAGGGTCGAAGAACGCCCAAAAGGGTATCCAAAACCACTCTCAAAAAGATCGGATCATGAAGAAAAGTGCCTGCTGATGGCACGCACAGGTTTTTCACAAAAACCATGCGACACTTTTTACTAAGGGAGGGCGATACTTCTCCATAAGGCGTGCGACACTCTTCTAGTATCGTACGACATTTCTCAAGATGGCATGTGACACTTTTCAGCATCATACGACATTTCTCAAGAAGGCATGTGACACTTTTCAGTATCCTACGACATTTCTCAAGAATGCCCACGATACTTTACAGTGTCGTACGACATAGTTTACATGGGCGTGCGATACTTTTAAAGTGTCACACCATGCTGAACAAATGTCGCCCATAGAAACATGAAAACACTCCTAGAAGCAAAAAGGACCAAAATTAGAGCAAAGAACCTCCACACCAGGGAGTACCGGATCCACAAAGGCTCGACGAATGAACACTCAAGTGCAACAACAACACAAAAAGGAGAACATCTATCCATCTAAGCCATAACAACAAAGAACGTACTGAAATAAACATCAAAGAGAAAAAAAGCAACATTGCAATGTACAAAAATAAATCTCAGGAACAAAACAACCAAACTAAGTACGCGGTTCCTCCCAACTATCAATAGCATCATAAGACCATCGTGGGTCCTAGCCATCCCCCGCACGTAGCATCCCAAGCCACCAACCAAATCGTCGATACTGTCATAATAGGGATGTCACTACTAAAAACATGCAACAATATAAGCATAAGGAAATCTAACATGCTAGTAGAAAAGCATAAGATAATCCTACAGTAGATAACATCACCTATCACATGCTAAACAGCAGTAAGCAACAGATATACTACTAAATCAAATCACATCATCTAATCATATGCTAAACATCATAATAAGGGAATACGCCAAACAAAATAACATCATCTAAACATGATATACAAGCATTCCAATGAAAGCATAAATCACAAGAAAGCATACTCCAGAATCTGAAGTACCAAGTGAAGACATCCAGCAACGGTCGCACTAGGACAAAAGATCGTCTTTGTACATCGATCCCTACCAGTGGTGAAGGTAGCTATGCCTCCCAACCACATGGCACCCGTAGGTCCACATCCACCGTGCTGATGGAGATAATGATCCAACCACAAACACACAAAAATCACAACATCCATGGCTAACACTCATGCTAGACAATATGATGGCTGCAACCAAGAACCTAAGACAATGCAAGGAGTACAGGTCCTGGTCAGACACTCAATAGGGTACTAAGTAGGGGCTGATATCCTGGAGAGTCACTTGGCATCGAAAAGCCCAAGCTCGGATCATGTGTGGCAACACTCTCAAGGGACTCCCTTGGAACCATCACACGAAGGAAGATCTTTTCATTATCTTAAATTTTATTAACACTGACACATTTTATTTAGTTATCACTTTCTTAAAACTTCTTATCTTTCGTCAACCTCCGGCGCCATGAACGTCGAGCTGCGAGTTAGAAGCCCCCTCTAGATGCTACCCTACCCTACCCATGCTTATCCTATGACAAGTGCCTGTGGGCATGCATACTCCCATCCCAACCCCAATGATCAAAACTCCCAGAAAAGACATGGAAGGTCGAGACCCGCAAGTCCTCCGACAAATGTATGCCCATGTACTTGTGTGTGGCGCACCACCATCATGAAGATCATAACACAAGGACATGAATGAGAACACAATGCAAAACAAAACACCCAACTGAAAGCAACACAGGAAGGATGGATTCTACATGAATCCCAAAGCCAATAAAACCATACATCATAAAACCACTCAACTGGCCTCAATCCGAGAGTATGGATTCTACATGAATCCCAATGATGTAAAAAGACCAAAATTCATGAACTTACTCAACTGGCCTCAATCAAAGAGTATGGATTCTACATGAATCCTAGCATTCATGAAACAAAAGAAAAGGTCCAAAAGAAATCATAACAACAGGTGACAAATCACTCAACCGAACACAAATTCAAGAGCATGGGTGTGACATGCATCCCAATGCAACAAAACAAGTGCAAAAGTGGTATGACTGATATCCAAATGAATCATCCAAGTCCACAACCCACATTGTGCCAAGAAAACTCGAGAAAATATCGCAGCATGCAAAACGAGGTAAAAACCCCAAATTTTGGAAAAATTGTAAAATTAAAACCCATTTGGCCTTTCGGTTCAAAAACCCCAAAATCCAAAAATAAATGAAAATGGACACCGTATGCAAAAATGGCCAGCATAACGATGCAAAACTCCAAACCCTCATTTCAAAAAATAAGGAAATATTCATACCCGCCCAACCGAGTAGAACTAACATACAAAAATGGAGGGGAACACTATTTCTCAACCTCTAAACAAATGGCTACCAAAAAAAGAAGCAGAAATGGAGCAGAAACAATAAAACAAGAAAGCCCTACCTCACAGCCAAAAGGGCAAAACGGTAAACTGAACCAAAAAATAAAACGCCCGCAGAAGTGGCTGAAAATTGCGGCAATCCAAGGTTTCCCCGAGCTGGATCCAATGAGCTCAACCTTGCGACAATCCCATGCCCGTAGCTCCCACAACGAACAAAATAGTAGATCCTCATGAAGAGGATTTTGGGTTTTACTCTCCAACTTTCCAATTTGAAAGTGAGAAGTGAAGAATTAAATTCCTCTTTGGATATTTATTCACTTTTTGAGTGAATAATCGATTAGGGCAAATAACCAACCAACCTAGTTAAACCTTGAATCGACCCAAATGAAAATAGACTATTCCTATAAATAGGAATTCATCTATGGAAAAGCTGCCAAAAATTAAAATAAAACAATTAAAAAGCCCAAAAGCCCAAAAACATAGAAATCACCTTAACGACTTTCGCGACAATGCGAACCTCTAAATGCATAGACATGCTTACTGGTCTAATCACATAATGCAAATGAGTTCAGATTTAATAATCACCAAAAGGTTTAATTTAAACATTTTAATAAAGGATACTTTGACCATACAAGGACGACATTGGTAAAATATGAATGGCTGAATCACTAACTCCATGTGCCACTGCTAGGGATATAAATCTTGCACACTAAACAACACGATCACATGCAATTGCATATAATAACACATCCAAAGCAATAATGTGTTAAATCACCTAATTTAACCATTTATTTAATTAGATTAAAATAATCTATTTACATCACTCATGTTCGCATAAAGCATAACAACATAGGAATGAAGTAAATAACCATAGCATTAAATCCATCACATAACATAATCAAAGATATGTCCAACTACCAAGTAACCAGATATCAGCATAAAACACACTGTCATCTCAAAATGGCATCCCCATGCAAAATGATTAAGTGAATAGCATAGTAGTATAACATCTATGATACTGAAAACCAGGTATAATATCTGACCCTTAGGTCATCTCAAATTTAACATACATGAGTAACAAATATCTCTATAATCAGAAATATAACAAGGTAAATGTCCACAGCACATAACCAAATAATCTCACATGAACAATCCATTTCTAATCATTAATGCATTTAATAAAGATTGATTACTCTACATTAAAAAGGCATTTAAAACACATAAGAAAACACAATCATAAACATGACTAACCACTGCTATAGGAACCTAGTCCAGTGTAGCATGGTAAAAGAACATAGCGCAATCTCTGCACACATCTCAAGGTAATCACGAAACGACCTCATGATACCACATCAATCTTGGTAACCACTAGCACAAACTTCAGTGAACCAAAAATCACATCATAATCTCATAGATCAGTCAAAAGCATAATCAAAGAAACTTATATAGAAACATAAATCCAAACACCTCAACGGTGTAGACCACTCAGGGTCACAATCATGATCCCATCACAACAAAATATCATCAAGGGTGCATCCATTAGGATGACTTACAAAATTCAAATGGGAGAGGCACTACATGTTGTATGGCTTATCTTTTTTTGGGAAAATATTATGTTTAATAAAATTAAAGGGAGGATTTATGGAACTCATGTCCATAGCCATCAGACATTAGGTTCAACCTTCCATCTGTAGTGAAACTAAGGAAAGTAGGAGTAAAGTTCAAAGCCAATGGAGGGGGCATAGAAAAAATGAAATTTGACAAGAAAAAATCATTTATTTTTCTTCCTCTCATCATCCTAAATGAATTGAATGTATTTATTTGAGACCTTATTGCATTCTAAATGCATTTTCCAAATTACAAGGTTAAACAATTTATGCAATAAACCTAGTTTACAAGTGATCTAATGCATAACAATAAGGGAACAACTATGATGAGAGAAAAGGAGATTATTGTGGGTAATATTTGAAATTTTTCACAATTAGTAGGTCTATTTAATTCATGCAATCAATCAACCTCCTTTTTAGAGTGTTTTTCCATTGCATAAATGAGGAAGCGAATTGAGAAACCGTGTAAATCAAAATAAAAAATGGAGGTAGCAAAAATAGGATCAGACTTAAGAATGACTGAACTTATATTACTACATATTTCCATTGGTAGGAAATTTCTTATGAGGCCTCTTTAGATGATTGAGAAGTGAAAATAATGAGGGATTGGTTTTTTCTGACAATGTCATTACATTGGGCCAATCCTCACCATTTTGGGGCATTCCTAAAACTTGAAACTAGTATTTCATTAGTCTAGCCATAGCGATGAATTTGATTAGGCCTTTGGGGGATTTGACATAGTCTTGAATAAATATTTTCATGATTTTAGATGGTTTGGATACCAAGATTGCTGCTCATATCATGCCTAGCTTAGCATAATGGAACTACAATTAGCCAACCTAATGAACAATCCATATCCTATAAAGCAATTTCTAAAATATATAGTGATTGAAAATAGCAAACAAAGGGCATAGTCATAGATACATAACCATATATAATGCCACACTAATTACTACATGTCATCACCTCCTTATTATTGCTAGCCACAACTACGACACCACATTCATATATTTTAAGAAATTTTGGATGTAGAAAATGAAAAGGACACCAAGAATAAAGCCATCCACTAATGACAAATAAGAAATATTCAATCTGAAAATTGCAAAAAATTGACAAAATTGAAAGGAAGCTAATTTTGTGGGAATGCTTTTGAAATTTCATGATTTTATAGGGAAGATTTAATGCAAAAAGTCATCTGAAAACATAAGTTCCCTCCTTTAGGCGGTATCAACTAATAAAATTCGAGTGTTATAATAAAAAAGTCAAGATTCATTACAATCAACACCCTTCACATAAAGTCTTTCTTTTTGTTTATAGTTATTTATGGGTATTTTATATGCTTGTTGAATATGTGATGTCTTTCCTTGTGGTTTACTGGAAATTAATATTTTCTAAATGCTATATGTATACTCTTTCTAATACTCATGATTTCTAATATATCTAGTGTTATAGTTTACTCATGATTGTCAAATGCAGAACTTGTACGCCCTCATGCTTCAAAGTCTCTATCTTATATTTTTCATTCAATTTACATCTACAATTAGGCTTTATTACCATGTAAATTTTGAAAGGATCACTTGAAGATGTAACAATACTTCCTTCTTGATATATGTGTTCCAAGTACAATAATCTTTCTTTATATTATCAGTAAGATATGGACAGACGTATCTTTTTTATAGGACATGTGTTTTCATTACTATTGAATTAATATAGTAGTTTATTATTTAACTGTACACACATATATACTTATATCAGATTATGTATATAATATATATAAATTCATTTTAGTACAATGAGCTTATCTGACTTAATGTAAGGTCCCTCCTCGCATGTACTTATTAAATATGAACTTCTCTGTTAAATCTATTTTAGGAGATTAGAATAGATATGAAGCAATGTTTTATGTTGTGAATGTCCTAATAAATTTTAGATCAATGGATACATCTATACATTTTATTACTCAGTGATTCAAGAACTACTACATTATCTCAACTGCTTAAACACTAAATTTCACTAACAAACATACGAGGCATTTTGACCAAATAATAAGGGCGTTGATTTTGGTAACTCAAGGGTTAGGTTTTATGCTTTCAGATAGTTTAGTATTCATTAATTGGTGATGTCTATGATGATAGGTATATGCATGCCTAACGATGATTATTCTAGTATTTTAATCTAAATGAATGGATAAGTTATGTTATATTGATTTTATGATTTCTGATGATTAAATGTGAGTAGAAATGAATTAAATAGTTAACTTATTTGAAAGATGGATGTTTTAACTTATGTAATTTCCTTGATACATTATATACATATATGCATGTAATTTTTTTGTGCTACTAATGTGTGCAATGAGTGTGCAGGATATTTTAGCCAAGAAATCTAATAGAGAAATGAAACTGAAACCTATGTACCGATTGTGGAAACTAGGGTTGAATCTAACAAAGGATGCAAACCTGTTGTTCATGTTTTATTTGTATCATAGTTTGAATGAATGTATCATTTTGTAATCTTTAAATGTTAATGATTCGTAACAATGCTTTTATAGTGTTGCTTGACACTTGTGAATTGTATATGCATTCCAGCATGATAGTTAGGATTAACCAAGTAAACTAAAGATCTAAGTTAGATTAGCTTAGTTACCTTTTTGCTAATCAGTGAGTAATCGAGGTTAATTATCCTAATCAAGATTAGTGAGTAATCTATATTTTAGATGGTTTTTATTAATCCTAAAAATATCCTAGCTTTTGATAGGTCCCTCATTAATCCTTAAGGCCTAAAATCATGAAATCTAAGTACCCAAAGGGTATGGGTATGGGTTGGGGACATTTTCCACCTTCCTAGCCCCTTTTGTTGACTTTTATGGTCACTCAAAAACTCCATTTTTTATTTAGTGCGAAAATTGAATTATTTCATCATGGGTTGAATGATTTTAACTCCACATTGAGGTTAGCCTTAGGTTTAGTTGAGTTAGAAGCCTCTAGAATTTTAGACAAGTGGGGGAGTTATTGCCTTTTTGAGGTGGTTGAGTTATGATCTTATTTAGAGGCATTTTTGAGTAGGTTTTGAGTGTTTACCCAACCTCTAGTTTTAGAGTGGAATCTAAGATTTAAGGAGAAGGAGAAGGAAGGGAATGCTCTTCTCAAACTAGTTCATTTGGCCATAAATTTTTTGTGAAGGTAGGATTCTTCAACTCATTTTGTTTATGTTATTCATATTGTTCATGCTTTGTTCATGCTTATGTTATTGTGTTGTTCATTGGTATTCTTGTATGTATGTTGGGTATGCTTGGGAAGGATTGAAACATGTTTTCTTAAATGCTTTTCCTTCATTTTTTGCTTGAATTTTGAAGTTTTCTTGTATGGGTGTTTTGGCATTATTCACCCTCGAATAAGGCAGAAGTGGCCAATTTTAGGAAAGGTCTTCAGTTGGACTCCAACAGTGTAGAGTCTCTTCTTAGGATGAGAAGAGGGAGAGAGGGTAGGGTGTTATGGGCCCCTACTTGTCAGCACAAATCACGTATGAGTTTTGGCATGTAAAAATTGGAAGAACAGAAGTTCTTGAGTTATAGCCCCGATTGGGCACCTATTTTGTGTTGTGTCTAACATCTCCTATTGGAAAAATCCACCTTCTCCCTAGTTTTTTATCGATTGTGAAAACCCAATATGGAAATGAAGGTCCGATTGTGTTCCTTGTTTGTCACCTAGTCAGTTTTTGTTCTCTCCATGATCCCTGTGATGCTTTGCATAATTTGAAATAGATCCCTTGTTAAGGGTCAAGAAGAAAATTTAATTGATTGTTGAAATTCAGTTATGTTCAGGATTGAAATCTTGTGTTAAAAAAATGTATTTTAAAGTTATTATTGAAGTGGCAAGGATGTTGAATTTTCTTACTGGTTCTTTCCCAATGGAGCCTTGAACTAGGTGGTTTAATAGAAAAAGGAAAAATTGAGTAATATTCATGCATATGATGTTTTTGGTATTTCAGTTTTGCATATATTTACTTGATTTATGTTAAATGGATAAAATGATGTTTCACCTTCCTATGACATTCTTTTGATTCGAAATCATATTCTTTTGATTGAAGTTAATTAGATAACATTGTGATACATATTAAGTTATGCAATTTAGTTTAAAATATGTTAAGAAAATTTGCAATTGAATTGTACTTAAAATTTGTAATTATAAATATGTATGAGAAAGTTTAGTGATTCTATTCGAATAGTTATTTATTACATTTAATCCTATTATCACTCTTGAAATAAAAAAATAAAAAAATAGTTTTTGTTGGTGTCTTCATGTCCTTGCATTTTGGGCATGACACTTAAGCTACCAAACACATGTACGTGCGCACACACATGTGTGTGCACTCACACACATGCATTCACAAAATTTTTACCATTTTGGCGATCTATAAATATTACCTCATGAAATGTCAACCATTAGTGTGAGATGTTAACTACATAATGATGGTAAAATGTGTAACTATCCATCATTATCATATCACCACCATAGAATTATATTCACCATATCTTATGTAGATTGTAAACACACTAGTACAAGAAAAACTCAGAAATATTCTAGCATGGTGCTATCATGGCATCACACACATGACATCCACCATGAACCACATGAAAGAGTGATAATAAGCACTTAAATCTCAAGTCTTTCTAAAAGAGAGCTACATTTTAAGGAATTATACCTCAAGAACAATTATGTTAAATAAAAATGTATTGGAAAATCCACATTATAATGCGACTCCCTTTGAAATATATACCTACCTTTTAACCTTCACATCTTTGTGTTCTTCTGATAAAATTTCAGACTTCTTCTAAATATATTATCAATTTTCTAACATTGCCATCAATAGTTTCTTATCATAAAATTATAGACTCCCTCTAAATGTGAATTCCTCCTCTTGGATAAAATATCTTTAGAATCCAAATCAATCTAAACACATTAATTAATTATTTGTTTCTTTCTTATTGAGTCAACACAAATCATGGTAGTAAAAATTTTGATCTCATCTACTCAATGTGACATAAACAACTATTTGTCATTGATATAATTAAGTCATACATACATATATGTATGTATGTATGTATGTATATGTATGTGTGTGTGTGTGCTTGTGTGTGTGTGTGTGTGTGCGCAAGCGCGCATGCGTGTGTGTGTGTATGTGTACATGTATATGCATATGTGTGTGTGTATATATATATGTATGTATGTATGTATGTATGTATGTATGTATGTATGTATCTACATGTACATACATATGTATATACATTCACACATATACACACACACATATATATGTATACATACATATACATATACATATACACATATACATATAGATTTATACATATACATACATATATAGATATATGTATGTATGTGTGTGTGTGTGTGTGTGTGTGTAGCACTCACATCCTTGGATTTTACATGATACCAGTCTTGAAAAGCCTACAAACTATCAATCATCCCAATTACATTTATTCCTCTATGGGAGTCCCTTTACATTACATAATCATTATTGCATCTAACTAAAGATCCTTCTATACCATTAGGTAAATGTGATGCCTCCACATTAAAAAAAACCTAATTTAATCATTCTAGACAAGAAATCCTTATGATTCTCCAACCCACAATTAAACAAATCCATTGACATTATGCTTATGTTGGGTATATGCAAGATCATAGTTTGCCAAAAGGTGCCAAGCTATAATATTTGTGGTTCTGAAATGTCATGCCCTAAAATTTACTAGCTAAAATACAACCAAATTTTTTTATTTTTTATTTTTTTTTTTATTTTAATTTTTTTCCCTTAAATTAATTAATTTATATTTTAAAGCTAGTTATTCATTTTCTAAATTAATACAAAAAATAAATAAATTAACTATTGACCGTTCAATGATCTTACTTCAAATAAATTATTTACTCATTATCCATCCAATTTTGAATATCTATATTTCCAAATGAGGGAGTAAGTCAATGCATTTAATTAAGTTTGAGTTAATATGTCGTGTCACAAGATCTAACATTGTTAACCTCAGTAATTTAATGATATTAATTTCCAAACATACTTTTACCTCCCCTAGGAAAGATTAGATTTACTCACATTTAAAATCTTAATGCACTAAATTACCATTCCTTGTGTGGAATGTCTAAGGTGTTTGTTCCATTATTAAATTGCGACCCTATAAGTTCTTATTTTTATTTTTAAAAATAATTTATTCAATAATTCAAAAAAAAGATACATTATAAATCTAAATTCTAATATTATTATTATTATTTGATTAATTATATACATTACTAGTTATCCTCTTATCCATATACCTTATTGGTAATGAAATTCCTAAGTGAGTTTTATTATTCTAATTAAACTAACATTACTTATCTACCACAACATTGCAATACTAGGCTACTCAAATAATCCTACTACCTAATTACTAACCCTTTTAAAATTTTCAACAATAATAAACTAAACTATGCCTCATTCCCACTTGATACCCCACTACATTATATATATATATATATATATATATATATATATATATATATATATATGCTCTCTCCTTTAAAAAAAAAAATCTAAATCCACCTAGCCTCTACATGAGTTGCACGTACCCCAACTACTACTTAATTTGATTTATTTATTTATTTATTTATTTAAGAGGCTATCTCCCTTTAGGCATACCCCCTTCTATCCTAGGGTCATGTGCCCAACTCTCGCCTTTTAAAGAGCATGATTGACTCTTATGTTTCTCCCAACTCAAGGCATGCAAGGATTGGTCCCTAGGAGTCAAATGTGACAGGACATAGTCCTATCAATAACTTCCATCTATCCTCACCTTGTTTATACGTATGGGCTCCCTATTCCCTAGGCGTGGTGGAGTGCATTTCAAACCAACATAACCTGCACCAAATCTCCATGTCGGCTACTTAGGTAGAGGTTTTTTAAAAAAAAGGGATGACTAGTCAAATAAAGCACTCATGACTACCTTTTTGTACGGCCCCAAGGTGAAACAAGACAACTTGCCAAAATGGGGACCACATTTTGTTTTCTGTGCAAACATTTTGCTTGTTCATCATTTAAGGTAATGCTGGGTTGGTCAATCCATTGTATGAAATAAATATTTAAATTCATGACTTGGGTTTTAGTTTAAGTGTTTAAAATTGGCGATTTGATATATGTAGTGTGGCATTATTACATCTACTAGGGCATATTTATGGATATTACTATTTTTTTTATGGTCTGTAATAAGGAAAGATCATTTTTCCAAATCCCATACATTTTCCAGAGAGGAGAATGGGTCCTACAGGAAAGTTGCAATATGGTTTTTTCCTCTACTCATGTAATACTTCATTTCATTCCATCAAAACTTCCTCTCTTTTTTTAAAGTGAACATATTTGTTAGTAGTATGGTTTTGTCTTCTTAGAAAATTAAGAGAACTTAAAGAGTCCAATGTATGGATGTTTATACATAGATAATGAAGTATAAACTTAATAATTCTCTTCCAAGTTATGAAATGCACAACATATATCCTTTCAATGTAACTGATATATTTCTATCTTATCAACTCTATCATCACATCACATTATTCTATATGGCAATTAGGAAATTAATATCTAAAAATACATCCAAGAGAGAAGAATCACATACAACCTTATCTCATAACACATGAAATCTAACATGGAGTATTCCATATAAAATAAAATAAAAATATATAAACATACAGCCTTACATCCTTCCTTCTATAATATTTAATTTGGTAACAATGATATCAGTGTATTCTCCAACTCACACTAGTGCTTCATAACACATAAAACCTCAAATGATCATTTCTTTACAAGGAGACATATATGCACAACATTCTCAATTTCTTCTCTCTACTTACTCACATGGTAACACTAGCACAATCTCTTTTACACCACATTGAAACAAGACAAGAGACTTTCAAAATCATGAACATTGAGAAACATGAACAGTGAGCCTTTTTTTTTTAACACATTGGGATCTTCTCCACTTTGACAATGGTGGAACCCTAATACTTCATGGCATGCATCTTCACAAAACTTGCACATAACACACACAAAATAGGAACCATGGAGGCTCACCTCCCAACCTAGGCTCCTTTGAAGCCACCCACCGAGTCGGGGAAACAAGAACCAAACAGGTTACACACCTACATCACAAAATTTTGCATGAATACACAATACAAACACAAATCAACACCCTTCCATGGCTTGCACAATGATTCACCATTAGAATCATAAAACATTGGGTGAAGGTGGGCTCTTCAAGGAGGAGAAATTCTAACAACATAAATATCATATTGCCAATGCATTTTGCCTCTCAAGGCCACCACAACATAAACAACATATTGCCACTGCATTGCCTCTCAAGGCCTTCAAAAAAAACCATCTTCTCCTCATCCACCAAACCTCCTTATAACTCCCAAACAATAAGATTTCATGGCCATGATGGAGCCCATGCTCCATGATAATAACAAACCTCATCATGAGGTAAAAAAAAAAGATTTCTTTTCTCACTTGCAATGTCAAGCCCAACTTGTTCCCTTCACCCAAGGCTTTTCTGCCCTCCCAAGGGTGAGTGAAGCCTTCACACCCATAATCACAATCAACTCTCACATTCAAACAAGAAACAACAACAAAAAAAATGAAGAACCAAAAAACAAAACCAAGAAAGGATCTCCAAAAGCACAAAACACAGTCACTTCTTCCCAACACAATGACAAGCTCATAACACAAGATTGACAATGCAATGCATACTCCATTGATAACTTTTCACAGTTGCATATTTTTTTTTCTTTTCATATGAAAGGAAAGGAATAAAATAATATGTTTTAAGTCACCAACCTCGGTCCAAGCTACGGTAAGGATAGTTGTAGAAGAGCTCCCTTTAATCTCCCTCCAAAACTTAGCTATCTCTAAAATTAGAGATTGGGTGAACAACCCACTAACTTGTCACTACCCCCTTAAAAGACTCCCCACTAACCCTTTTTTTTTAGTAAGAAACATCAAGCCTCCCTATCTTACATTGTTGCTCCTCCAAAATAAGAAGGTTGACCAAGTGGGGTTGAGAGGGTTCTATCATAGAAAAACTCAAATTTCGAATTGGTTCAAGTTGGCTTTGTTTAAGGGGTTCCCAAAGCTAGGAAAACATTAAAATAATTAAATTTAGGCCCCTAACCTGCTATACTACCATTAGGGTGGCTTTTTAACAATAAAATAACACCTTAGGATCCCATCTAGACCCCCTAAACTCCTTGTCAAGTTTGAATTCGAATTCCAACATGATGTGACCCATCCAAACACTCTCTCCCAAATGGGTGTACTCAAGCATTAATTTGAAAAGAAGGAAGACGACCGAGATTGAGTAACCTTGAGACCAATACTATAGGTGGAATGTCATCAACACATAGACTATACAAGTGTCAAGTGACACACTTAAAAATACATTACATTTTCCTTGGCATGCCTTTAATGCATCTAATATATGATTAAACATATTCACAAGCAAGAAACCATACAATTATGGAGAAAAATACTTTCACAACGAGGCTTTTGAATCTTCCGAAGATTCGCCTTGGTTAAACTATGTTCACAAGGTTTGGAACTTGTTTCCCCAAGAATTTCCATGGTTCCACTTTCCTGCACACTTAGCTCAATGTCAGTAGTCCAATGAAATAATATAAAAATACATGTAGATAAGTGTAGAATATTCCAATATCATTTAATCCACACTAACTTATTCAGGTAACTTCCATCTAATTATTTCCATAAACTATTCAAAACATTTCAATATAAAAAATGTGTATCAACATTTATCTTTCTTATCATAATGAAATTACGATTCTATACACTATCACAATACTTGTCTATCATAACCACAAACACTAAGGTCATATCTATTAAATCATTTAAGTAAATAATTGGATCCTAGGATATGTATTTGAATAGAAATCACTAATATGTAGACTTGCTAACTAGTATCTTTTCAATTAGGTTAAGGATAATGACATTCCTATTAATATCCCTTCATCACATAACGAGGGGTTTGTGTGTGAGTTCCTAGGGTTAATTTCACAGACTATTAGAATGTTTCCATAATTATGTCATCATAATATAAAACCAATTTTCAAATGTAACCATATGTCTTGTTGTCCTCATTATCAAATTACATTTATCTGCATGTCATAATCCTTCATCTTATAAAGCATCATAATTGAATTAACGTTTCTCTAAAAACCATAAATCATCTTAATATAATTAATGTTTCACATCGCATCAAAATCTAATAGTACCAGGTCATAAAACTGTATCCATATGTGTTCAATCATTTCATACAAAATAACAGGTTCTTATGTAACATGATCAAATTAACATTCTGAACAACCTCATAACCTATTCTCTATCATAGTGATGAAATATTAAATGTGTGACTATTAAGTTACAAGGCATGTGAGTTGGGTTCATTTGCATATCTAAATCTATCCTTTGGTGCTAATTTTCATTTGAACATTATGATTTGACATTCAAGTATTTATGTAATTCAGTTTCCATTAAAGCAATTGAAATAGCCTAGAACATGAAATGAAATAATTAAATTAGGTTCTAATAAGTGTGAATCATAAAAATGTTGATATTAAAATGACATAACCCTATAGTCTCAAAATTATATCAAAACATCAAATTAAAAGTACCACAATGCAATTATGTCATCTATACTACGATGGATTGGGTGAGGCCTCACATGAAATGCCTCAAAGCATTTCAAAATATATTCTATCTTTTACCCTATAAATCCTAATATGAAACCAAAATATTAATATCTTTATAAGTCCTACTATTATGTTGGGTACCTACCTTACATGGTAGACTTAAAAAATATCTTGAAAACATGTTTTTGGCTTGTTCTTGTGTGTTTTTTAACATTTGCTTGATGACTTTTTTCTCACCCAAATTTGATGAAATGAAAAGGGTTTCTTAAGAATGTCCTTATATTTCCACAAGTGTAATGTCTTCCAAATTAAGAGTTTAGTAAGTAATTATTAATCATTTTCTAGTGGATTTATGCACAAAGTGTTGATTAACACACTGATTGAAAAATAAATATAACTTTCAAATGGTATAACATTTTTAAAATCCAAAAGATGTGTCACATTATATAATTTTTTCTACTATAAGGAAAACAAAAGAAAAATTAATTTTTTTAAAGTTGTGAATTAGTTAAGCTGGTTAGACATGGGAGTTTTTTATTCTGAAAATGCTATAATAGAAAATTCATGCTTAAATATTTATTTGTTATAAAAATACCAAAAAATATGTCACATTTAGGCACAAGTCTACTTCTTATATCTAGAATCTTGTCAAAAAAATATTATTGTTTGATTTTGATTAAGGTGGTCAAACATACACCTACTTCTAATTTTTGTCTTGAATTTTTTGTACTATTACATTAAAATTGAAAATTTTGACCAATCAATTTTTTATTTCTTCAAATAAGGTCTAGTAGTTCAAAAACTAAAATTAATCTCCTACAAATTATTTTCTCATAGCTTTTTGATTAGAAGATCATAACAAGTTTAAAATTGCACATCAATTTGACACAACCCTATTTTTTTGATCTTTCATTGCCGCTTAAGGGCATAGTTTGGTTAACCATGATCCTTCACATAACTTATCAATATGCATCCATTAAATTCATGACATTATTTTTCCAACATAATCATCAATTTTATTACTACTTGTATTATCCTAATAATAATAATTTTAATATAGTGTACTGAATATTGAAATGATTCTCCTTGACTATAGTCCTCATAAATCAAAGAAACTAATACCAAATATATCACTTTAATATTCTATCACCATCATATATTGACTCATCAACATTAGTGGAAAAAAAAAAAGAATATCAAATATAATAGGCAATAATATCATTGTTATTAAGTTGTTATATTTAAAACTTCATGTGTAGATAATGCTTAAATAGATGTGAAACATGTAGCTTGACATATCAAGATAAAATAGGCAAAGAAATAATGAATAAATTGTAAGATGTTTCCAAATAATAGAACTACTAAGCCTACTAACTGGTAAGATCATCTACAATGGTCATATTATTCTAGCTAGAAATCAAATTCCTCATCATTGTTTTTAGTTCAAAATTGTGATGGAGTTGAGGAACCCTCTAGAGCACCATTAAAATGTCACCATCTAAACGATTAACCTTGATAATTACAAGAATGTTGATGATGAATCCATGTTGATTTTTACATTTTTATGGTAGCTTGGAAGGTGGAGTTGCTTTGAAGAAACTCAAGTTGGATGTTTAGCAACAAATTTTGTTTTTATTCTTGAATAAGATAATTATTAGTTTGTTAGGTAGCATAAAAGAAGAGTGAGTTTATTTGATTTTAAAACCAAACAAAGCAACAAAATCTTATTTCCTTGCAAGCTAAGTAATGTAGCTAGGATCTATATATGTAAATTTTCTATAGAAAACTCAATGATATTCTTGAAGAGAAGGTTGGTCATTATGCAAAATTTAAGATCCAATAGTTGCAGGTTTTTCCCCAAATTGTGATTTCCTAAGTGTATCTATATGTTATTATCTACGTGTCCTTAACTTTTTTTATTTTTCTTTAATAATTATTTCCTTATATTAATTGACCTAGAGTAATAATTTTTATAAATCATGTTGAGTTTCTTTCTATGAATTTATTGAGAAATTAATATGTGGCTAGGTTATGAGAAGATAACATGGTATCAGATATTTAAACTCTAAATACATAGAAAGGATTTGTGACACAGATTTCACTAGAAAAAAAATAAGTTTTTTGTCTTTAGTTTCTTTTCTTGTGGTGATGAAAACTAATGTTCAATACAAGGATAGGCTTGGGGGTGCACTCTAACTTCTTGTGAATCTAACTTCAATTACACTTATTTGTCCAAGCTTACATAAGTCAAAGATGAGCTAGTTACCATTGTAGAGACAATTTACAAAGATGAGTTTCTGCATATAGACTTGAAAAGAATTAGGAAGTTTTTTTTAAAGTGTGTGGTTGGTAGAGATTGGCTCACTAATTGGGAAATACTTTTGGATTATTTTTTTCAAGAAGAAATTAGTGAAAGTGTTCACTGAGGAGACTAGATAAAGTTGGCTCAAGACAAATAAAATCTTGCTCTTGTTAATAAAGGTAGGAAGAAGTCTAATAAAGGGAAAACAAAACATTCCTATTATAAGAGTGGGAAGACATAAGATCTGAGGTGGATAAAATATTTTGTCTACCATAAAATTGGTCTCTATCCATGTCATTGTTCGAATAGGAATAAGAAAAATATGGACAATCAAAAGAAGCAAGTTGCTTCTACATCCAAGGTGGATGAGTTTGCATCATGATTTGAGAATGATTTTTTACTCATTTCTTGCCTCTCAAGATAAATTACCAATAGGTTTTGGTATATCTACAATGGGGCTTCTTACTATATGACAGGAGTTAGATATTATTTCAACATTTTCTATATAGAGCTTAGTGACAATGCCAAGTACTATGCAACTAGTGTTGGCACTGTCAAGTTTCAAAAGGATTCGTGTAAACCCTTATTGGTGGATGATGTGTTATTTATTCCTAGCATAGAAAAAAATTTAAGTTCAATTTCTAATTTGAAAAAAAAAGGCTTACATCATAAATTTTGAAAGGGGAAAATTTTATATTCATCCAAAAAATTCCAAAGTTGCAAAAGTGATTGGAGTTAGACATGGAAACTTATCTTGATTAAAGTTATAGATAACACAAGCATTAGTAATAATATATAAAGGGAAATGAAAATTATGGCATAGGAGGATGCCTAACACGGATCACTTAATGTGTTCAAGAAAATGGTGATAGGGCTACCAATATCGAAGACAAAAAAGCATGAGGTGTGTAAGGGTTATTCTCTTGGGAAATATTCCAAGACTGATTTTTCTAGAAGTGACAGTAGATTTGAAGTAATCTAATATCTGATATACTCATTTTGTGTGGGCCTGTGTTAACATGATCCTCAAATGGGTATGAGTATTATGTTACCTTCATTGACTTTTTATCTAAAATGACATGGATATATGTTATGAAGAACAAGGATGAGGTCTTTGGTAAATTTAAAGGAAAACCATACAAGGACAAAGATCAAGATGCCAATGTCTAGTAATGGAAGCCAATATACCTCAGATTCCTTCAAATCCTTTGCTTCTTAGGAAGGTGTCAAGAAAGAATTGATAGTTTAATACAATCCTCACCAAAATGACATTGTTGAGCAGAAGAATAAGGCAATAGTTGGAGCAGCCAAGGCCATGCTTCATTATCAAGACTTGCATTGAGTTCCTATGGGTTGAAGCTCACAATATAGTTTTATATTTGTAGAATAGGAGAACTCACAAAGTTTTGGGAAAATTGATTATATTAGAGGAATTTAGTGGTAAGAAACCAAATTTGGACCATATTCAAAAAAAAATTGCCTTATGTATTTTCACATTCCTGTGGAAAAAATGAGAAAATCTAGAAGAAACTATAGAGAAGGGTATCCTTGTTGGTTACAATGAAATTTGTAAGGCTTATTAGGTTTGGGCTTATTTATCGAGATGTAAGGTTTGAGGAGAAGATGAATCTTTAGAAGTCTAGTAGCATGATGAATGAGGAGCTATCAAATACAATTGAGGTAGAAAATATTCATCATACTTAAGTCACTCAAGCTAGAGATAAAGACAAGAAAACTAAATAGGATGATTAGGAGGACTAAAGGAATACTTATCCTCATATCTATACTAAAGAGAATTATAAAAATGAAGCATATGACTAAATTTTGATGGAGGCTCACAAATATTTTAGTGATCCACAAGATACAATGAGACAAAGAAAGGACCCCAAACATTATTCTGATTTTGTTTCACTTATGAGTGAATTAATTGAAGTAGAGACTTTATCTTTCAAGAGGTGTCCAAGTACCAAGTATGGAAGGATGCTATGGTGGAGGTGAATTCATATATCATGAAGGATAATGTGTGGGAGGTAGCTCCATGAATAAAAGATAATTTTATGGCGTGCTCAAGATGGATGTATAAGATTAAGAAGACTAAAGATGGTAGTGTGGAAATGTTCAAAGATGATTTTTTTGCTAAGAGGTTCTCTCAAAAGGAAGGAATTTACTATCATGGGACATTTTATCTAGTAGCTAGGTACTCTTCCATAAGAGCTATAATTTATGTGGTTACACAGACGAGGTGGAAGATTCACCAGATGGATGATAAGACAATATTTCTCAATGGAGTAATTGAGGAAGAAATTTAAATTTATAATCCTAAAGGATTTGAAGCATATGGGAAAGATTCTCATGTTTTCAAGTTAAAAAGAGCACTATATGGAATCAAGAAACCTCCTAAGGCATGATATTCATGAATTGATAGTACTCTTTGATGTGTAGCCTTTATCAAAAGTGAGGAAAATTCAAATTTGTAATATGTTCGGGTGAAGGATGAAATTCACATACTTTTGTTGTATGTTGATGACTTATTTCTCAAAAGCATAGAGGAGCTCATAACACACTACAAGAGAGATCTTGGGGGAGAGTTTGAGATGAAGGTTTTGGGGTTGATGCAATACTTTCTAGGATTTGATATGTGGAAGAAACAAGGAGAGATTTTCCTTGAACAAGGGGAATATTTAATTGATATCTTCTTAGGATGGATAACTATAATCCTATGCAAACACATCTTGTAATTAATTGGAAGAATATTGATGCTACCAAATCAAAGCCAGTGGATCCTACTTCATATAGAATTTGATAGGCTCTAATTTATCTTTTGTCAACAAAACGCCAAAAATTTGTTTTGAAGTGAACTCTCTTAGTGTTTTTATGGTGGAACCTAAAAGTGTATCCTAGATAGGTGAAAAGCATGGTTTGAGATATCTTCAAGGAAAAATTAATTATACAATTAAATATATTCATTAGGATGGAGTGAAGCTTGAGGGGTTTATTGATATATATTGGTTAGGTATTACAATTAACATGAAGAGCATTTAAAGGTGTAGTTTTAGTTTGGGATTAGGTGTTTTTTATTGGTACAACATGAAACAAAATTTAGTTGCACACTAAATTCTCTAGAGGCTTAGTAAATGGTATCCAACATGGATATTTGTGTAGATATTTGGTTTCATAAAATTCAAGTTGGGATCTTTGATTGTAATCTAGAACTTACAATCATTTACTATTATAATATAAGTTGCATCAAACTGTCTAAAATTTTAGTGTTTCTTGAGAAGTCCAAGAACATTTAGATCAAGTACCACTTCATTAGAGATTGTGTAGAGAAGCGAATAGTGAAACTCTAGTACGTTCCCATAGAAGAGAACATAACACACATCTTGTCAAAGGCTTTGGTTAATAATAAACTTGCATTCTTTAGGGGTAAGCTATGTGTTGGGTAGAAAACCTTCCTTGCTAAGAGGGAGTGTTGATTTTTTCCTTGTAGCTTGGAAGGTGGAGTTTCTTTAAAGAAACTTGAGTTAGATGTTTATTAACAACTTTAATTTTTATACTTTAATAAGATAATTACAAGTTTGTAAGGTTGCATAAAGGAAGACTGATTCTATGTGATTTTAAAGCCAAAGAAAGCAAGGAAAATATTTTTTTTCATGCAAGCTAAGTAAAGAAGCTGGGTTATATGTATGTAAAGTTTTTTCAAAAAACTTGATGATATTCATGAAGAGAAAGTTGGCAGTTAGGTTGAATAGAAAGTCCAATAGTTGCAGTTTTTTCCTCAAACTTGGGTTTTCTTGATATATCTATGTTATTGTCTATGTGTGTTTGACTGCTAATATTTTTCCTCTACTATTTTCTTATGTTAATTAGCCTAGAGTATTAATTTTTATATATTAGATTGAGTTAGTTTTTGTGAATTTATTGTGAAATTAATCTATAGCTAGGTTATGAGAAACTTCCAATCCATTGCAATGAAAAAATGTTGCAAGCATTACACTATGGCAAAAAAATGTCCATTCCAATGTCAGAGTATTACAACTTGTATCCCTAATATGAATACAATATTTAAATAGTAATTATCTAGACCATTTTGTATGCCTACATGAATCCTTCCACACTGGGTAGAATGTCTGTTAATAATGTTCTATGCATTTTCAAATGAGTTATTTATTTTGATGATCCTCTAAAAAACATTTAGTTTCTTCTAAGGCTATGTTGACATTCAAAATATTAATTTTATTTCTTCCATAGGTGAATATGCATAGTTTTCAATCTTCACCAACAACTTTATTCTCCTCTCAACTAGATTTATGGATTCACAAGAAAATTATGTTTAATATGACCACATACATTGCATGACAGATACAACTTTACCAATATTTCATAGTGAGATATATATTTCAATTCTTTCAAAAATATTTGATAAATATTTTATTATAATGAATCAAATTTGGTTTTGAAACTTTAGATTGCTATGGTGAAAATGTCCAAATCTTTATTTTCAAGACACATTTTTCAACTGTGGAAAAAACATCATAACCAATGAATTATACTTTTGATACTAAAGATAAAAAAAGATCCACAACTGACTAACTTGGCCACATAATTCATGCCAAGAGAAAGACCCATGAAATAATATCTCATATCTTCATATAAACTCTAGATTAGGCACATAGATACTTTGATGAGACAAAAATAGCTATACACTCACTCTATTGACAATGGTAAAGTGTTGGAATGAACAACATATGTTTTCTTGCAAAGGTGTGCTCCATTTATTCCAAGAAAATATCTTGCTCTAATACCATGTTGTTTTTCCAAGGTTACTTGCAATTATCAATAGGAAATAACTATTATTTTTCTCCCAAAAATGGACCATATATTTGTCATCTGTAGCTATTATATAGATATATTGATTTTCATATTTATTCATCTCTAGCTATTATATGTTGAATGACAACAACTAATAGGTGATTTTGATTAGGTGTATTTTATTGTTTTACTTTTTATAAAATCTATTCAATTTGGAAATCTTAGAATAAGAATAATAATTACTAGTAATTTACAAATATGAGATATTTGTCAAGGTTGATCCAAATATAAATATTGTGTAAGTTAGTATATTAATATTTTAGTTTGTTCCTCTATATTGTTGTATAATATTTTCATACACAATCTATTGAAGTATTTATTTACAATTAATTTTGAACTAATATTATTGTAGTTTTCCAGTGTAAAATTTTAAAAGAAATATAATTATATAATAAGCATGTTCATTTTTTGCAATGAGTGTGTTATGTGAATTTGTGAATAATAAGTTATATTTGTGAATCTAAAACTAGTGTAATTATTAGGTCCTAATACTAATTATTTTTTACCCTTTTGAATTAGAAGTGTTTGTGTTTTGTATACATATACAATTATCGAAGATTAATTTGATATCAATGCATTCATTGTAGTAATTGGAATGGAAATTTCCAAATATATTATTTTTATATGACATTTTAATTTTATTTTTGACTTCAAAGAAAAATATATGTATTGCTAGGTACAAGATTGTATAATAGGCCTAATTGTTAGAGTGAATATTAATATTGATTTGAATTGAGTACACATCATACTAGTCATTATGATGTCATAGTTTTATGAAAAATATCTATTATAATGGCTTGTTATAGTAAATGTTTGAAGAATGTAGCTATGATATATGTGGTGTTTTTCACATATATAGAGTCCCCTTTTTGTATATTTTGTGTAGCACAAAGGCCTACAAGGTGAAAGGTGCAGGTGTAGAAAAGATAAGATAGACTAATAAATCTTGATAAATAAATAAAATGTTAATATTTATTCAAATCACACTGGTGGAATGGATCAAACTCTTGTAGGGAGGTTCTTAGGGGCCAAACCAAACATTGAGATTATTTGCACCTATGTTAAAAGAAAATGGGCCTAGAAGGGATGGTTTGACATAGCTGTTATATCAAAAGGATTTTTATCCTTTAGCTTCTCCTTTGATGAATATAGAAGGGATATCTTATGCAATGGACTATTAGTTATTGGTAAGAATACTTTGATTTTTCATAGATGGTCCCTGAACTTGAACTCTAAATATGAAATGATGGTCCAAGCCCTTGTTTGGATAAAAATTTCATGTATGCCTCTTGATTCTTGGGTTGAATATGTTTTACAAGGAATTACTAATGCTTTTGGTGACCTCTTATCCATGGACCCAGTTACAATGTCTAGAAGAAGATTAACCTGTGCTAGAATCTATGTGGGTGTTATTCAAAGAGTTGATATGTCAAAGGCTATTACAATCAAATATAAATTGGGAGTCTAGAAACACAAGATTGAATATTAAACCATTCCTTTTGCTTGTTTCCACTATAAGAAATCTAGCCATTGGGTGAAGAAATGGCCCACTTTGATCAACATACAGAAAAAAAAGATATTCATAGAGGATCTAAGGTTTCTGGGGGTGTTGATCAAAACTATGATGGAATGGATCTAATAAGGTTAGCATTGGTTCTAAGGCATTGATTCTTTAGTAGGGTAATAATATTGAGAATGTGACTTTTGTGGCCAGTGAATGTAATCAGGAGGTTTCTACCTAGGAAATTAATATTGAGGAGGTGAAGACTTAAGGAATGGACCCCATGGATAATAATCTAGTAGTAGAGGGAAATAATGTGGTTTTAAAGGACAGCCTTGTTGAAGATGGCAAGATTTCCAATAGGGTTGGGAATGAGGATAGCAGTATTCATATTGAAGATATTTTAGGAAACTGTAGAAAGAATTTAAATGAAAGAAAGGAATCCAACTTTCAAGAGGCACATGAGTGCATTATTCTTGGGTCAGGCTCCTAGGATAAGAGTAGGCCTCATAGAGAAGATCCTTCTATGGATCTCCCATGAAAGTGGGGGGATGTTGAAGATATTTCTAAATCCTTGAAGAAAGAGAAAGAAGTTATTGGAGTAGACTGGTCAGATGTAGTCCTTTTCTTTAAGAAGAATAAAGATAATGCTTTGGTAATTAAGAAAACAAGTAACAAGATAGGGGATGTTATGCTTTTCAGTTCTCCTAATAGAAAGATCTTTAAAATAGGAGATTTTAGGAACAAAAAAGTTAGGGATGGTTGTTAGCCCCTTACCTCAATTGGGAAGGGTATTAAATTTGGGGATGTAGGCCAAACCCCTATTTTTGTAGGGAGATTCTCTAATGTGTAGAAAAGAATTATGGAGATGAACAAAAGTATATCAGATGGAAGTCAAAGGACTATATTAGATTCAACATATTTCCATGAGAAATGAAGTTTATTTCATGGAATATCATAGGATTAAATAATCCTTATAAGCAATATATGGTGAGGAACATGACAAGAGATAATAAGTTGGATATTGTTCTTCTCCAAGAAACTAAGATGCTTAAAGATAAAGTTGAAAGCCTATAGTTTTTTAAAAGTGGCAAAATTCTAGGGGGTGATGTTGATGGGGCCTCAAGATGTATGGTTATTTTTTGGAATGATAGATTTATTTGTGGGGAACTTGTTTCACAAAATAGAAGTATGTTTAATATTAGATTCTCTAATACTAAGGATGGCACTTCATCAGTGTTAACTAATCTTTATGCACCTAACACTAAATGGGGTAGGAAAGATTTTTGGGTTGATCTTTCTAATCAAAGAAATAATTTTGAGGATGAGAGCTGGGTTATTATGGATGGCTTTAATACACCTCTCAAAGAAAATGAGAATATGGGGGGCAATCAAATCAATTTGGATAGAAGGTTGGATTTGACAGATTTTATTGATAGTCATCTTCTACATGACATGGATATGCATGGTGTTGACTACACTTAGAAAAATAGAAGGTCAGCGAAGGACCTTATCTATGTGAGGTTGGATAGAGCCGTTATTAGTAATGATTGTTTTTTTATTATAAATTCTCTATGTTTGCTCATATCAAAGTGGGCTCTGATCACTACCCCATTTTTTCTTTGGATAACCCAATCACTACTAAGAAGCATTGTCCCTTTGGATTTGAAAAAAATTTACTCTTCATATTGGTTTGGAAAACCTTGTTAAGGTCTAATCAAGTATTCAAGTGGAGGGATCAACTATGTTTAAAGTTGCTTAAAATTTTGAGAAATGTTAAAGATAATATCAAATGATGGAACAAGGAAACCTTTGGGAACATCTTTAACAAAAAAAGGAGGATTTGTGAGGAAGTAAAGGAAATTTAGGATAGCATTTAGTCTAAGGGTTATGAGCTCATATATAGGAAGGACAAAGATCTGAAGCTGATTGAGATGCATGATATTATAACTAAGGAGAAGATGTACTAGAGACAATAGTCTAGAAAAAAAATTTAAAGAGGGAGATAGGAATACTAAATTTTTCCATATGACTAATTTGAAGCATAAAATGGTTAATAAGATATATATACTCAATGTTTATGGTCTTTTTAGTAATGATGATGAGGCTATTAAAAGGGAAACCCTTAAAAAAAATTAGTGGACTACTAGAGAGTGAACCTAGTCTAGATAAGGGTAAGAAAAAGGAGTTTATGGAGTGTATCCCTAATAGCATCTTTGATGATAAAAATAAAATACTCACTACCATCCCTACCAATGATGAAATTACTAAGGCTATTATTTCCTTTGAGGTAGACAAATCTCCTAGTCTAGATGGTTTCTCCTTCATCATTTTTCATTCTTACTAGCATATCATTCAAGAGGATTTTTTAATAGTGTTAAAGAGTTCTTTGGCTCTAGAAAACTCTTTAAGTAATTGAATGGTACTTTTCTAGCATTGATCCACAAAAATCCTAGCACTAATTGTACGAACCAATTTACACCAATCGGTCTTTGTAACTCTTTTTACAAAATCATATCCAAAGTTCTTACTCTTGAGATTTTGTCTATATTACCTTCTCTTCTTTCAAGAAAGTGGAACAATTTTATTCTAGGGAGGTAGATTTTTTATTCTATCATTGTAGTGCATGAAAATATTCACTCCCTTGCTAATTCCAACAAATAAGGATTCTTATTAAAGCTTGATTTATCAAAAGCTTATGATAGGGTAGATTGGGAGCTTTTGAAATGTGGGTTGGAAGATTTTGGGTTTAGTAAAATATTTTTGGAATTGGTCTTGATGTTCGTTTCCTCAGCCACCTCTTGTACTCTTTCCAATGGTCCTTTGACTCCATTCTTTTAGGCCTCTTTTGACTTAAGACATGAGGACCCACTATCTCCTATTCTATTCATTCTCATGGCTGAATGTTTAGGTAGATATCTAGAAAAAATGGTTATTAATGGCAATTTTGTGGATCTAAGACTTTCTTCTAAGAATTTTACTTGCTCTCATTAGCAATTTGTTGATGACTCAATTGTGATGGGAGAATCCTCAATCAAAAATGAAAGAAATATCAAGAAGGCTCTTGAAGGTTATGGGAAGGCTACTAGAAAAATTACTAATTGAAACAAAAGCTTGATTTACCTCATCAATGTTAATGAGAATAGACAAAACAAAATCAGAAGAATCATTTATTGTGAGGATATAAGCCTTCTAGGATCTTACCTTGGTCTTCCTCTTTGTCTTGATACTCCTAAGTCATTTTAGAGTTCTTTGATAGACAAAATCCACTCAAAATTAGCTAGTTGGAAAGGTTCTCTCCTTAGCCAAGAAAGTAAGGTTACTATTCTTAAATCCACTTTAGAGAATATGCCTCTATATGGTCTAAGTGTTTTGAAGATTGCTATCAGATATGCTTTGGCAATTGAAAAAACATAGAAACATTTCCTATGAAAGGTTATGGAGAAGAATAAAAGAATAGCTTTGATTACATGGGATAGAGTCTGATTGCCTCAAATAGAGTCCATCCTTCCAATAAAAAGTGGTACACCTTCCTGTTAGATTGTGGTGACTGATCAGGAAAGCTGTACATACTTCATAATTTTTTTTGGGCAGTAGCCGACATGGTAGCCGACATATTATGGCCGACATGTTATAACCCTAAAGTGGTTTAATACTTGTATAAAAAGGGCTTAGGGTTGGGTATTTTTCATAATGTTGTGATACAAAATTGGTTCTTGCGGTGGTATTGAGCTGTAAGGGATTACGGATTGTAATCAGGTTGTAATCACTGGATTGTAATAAGATCAGACTTGCTATTTGGTGGACGTAGCCCAGGGATTGGGTGAACCACGTTAAATCTTGGTGCCTTGTGTTCATTTCTGTGTGATCTATTATTTTTTCTATTATTGGTTATATTTGCATGTAGTTTTTATTTCTGTTCGTGGTTTATCCTAACAAGTGGTATCAGAGCAAGGTTGTCTTTCAGTTATCCTCTGCAGGAAAGTCTCACAGTTAAGTGGGAGTCTCACAGTTGAGTGGGAGTGATGGCAGATGAGGGTAAGCTGAGGGTTGATAGGTTTAATGGGTAGAACTTCCAGTTATGGAAGATGCAAATGGAAGACTATTTATATCAAAAGGATTTATGGAAGCCATTGGAAGGAAAAGCCAAGAATCAAGGAACTATGTCAGAGGCTGAATGGGATCTCTTGGAGAGAAAGGCACTCAAAAGTATTCGATTATGCTTGGCACCATCGGTGGCATTTAATATTACAAAATCAAAGATGACAGAAGATTTGATGAAAACCCTAGCGACACTGTATGAAAAGCCCTCCGCTTCAAATAAGGTATTTCTCATGAAGCATTTATTTAATTTGAAAATGGTAGAAGGTGGATCTACTGCAGATCATTTAAATGAGTTTAATACTATTACTAGTCAATTATCTTCTGTGGGTATCAATTTTGATGAACAAATTAGGGCTCTCTTGATTTTGTGTTCTTTACCCAAAAGCTGGAATGGCTTGGTAATGGCGGTGAGTAATTCTATTCTTGGATCTAGTACCCTAAAATATGATGATTTGATCAGTGTTATTTTAAGTGAGGAAACTCGTAGAAAATCCTCAGTGGATCTACATTAGGAAGTGCTTTAAATGCACAAAGCAGGGGCAGAATGATTGAAAGAGGAAGTAACTCTAGAAATCGTGGGAAATCAAGAGGAAAGTCAAAGGGGAGGAGGTCTCAATCGAGAGGACCAAATGATTGCTGGTACTGTGGGAAACTAGGGCACAAAAAGAAAGATTGTTGGAATCGAAAGAAAAATGAAGGAGATAAATCAGATGGAGACAAGGAGGCAAATGTGGTAAGTAACAAATCCGAAGAGGATGCTTTTCTTCTGTCTTTAGAGAGTGTTGATGATTCATGGGTTTTAGATTCTGGTGCTTCATTTCATGCTACACCTCATAGAGGTTATTCCATTGATTATGTCCAAGGGGATTTTGGGCTTGTTTATTTGGGGGATAATGAACCCTGTCAGATTGTTGGAAAGGGAAAAATTAAGATTAAGTTGCAGAATGGGAATCATTGGGTACTACATGAGGTAAGACGTGTTCCAAAACTAAGTAGAAATTTAATTTCAGCAAGGCAACTTGGTGATGAGGGTTGTGTAGTTACTTTTAATGATAAAAATTGGAAGGTTTCAAAAGGTTCCCTTGTAGTAGCAAAAGGTGTGAAAGTAGGCACCTTATATCTTTGTATAGGTCATATTGTTCCTTCTACTTTGATTGTTTCAAAGAAAAATGAATATTCAAGAACAATTACTGTAGTTGAGAAGGGAGAACAAATAGCTGTTGTAGATTCTGATATAGCGTTGTGGCACAATAGACTTGGGCACATGAGTGAGAAAGGTATGAAAGTACTTCATTCAAGGAAAGTTTTACCAGGTTTGAAATGTGTGAATATGGATTTCTGTGAAAGTTGTGTGTATGGAAAACAAAAGAGAGTGATTTTTGTGAAGACAGGGAAGGAAAACAAAAAGGAGAAATTAGAGCTTGTGCATACAGATGTATGGGGACCGGCTCAGGTATCTTCCCTTGGTGGCTCTCATTATTATGTTACATTTATTGATGATGCAACTAGAAAAGTATGTGTTTATTTCCTTAGAAATAAATTTGATGTATTTCAAACTTTTAAGAAATGGAAATGCTTGGTTGAAATCGAGACTGGTAAGAAATTAAAATGTCTCAGATCTGATAATGGTGGTGAGAATTGTAGTAATGAATTTGAAGATTATTGCTCCACTAATGGTATTCATAGACAAAAAACTGTTCCAAGGACTCCATAGGAAAATGGAGTGGCTAAACGCATGAACAGGACTATAATGGAGCGCGCAAGGAGCTTGAGGTTGCATGCTGGGTTGCCCTTACACATGTGGGTGGAGGCTATCAATATTGCAGTATATTTGATTAATAGAGGTCCCTCTACTCCTTTGGGCTGTGGTATTCTAGAGGAAGCATGGACTGGTAAGAAGGTGAGTTATTCTTTTCTCAAGACCTTCAGTTGTGAAGCTTTTGCTCATATAGACTCTAAAAATAGAACCAAGCTAGAAGCTAAATCAAAGAAATGTGTCTTTGTTGGATATGGCATTAATGAATTTGGTTATAGGCTTTGGGATTTTGAAAATCTTAAAATTATAAGAAGCCGAGATGTCATATTCAATGAAAAAGTGTTGTACAAAGATCTGTTGCAGCAACATGAGAAGAAAGAAGATGGTTATGTAGTGCTAGATGATACTCCAAAAGTTGATGTTCCAGCCATTCCTCATGATGTGCAACAACTGCAACAACAAATAGCACACACACCGGTGAATGTTATATGGTCAACAAGGAAAATTAGACCTCCACAAAGGTTTTCTCCCTCTTTGTATTCTATTTTACTTACTGATGCTGGTGAACCTAAAAGTTATGATGAAGCTGTGCAGGTGGATACTAAGATTCAGTGGGAGTCTGCAATGAAAGATGAAATGGACTCTTTGCTGAAAAATAAGACATGGGATTTGTGGTAGTTGCCTACAGGTAAAAAGGCTTTACAGAATAAGTGGGTTTACAGGTTGAAAGAAGAGGAAGGAGGTAAGAAAAGATTTAAGGCTAGGTTAGTTGTAAAAGGATTTGCACAGAAAAAGGGAATTGATTTTGATGAGATATTTTCTCTTGTTGTTAAAATGACTTCTATTCATACTATTTTAAGTCTTGTGGCTACTGAAGATTTGCATTTAGAGCAGATGGATGTTAAAACAGCCTTTCTTCATGGTGATTTGGATGAAGAAATATATATGGCTCAGCCATAGGGTTTTCAGGTCAAAGGTAAGGAGAACTTAGTGTGCAAATTGAAGAAAAGTTTATATGGCTTGAAACAAGAACCTCGGCAATGGTATCTGAAATTTGACAGTTTTATGCATGAGCATGGATATAATAGGTGTCATTTAGATTACTGTGTTTATTTTAAGAGGTTGGATGATGATAGCTACATTATTTTATGTTTATATGTTGATGATATGCTTGTAGCTGGGTCTAACATGGATCATATTAAGGGGCTGAAACGCCAATTGGCACATGCATTTGCTATGAAGGATTTGGGGGCAGCAAAACAAATCCTTGGTATGAAGATTTGTAGAGATAGGAAGAACAGAACATTGACGCTATCTCAAGCTGATTATGTTGAGAAGGTGTTGCAACGTTTCTCTATGGAGAATGCTAAAGCTGCCAGCACACCTTTACCTGGTCATTTGAAATTGACTAAGGAGATGTGTCCCAAGACACAAGAAGAGGAGGATAAGATGTCCAAGGTACCCTATGCTTCAGCTGTAGGAAGTTTGATGTATGCTATGGTTGGCACTAGGCCAGATATTGCACATGCAGTGGGAGTCGTTAGCAGGTATATGAGTCATCCAGGATTTGAGCATTGGAATGCTGTCAAGTGGATTCTCGGATATCTGAGAGGAACATCCAATAAGTTTTTACACTTTGGGGGCTCTACTACTGATTTACAGGGCTATGTTGACTCAGATTTGGCTAGGGATATTGATACCAGGCAGAGTACTACAGGTTATGTCTTTACTGTTGGTGGGGCAGCTGTGAGTTGGGTTTCTAGGTTACAGAAGATTAATGCTCTCTCCACTACAGAGGCAGAGTATGTTGTTGCTACAAAGGCAGCCAAGGAGATGATATGGCTTCAGTCTTCTTCGAAGAATTGGGACATCCTCAGAAGGATAATTATTTGTTCATAGATAGTCAGAGTGCCATTCATCTTGCTAAGAATTCAGCTCTGCATTCTAAGACCAAACACATACAGTTACGGTACCATTTCATTCGGTTAGTTTTGGAGGATGGATAGTTAAAGATGGAGAAGATACATACTGATGACAATCTAGCAGATATGTTGACAAAGGTTGTAACAAGGGAGAAGTTGAACTCCTCTTCAGCTTCGGTTGGTCTTTTAGACTGAACATGAATAAAAGAACAGTAGAGTCTAGGATGGTTTGATCCAGTGGGAGCCCCATGTGGTAGTGGTATTTCTACAGGATCAGTCTCCAAGTGGGAGATTGTTGCTTAGTGTGGAGCCTGATCAGTCCCCAAGTGGGAGATTGTTAGATTGTGGTGACTAATCAGGAAAGTACTGTACATACTTCATAAAAAGGGCTTAGGGTTGAGTATTTTTCATAATGCTGTGATACAAAATTGGTTCTTGCGGCGGTATTGAGCTGTAAGGGATTATGGATTGTAATTAGGTTGTAATCACTGGATTGTAATAAGATCGGACTTTCTGTTTGGTTGGCATAGCCCAGGGATTGGGTGAACCGCGTTAAATCTTGGTGCCTTGTGTTCATTTCTGTTTGATCTATTATTTTTTCTGTTATTGGTTATATTTGCATGTAGTTTTTATTTCTGTCCGTGGTTTATCCTAACACTTCCAAATCTTTTCCTCCTAGGCTTTGATAGCCTTCAAGAAGTACTCTTCACTCAAAATAGGGCTAGGTTCAAGAACTATATCCTTCTCTTCTAACTCTTTGACCTTCTCAAATTCTTCTTTTTCCTTTCTCCTAGCTACTTTAGCAAATGCATCTAGTTTCATCTTCACCTCCGCAAAGGGATTATTCAAAAACTCTATTCTTCTCCCTTTATTCATCAACTTTCTTGGTTTGTTCTACATTTGTCACCATGTTGGTTTCACCTATTGACTCTCCAGTAGCTATAGACATCCAACAACTGTTCCCAAATATTTAACTTGCTCTGGTACCACTTTGATGTGACAACCAACATTACTCACAAACCATAAGCTCTATAGGGTCTTCTTTGGTATTCCACCTCATCAAATATGGATTCTTTCACACTATACATCTATGAGAACTCTATCAAAGAGATCCCACTTCTTCAACTAGTGCACATAATAGGTTAGTACTAGATTGATCAACTTTCCACAAACACACAAATAACCACAACACTCCTTGGACCTTTATGTTGGGTCAAATGAATACCTAGGCATGCCTTAGGTTACTCATCAATATACTACATCCAAAAAAAGTGCAAAACCCTATTCAAATTTCAATCTACAAGTCAATTTATACTCAATTGCTTGGAAAAAGGATACAAAAATTATTGCTCCAAATGCAATAAAACTAAGATATTTTGAAAAATCCCTTAACAAAAGTTAAAAAAAACTTTTCTAGATACCATTTTTGGATTTGTTGAATATTTTTTAACTCTTAAGACCCCAACTTGTCTGTATAGCCCAAGCCCAATTTTAGGCTTAATTTTAGGTTCCAAGGATTTTGGTGTTGTTCAAGTTTTAAACCTCTAAAAAGTCCTTACCAAGACTCCTTCTTTGGATTGGATTTGGCCCTCACTATATAAATACTCACCACTCCAAATGCTCTTTTTTCATATTTGTGATCCCTAACCAAGCATGGTTTGCTTGCTAAGGAATCACACTAAAAATGATTTTTGTGCTTCCCATGGGCTCTAGTTTTTCTTGCATAATGTACAAGGAGTCTAGTTCCAAAATCCAATAGGTCATACATTTCATACAATGCGAAATGGCCCTATGACTCCATTTTGTGTTGGCTGCCTAGTTCAGAACAACAACCTACTAACTTACAAGATAATTTATTTGAACACAAAAAACTCTCTAAAAAAAGAAATGAATTAAAACCTTCACTAACCATTTCAACTCAAAAATCCTTAAGTCTGATCCGTACAAGCATGAAAAAATACTCAAAATAGAAACTGCTGTAATAATGAAAAATGTTGATTACATTCCATACAATGTTATTTCTCCTTCTTCCAACCTCTAGAAAAGGTTGAGTTTGACCTTATATAGGATTGGAATGTAAATTTCCAACCAATTTTAGTGGTTTAATAGATCCCACAAAGAATTTTCTCTTTTTTCATAAAAGTTGCAAAAGTTGTCAATGACAAATTTGCAAGAAATCAGTAATTTTTGCAATTTTATAAATTTTCTACCCAAACTTTCTCCACTTGCTAAAATAATATCAAAAAGACCTAAGATGGATCCAAAACACCTAATAAGGACCCTAGAAGACTTGATTATCCTATTTGGCCCTCAAAACCAAAAATTGCTCTATGGAGCCAAATGAGCACTTTTTGAGCAATTAAGAGCAAGATTGCACTATGAGACTCTTTAAACCCATTTAACCTCAACTTAGAACCAATTTGATCCTATTATTTCTCTAGGTATGTGGCTAGCATTTCTACAGACCAAAACAACAAAGAATCCCTAGGTCTACCCTTTAGCCTACTTAGGTTCTCCTACACCATACTCCTCCCATCAAAAAAAACTATTTCCCACTAATGGAAACATGTCTATGGGTATTCCAAACTTATTTAACTCTATTTCAGCAACCCAAGTAGCCTATAAAGTTGGATTTCCCTTCCATTAAATGAGATGTTCCATATACACCTTATGCCTTGTAGACTTCTTCACCCTTGAGTCTAACAATTTCTTTGCTTCTAACTTGCTCATATTAGGTATTTCACGAGGTTCAAGGTGAGCATGAACATTTGGAATGATCTAAGGTAAGGTGCCTTTTTATGCCACCAAGGCTTGCACATTTAAAATAGGAGATATGCCTAAATTTGAAGGTAAGTCTACCTTATAGGCATTTTCTCCATATGTTGCCAAGATTTTGCAAGGCCCTACCCTCTTCATCTGTAGCTTGGTAGGAACACTTTTATGAAGCCTTTTTTATTCAAATGGATCATTACATAGTCACCAACAACAAACTAAACATTTTTCCTTTTTTCATCCACTTTGTCATTGAGTTTTTGAGTGTTATCTTGGATGGTCTTTCTGACTTGCTGTTTAATCTCTTTCATAGTTTGAAAAATATCTTTAGCTTGTCAAAATCTCTGATCTATATACCCAAGATACCATAACTCACATACACCCCTTGGATCCATTCAATAAAATATCTCAAAAGGATTATTTCTAGTGGTCGTATTCTTGCTATCATTATAGGCATACTCTGCTTGTGAAATCATAACATCCCAACTTTGACCATATTCCTTAGTTAAGCACCTTAGAAGGTTTCCTAAGGTCCTATCAACCATTTTATCTTGACCATGAGTTTGGGGATGGTAAGCTAAACCAAATGACATATTTGTACCAAGCTTTTTCCATAATGTTTTCCAAAAATGGCTCATAAATTTAACATCCCCATCTAAAACAATGCTTAATGGGAGTCCATGCATCCATACAACCTCCTTGAAAAATAATTGTGCAATGTGACTAGCATTATTAGTTCTCCTCATAGAATGAAATGCCTTATTTTCCTAAATCTATCAACAACAACATAAATGTTATCATACCCTTGCTTGGTTTTTAGTAAACCTACAACAATGCCCATACTTACACAATCCCATGGCCCATTTGGAATTTATAAAGGCTAATATAAACCTACATTGATGATTCCTCCTTTGGCTTTCATGCACACCATGCACTACTCCACATACTTGGTTACATCCCTTGCTAGTTTTGGCCAATAGTAGAACCTTTGCACTAGTTCTATCATTTTGTTGGTATCAAAATGACCAGTTAGGTTGCCATTATGATTCTCTTGTATTAGGTTCTCTCCCATGGAACCCCTTGGTACACACAACTGATTACCCTTGAATAACATGCAATTTTTCAAGGTATATTCTAAATATTTTCTATAAAAATGATTCTCAAAATCCGTGCATACCTTGTAGGCTTCAGCAAAGTCCTCATCTTGTTTGTAGAGATTCTGAAAACTCTTTATTCCAATACTTTGGAGTTGAATCTCTTGGACTATCATAATCCTCCTACTTAGTACATCTGCCACTTTGTTCAATTATCACTTCTTATGCTTGATTGTGAAGGTAAAGACCTAAAAATACTCCATCCACTTCAAGTCCTTATTGATCAGCTTCCCTTGAGTTTTTATGTAGCTAAGAGCTTGATTTTATGTAAACACAAAAAATTCCTTGGGCAACAAATAATGTATCTACTTCCTAAGACACTGAACTAAGGGATATAGCTCTAAGTCATAGGATGAATACTTCTTCTTGGCCTAATTAAGCTTCTCACTATAAAAAGACACCAATATACCTTATTCACTCAAAACACCACCTACTACTAAGCCACTTGCATCACATTCTAAGGTGAAAATTTTATCAAAACTAACCAATTGTAGGATAGGTTGAGTGGCTACTTGTTTCTTCAACATTTCAAAGGATTGTTCAACTTCTAAAGTCCACTTAGACTTGACTCCACGCTTTATGGTATCAAATAAAGGTGCACAAATACAATAGAGATTCCTAATGAATTTCCTTTAGAATTGAAACAAACCATGGAAACTTCTTACCATAGTAGATGTGGTAGGTGGTGGCCAATCTTGTATAGAAACAACCTTCTCCTTGTCCATCTTTAATGTGCCTTGAGACACCACAAATCCTAGGTACACAAGTTCCTCCTTAAAGAAGTCACACTTCTCAAGATTTATGGCTAGCTCCTCCTCATGAAGCCTCTTTAAAACTTCCTTAACCTACTTCATCTACTCTTCTCTAGTCTTGTTGAAGACAAGTTTATCATCTAGATAAACCACTACAAATTTGCCTATGAAATCCTTGAGCACTTCACTTATGGTCCTCATGAATTTTCTAGGAGAATTGGAAAGACTAAATGACATTACAAGTCTTTCATAAAGACCATCAGTAGTCTTAAATGTTGTTTTCCATTCATCTCCCTCCTTTATCCTTATTTGGTGATAACCATTCTTCAAGTCCAACTTAGTGAATTATTTAGTGCCTCCAAGACAATCCATAAGGTCTTCAATCCTAGGTATGGGAAACCTATACTTGATTGTAATCCTATTTATGGTTCTTGAATCTATACATAATCTTCATTTACCTCCTTTTTTAGATGCCAACACAATAGGAACTACACATGGGCTTATGCTCTTTTGTATCAAACCTTGATCCATCAATTCTTGGACATGTCTTTCCACTTCTAAGTTTTGATCTAGAGTCAACTTCTATGCTTCTTTATTAGGTAAAGAAGCACTGAGAAAAAAGCCAATTTGATGACTAATAGCTCTCCTAGGAGGTAGAGTAGCTAGAGTACCATCACTCACTATATCCTTGTACTTTTCAACCAAACTTTGGACTTCAATTGGTAAGGATTCCTTGGCTAAATTCTCCATTGCCTCAAACTTCAAAGCTACTACAAAACTTTGATATTCCTCATTCTTGAGGTCTTTAACAAACTCTTTCCCACTACAAAATAGCACATTAGGAACTTTTTCTTGTGTTTCCTCCCCTTCCAATAAGGACTGAATTTTCAATGTCTTTCCTCCTTTCTTAAAATTTATGGCATTTTCCCTACCATCATACACAACTTCTCTATCAAATTTCCAAGGCTACCTAGCAAAATATGACAAACATGCATAGGAAAAACATCACACAACAATTTTTCCTTGTATCCTACCATGGAGAATTCCACCCAACCTTGCTCATTCACCAAGATTCTTTGTGCCTTGTTGAGCCAAGTAGCCTTGTAAGGATTTGCCTGATGTATCTTCTAAAATTTCAACTTAGTAAAAACCTCCTTTCCTATTACATTATCAGTAGAACTGGAATCAACCACTACTTTGCATACTTTTCCTAGGATTTTGCATTTTATTCTAAACAATACCCTCCTTTGTTTAGGTTCATCAGGAGCTGGTTGTTTAATCAACACTCTCCTAAACATGAGCTTCTCAGCTTTTTAAAACTCAATGTTCTCTACATTAGATTCTTTTCTTCAATACTCTTCCACATATGCCATTCTTTTGTCCTAATTTGAGGAAGAAGGCTTTTCTAGGCATTTGGAGGATGTATGACCCAAGTGACCACAATTGTAATATTTTGTACTTACAAAGTATGAATTGGATTTTCTTGATCCTCTCCCTTTATTGTAACCACCTCGTAAGGAGTTATCACTAGCTTGCTCTGTGAACTTTATTTCACCTTTATTCTTCTACTTACTACCTCTACCCTAGTAGCCTCCTCTTTTCCCTCTTTGATTTCTTTGCTTGCCTCTATCCTTGAAGTTAGAATCTCCTTTCCTTTTTCCAATTTTTTCTACCTTTAATGATATCTTTAATGGCATCTTTGAACTATGGTAGGTGCCCACAAACTGAGCTCCTCTTAGATATTCCACTTCAAGCCACCTAGATACCTTACCACTTTGATTGCCTCATCTTCTTGTTGCTTGGATCTCATACATAAGCACTAAAATTCTTCACTATGAGAGGTCACATCTAGGTCTATTTGTTTTAATCCTTTCCTTCTCTTGTGGAGCTAAATTTCAAATTCTTCAGGCAGGAAGTTCTCCTTTACATTACTGACCATAGTCTTCCAATTAGCTATAGGAGTCTTAGCCATGTTGATTATTTAATCTTTTACATATTCTGACCATGTTAGAGTTGAGACTCTAAGCCTTGACTTAGAAACTTTAATGTGTTGTACCTCTAATACCCCCTCACACTTAAAATGGTTCTCCATGCCATCTATTTAGTCCATGACTACATCTACGTCCATCTTTCCAATGAAAAGTGGTACACCTTCCAAAGATTTTCCTCCTAGGGATTTTATAGCCTTTAGGAAGTGCTCTTCATTCAAGATATGGTTAGTTTTATGGAATACATCCTCCTCTACTACCTCTTTACCCTTCTCAAATTCTTCTTCTTCATTTCTCTTGGCTACATCAGCAAATGCATCTAGTTTCACCCTCACCTCTGGTAGGTATTCTTCAAGAAATCTATTCTTCTACCTTTGTTCATCAACTTCATTTTCTATTTCTACATCTATCACAATTTTGGTTTCACCTACAGACTCTCCAGTAGCTATAGACATCCACCAACTATTTCCAAATCTTTAACTTTCTCTAGTACCACTTTGATGTGACAACCAATCTTGCTAACAAACCCTAAGCTCTCTAGCATCTTCTCAGGTCTACCACCTAATCAAATAGGACTTCTTTCACACCCTATGCCTCTAAGAATTCAATCAAAGATATCTCATTTCTTCAATTGATGCACATCAACAGGTTAGTACAAGATTGCTCAATATTCCACAAACACACAAATAACCCCAATACTCCTTGGACCTTTCCATTTGGTCAAATGAATACCTAGTCATGCCTTAGGTTATTCATCATCATTGTACACCCATAACAAGTGCAAAACCCTATTTGAATATCAATCCACAAATCAATTTGTACTTAGTTACTTGAAAAAAGGCTACAAGAATTAGCCCTCCAAATGTACTAAAACTGAGGTATTTTGGAAAATAACTTAATAACAACCCAAAAATAATCACCTTTCTGGAAACCCTTTTTGGAGTACTTGAAGATTTTGTAACTCTTAAGCACCTAACTTTTTTGTATAGCCCAAGCACAATTTTAGGCTTAAGTTGAGGGTTTCAAGGATTCTGGTGTTGTTTAGATTTTAAACCTCCTAAAATTCCTTACCAAGACTCCTCCTTTTGGATTAGATTTGGCCCTCACCATATAATTACACACCACATTCTTGGATTGAAGAATTAGACCTTTCAATCCACTCCAAATAGATTTGTGATCCCTAACCAAATATGGTTTGCTTACCTAGGGCATCAAGCTAAAAATTCCTTCCTTTCTTCCCATGGGATCTTCTTTTCTATGCATAATTTACAATGAGTCTAGTTCAAAATCCCAAGAGGCCATACATTTCATACGGTGGGAAATGGACCTAAGATTCCATTTTGTGTTGGCTACCTAGTTCAAAACAACAACCTACTAACTTACAAGATAATTTATTTGAACACACAAAACTATCTAAAATAACACATAAACTAAAAAAGGTAATGAATTACAACCTCCAATAACACTTCTGACTCAGAAAACCTTAAGCCTAATCCATGTAGGCATGAAAATAACACTCAAAATAAGAAATTGTTGTAATAATGAAAAATGTTGACTACATTCCATACAATGTCATTTCTCCTTCTTCCAACCTCTTGAGAAAGTTGAGTTTGACCTTATATAGGATTGGAATGTAAATTTTCAGCTAATTTAAGTGGTTGAAGGGCTTCTACAAAAAAGTTTCTCTTTTTTCATAAAAGTTGCAAAAGTTGTCAATGACAACTTTGCAAGAAATGAGCAATTTTTGCAATTTTGCAAATTTTCTACCCAAAATTTCTCTACTTGATAGAAAAATTTCCAAAAGGCCTAACATGGATTCAAAACACCTAATGAGGACCCTAAAACATTTTATTACCCTATTTTTCTCTCAAAACCCAAAATTCTCTATGGAGCCAAATGAGCACTTTTTGAGCAATTAGCAGAAGTATTGCTTTATGGGACTCTTCAAACCTATTTAACCTCACCTAAGAACCAATTTGATCCTATTATTACTTTGGTGATGTGGCTAGTATCACTACAAAAAATAAAACTAAAGAAGCCCTAGGTCTACCCTTTAGCCTACCTAAGTGCTCCTGCACCACTTTTGAACGATAAAATTCTTACCATAGAGAATTTAATGAAGAAAGGTATGTGTCTTGTCACTAGGTGTTATCTTTGAAAGGAATAAGAAGAGTAATCTAATGATTTGACTATTCATTTTTCTTCTACTAGAAGGTGTTGGGAAAGGATCTATAGAATGTTGGATATGGATTGGGTTTTCCTTCTCAGTATTCAAGAGTTATTCCTATCATGGAAGTCTCATTCTTGAAATACCTTGATTATGAAGTTATGGGAGTTCATCCTCCCATTTATCAGTTGTGGTGTGTGGAAGGAAATAAATGATAGTGTGTTTAGAAAGAGGAGACTGATTTTGTTCAGATATTTCATAAGATTAAGCATATGGTGATTGAGAATATTTTGATTTTTGGGAAAGGTCATGAACCTCAAAATGAATGGGAAGGTAAAGTGATTCAAAATTAGAATTTGGAAGGTTTAACCATCTCTTAGAATGATAATAATCTTAGGAATTGGGCTTGGTGGGATTATCCACCATAGGGCTAGTATAAGATTAATTTTGATGAGGGCTCAAAGGGCAACCCAAGGGTTGTAGGTTGTGGTGTCATTATTAGAAATATGAATGGAGATATTTTGGGTATTATGGCTAATCCTATCGAGGGAAAACTAACCATGTTGTGGAAGCTAGAATTTCTCTCCATCACCTTTATTTTCCAAGAGTATGAATTTGAATAAAATTTGGCTTGAAGGGTATTCTCTTAATATTATTAATTATCTTAGAAAAATTATTAATCCCTCTTGGACTATCCATAATATTATATGCAAGGCTATTAATCTTATTAATTCTTTTGAGGATTGTTTTATCACTCACAACTAAAGAGAAACAAATCAAGTTGTTGAATGGGTTGTGAATGTGGCATGCAATAGTCATGCAAAGATTATTTGGAATCATGGTGACTATTGGAAATATAAGAGGGGTAACTGAGAGGGGAGGGGTGAATCAGTTACTACTAAAATAAATCTTATATCCCTTAGATGTCAGATAAAATTTAGAATGATAAAATTGATTACTACTAAGACTCAGCAAGAATATAGAAATTGTTGTAACTCAATAAATGTAGAGTGTGTATTACTTTAGCAGATCTTAAGATGTTATTAGTAATTACTTGCAAGCATGAAAGAAATAACTTGAGCACATAAGAGACCATGATTTAACATGGAAACCCAATTTAAGAAAAAACACCAAATGTAAATAGTTTTTGTTTTTCTCTCTTCTAAAGTGAGCCATGTTAAGAGCCAACCTTGTTAAAGGTTACAAAACACATTGTTAGGTGTTACCTTGTTAAAGGATTTAATCACCCTATTAAGAGTGGCATTGCAAGAGGTCTTGTACCTTGTTAGAGGATTCACAAATGACTATTAAACCAACTCTATTAGGAAATTTTAGTTCACTACTACAATGGTTAGAGAGTAACAATGAAATGACATGATTGTTATGTAACTAAATTGTTGATTACAGATCTCTATTCTAGTTCAAACTTTATCCTTCTTGATGAATAACACTTTTATGCTCCACAAGGATACCTATTAATCCTTCAAGTTCACTTCATGTCTTCTTATCTCTTTCAACTCATTCAACTTGCATATCACACTCTTTGAAATCACAACTTGACGTTTTACTTATGCCTTCCAAATTTGTAAGTCATCTCAAATACAAATTAGAATAACCAATATTCATTATCATAGTCAACTATAATCAATAGGTAAAATAATTAAGATTTACATGCCAAAATAAGAAAATCATTTGGTAGCCAACTCAACTTGGTAGAATCTGATTCTGAAGCGATATCTTGTGTTAACCAACAAAAGCTTAGTTAACATTGCAAACTTACAAAATCCCTCTAGTAATCAAGTGAACTTGGTTAATAATAACTCTATTCAACTTTCCCTTCCTTAACTGAGTGAGCTCGATTAAAAATCTCTTTAGCATAACTTCCTTTGATGCTTGAGTGAGCTCTATAGATACTGCCTTCTATACAGAGTAAACTTAGGAATGCTCGATAGACTAGGAAAACTATCTTCATTGACCAAGTGACCTCAACATGCATAGACTACTAATTGATATGAAATTTGTGTAACATCAAAGACAATACACAATTAATCAATTATATCCAATAATCTCCCTCTTTGGCATTGATGGCAACACATGTCATAACACAATGAAATTTTGAGAACTAGACTCCCTCTATTAGAAAGTTTATCCCTCTTTGACTTTATACAAAAAAAATTCTCCCATAGTATTCTCCCTCCATGAAGGAACTACTTAGCTTCTACCTCTACAAAATTTCAAAAAAATAAAATGATAGTAAACTTCTCCCTCTTTGACAACACATGCTAAAGACCATTATGATTAGTATCAATGTACCATGAGTACAGGTTCATCTACAATATGTTCTTGTCAATACTACATCAACTGATTGATCTTCAACTTGGTTCCTATTGATGCATCACTAAACTTTATTTAGTGAGCATCAGATAGGGGAATGATCCCTAGCTTACCTCTTAGAACACAAAAATGCATCCTTAGGTAATGGCTTGGTGAATATATCTACAATTTGTTCTTTTGTATGCACATATTCCAACTTGATTTCTTTTTCATGTACTAATTCTCTTATAAAGTGATATTTTATAATTATGTGCTTTGTTTTGGAGTGCATCACTAGATTCTTTGATATGTTGATTGCACTGTGTTGTCACAATACATGACTATTGACTCTTTGATTTCAACCTTCATTCCTTCCAACAACTATCTGGACCAAACAATGTTAGAGAAATTCACTGCTGCTACATATTCTGCTTTTACTATGGATTGAGATGTGCAATTTTTCTTCTTTCTTGTCCAAGATACTAGCCTTTTACCAAGAAAAATGCTCCACCAATAATGCTTTTTCTTTCATCAAGATTTATTGCCCAATCAGCATCAGTAAATACTTCTAGGTCAAGGTTCCCTCCAAGTTTGTACCATAAGCCATAGTCTTCAGTACCTTTCAAATATCTCAAGATTCTTTTTATTGCCATCATGTGGCTTTCTCTAGGTTTTTCTAAGAATCTTGACACTATCCCAACTACTAAGGCAATATCACGCCTTGTATGTACCACATAGTATAATTTCCCAATCATTGATCTGTATAAGGTCTGATCTACTTCTTTGGAATCATCATCTTTGGTAAGCTTAAGTCTAGTACACATGGGGTTCCAACTAGTTTTGAATTCTCTATTCCAAACTTATTGAGTATCTCTTTGATATACTTAGATTGAGTGATATAGATACCATTTATGTTCTACTGTATCTACAATCCAACAAAGAATTTTATTTCACCATACATGGATATTTCAAATTCTTTATTCATTTGTTCTAAAAATGCTTTGCATAAGTCATCATTTCCTATGAATAGTGCATCATCCTCAAATATTTCTACCAACACAATCTTCTTATTTGGTCCTTCCTTGATGTACAAACTATTGTTATCATTTGTTCTTTGAAAATCAATATGTATCAAATAGTTATGTTGTCTTTCATACCAAGTTTTATGAGCCATTTTTAGACCATATCAGGCTTTGTGTAATTTGTAGAGCATGTCACTTTTGTCTAGATCAACAAAAAATTATGGTTGCTCAATGTAGACTTCCTCATCAAGAATTTCATTCAAGAATGTAGATTTAACATCCATCTGATATATTTTGAATCGTTTGTGAGCTGCATAAGCCAGTAAAATCCTAACACCTTCTAATCTTGCAATAGGGGAAAAATTTTCTCCGTAATCAATACCTTCTTCTTGAGAATAGCCTTTAAATGACAACTTTGCTTTGTTTCTTGACATTTTTCCATCTTCATTCAACTTATTTCTAAATACCCATTTTGTACCAATCACATTTTTATCTTTGGGCCTAGGTACAAGAGTCCACATTTTATTCTTTTCTATTTTTTCTATTTCTTCATTCATATCATTAATCCAACTTTCATTTTCTAGTACATCTTTAACACTTCTAGGTTCAAATTTAGCAAGTAAACATATACCTTTTAGTTTTCTTCTTGTTATTGATCAATTTGATTTGTCTCCAATGATCTGATGATGGCTTCTGACATATTTAGCCAATACAGGTTCTTTGATTTTTGAATGAATTGTACCATCTTCATTCTGAATCTTAGCTTTAGGCTTGGGTCCTTCTATCTATGGCTCGAGTTATTTAGACTCAATATGCACTAACTCGGTAGCCTCTAAATGTGACTTGGGTCCCTGTGACTCAGTTTGCACTTCCTGCAACTCAGTTACTGATCGAGACTTGGAGAGGTTGGGAGATGAAGTCTCCTTTTTGTCAAATGTGTTTGGCAATGTATCAAGTTCATAGTAGACAAATCTTATGTAATCTTCTGGCTCCTATTTTCTTTCTTTACTCTTTTCTGCAAACTCCTCAATTCTCACATGTGTACTTTCTATGATTTTGTGAGTGGACAAATTCAGACTTTTGTATGCTTTACTTCTATAGGAATATCCTAGAGATATACCTTCATCACCTTTTACATCAAATTTGCAATTTCTAGATTCTTTCAAGTAACTTACATTGGGTTTGTAGCCATACCATAGTTCATAGGGAGTTTTGTTTGAGTCCTTCTTTAACTAAACTGAATTCAGAGTATGAATTGTAGTGATGATAGCTTCCTTCCAATATTTTATAGCAACATTCTTCTCAATCATTAATGTCCTTGCATAATCCATGATGGATCTATTTCTTCTTTTAGCTATTCCATTTTGTTCAGGAGTACCAAGGGCTAATACTTGTCTTTCAATTCCCGTTTCAATGTAGAAACTATTGAATTTATTTGAGATGAATTCATCACCTCTATCTGATCTTAAGCATTTCAATCTTTTTCTAGTTTCTTTTTCTACTTTAGCTAGATACCATTTGAATTTCTCAAAATCTTTTGATTTTTCTTTCAGATACATAACAATCGTCATTCTAGAATAATCGTCAACAAAAGGAATGAAAAGTTTTTCTCCACTATAAGTTTCTATACCAATGGGTCCACATAAATTAGTATGCACAATTTCCAAGACATCTTCTAACTAATAGTTTTTTCTCTTAAAACTAGTCTTTCCCATTTTACCAATTTGGCAATTTTTGCATAATCCAACATCAGGTTTCTTCAAACTAGGAAGACCTCTTACTCTTTTGAGTTTCCTGATCTTGACCATATTATTAAAGTTTACATGAAATAGTCTTTTGTGCCATAGCCAACTTTCTTCTACTTGAGCAATTAATCATGAACAATCACTAAGATCAAGATAAAATAGGTTACTTTTTGTTTGCCTACCTGATCCAATCAAATTTCCTTAGTCATTTAGTAATCTTTTCTTGTCATTCATGAATTCTACCTTGAATCCAATGTTGTTCAACTATGCCACACTCAGTAAATTATGTTTTAGTCCTTCAACCCAATAGGCATTGTCACATACAAGTTCATTGGTTAATGAGATACGACCTTTTTCTTTTATGCAACAAAGTTCATTGTTTCCAAACCTTACACTATCTCCATCATAGTATTCAAAATGTTCAAACTTAGTTTTTTCTCTAGTCATATGGTGAGAACATCCACTATATATGACCCATGTGTCATTTTTTCTAACATGAGATACAAGTGCCATCTTATCTTCTTCTTCATTAAATTCATCTTTTACAGTAATACACTCTATTTCATCTTAACTGTTATTAGAATCTTTAGCCATAAAATAAGTGTTCTTACCTTTGTCCTTGTAGGATTTGTGACCTTTCAATTCGTTATTACCTTTGTACATGTGGCTTTTCTTCTCTTCCTTGCTATCTTTGTTTAGACACCTAGCAACAATTTGACCAATTTTTTCAAAAGAAAAATAGATTAGAGAGATTTCAACTTTGTACTTTCCTCTACTCCTGGAATATTTCTTTGCAAGTAGAGCTTCAACAATTTTAAGATCAGTATGAGAACTTTCTTCAGTTTCTTCCTCACTTTTTGATTGATTATCTTTTATTTTCTTTCCCTTTTCTTTGAGTGAGATTTTAGCTTCAAATGCAAACTCAAAATTTTTGGAAGCATGAACATAGTTGTCAAAGTTGTCTAGTTCAAAAGCTATCAATCTTCCTACTAGGGCATCCAAGCCTATCTTGTTATTTGGATCATATCTCTTTTCTTGAATAGTAGATACTCTAATTGCATAGATGGGAAGCAAAGTTTTGAGTATTTTACTTACAATAATTTCTTCTTTGATTTCTCCTCCAAATGATTTGATTGCACTAACACTAGCCTTGCTTCTTTCCACATATTTTCCAACATTTTCATCTTCTCTCATTCTCATTTGATCAAATTGTCCTCTAAGGCTTTCTACTTTGGCTCTTCTTACATTTTCATCTCCTCCATATATTTCTCTCTATTTTTGCCACATATCAAAAGAAGTTTTACAATATTTGACCTCATCAAATTCATCATAACTGAGAGCTTATGCAACATCAATCATCATGATGTTATGGTTCTTCTTCTCAGAAATATCTTCAACTGATAATTTTCTAGTGGGAGTTTTAATTTCTTCATCAAGATATTTGCATCTTGAATCACTAATGGTAGCTAGATGAAGCCTCATAAGTCCTTTCCATGCTGCAAAATTGTCTCTATTCAGCTTTGGAATCTCTCTCTTGTAAGACATCCTAATCTATAACTTATGTCCTTAAAACCTTTCCTGCAAGCACCAGAAGATCTAATAACAATTGTTGAAAATATAAGAGGAGGAAATGAGAGAGGAGGGGTGAATCAGTTACTACTAAAATAAATCTTAGATCCCTTGGATGTTGAATAAAATTCATACTAATAAAGTTGATTACTGTTGATGCTCAGTAAGAATACAAAAATTGTTGTAACTTGGTAAATGCAAAGTGTGTATTACTTTAGTAGATCTCAAGAAATTATCTGTTTTTACTTGCAAGTGTGAAAGAAATAACTTGAACACATAAGACACTAGGATTTAATGTGGAAACTCAATTTAGGAAAAAACATCAAATGTAACTAGTTACTATTTTTCACTCTTCTAAAGTGTGTTCAAAATCTAACTGAAAAGATCATGGTTGAAGATCTAAGACGGAGATTGTTGTTAAAAGAATGTTTTCAATCATTGTTTTGGCATTGATGTCAAACCTGCTATTTTTAGGAATGACAATTTCTTATAAGATCCAAGTACTATCACTTAGTTGATTAATGAAGAGGATTTGATCAACAAGATGTAACAAAAGCACCTGAGGGAAAGGTTGAGTTATGGTTTTGTAATGAAGTACAAGGATCAGTTAAGACAATGGTTAAATGATGTATTGGTTAAATATTCAAAGACATTGAGGTTGGACACACTTAGAAATATTAGAAGTATAATTTGTAACAAGGTTGACTACAAAGCTTAAACTAAGTTCATTAGTGGGTGTTGAGCAAGCTAGTTGAAGCCAAGCAAATTCTCAGTTGGAGCCAAGCAGATGCAAAATCTAGTTTGTGCTAAGTGAAGCTCAAGTGTCAAGAAAAGTAATAGGTGTCAAGCATCAAAAAATATTAGTAGGTTCCAAGTGAACTTCAAGTGTCAAGCATCAATAAAACACAGTTGGTGCCGAGTAACATAGTATGCACCGAGCACCAAAATTTCAATACTGCCAAGCTGCTGCATTATTGAAAATGATGAAAATTTTCCAAATCTAAGCCAACAAAGTTGTTACCTTGAATCTTGTTAACGAGTTGGAAGATAAGGATGATGATCTGGTGGTACATAATTGTATGTAAATTATTTTTTAGTGAATTCAAGATGATTCTTTATGATGTTTCTAGAAAAAACATAATATGGGTTAGATTCAATGAATCCTACTTAATCCATATGAATTAAAATTAAAAGAGGAAAGAATCGAGGAGAAAAGGAACTCCAAGACTTTTATTTAAGGAGTTACAAACCAAGAAGTAAGATCTGTTGGTGTGCCAAATTTCAAAGTGGTTAGAAGGGTGTTAAGGAGAAGGCATCTATGAGGGTACACTAAGCATGAAGACTCATGAAGACTAAGCTTGAAAGGAGGGAAAGCTATCAAGAGTTATAGAGATTAAAAGCCAGGCAATGATATGAGCTAAGAAGTGATCTGAGATCTACAAGTTGAGTTGTATTCTGTAATCAGGTCTAAACCCCTTATTGTTACTCTCTAGCAATTGTATAAGTTAGGGTAGAAGAAAATCCTATGGACTTTGGTTTAAGAGCCATTTGTAAATCCTTTAACAGGGTGCCATATCAAGTGAATGTTCTAAATTCCTCTAACCAAGCCCACTTCTAACAGGGTGGTTAAATCCTTTAACCAAGTCACATTTAATAGTGTTTTGTAAGACTTTAATAGGGTAGGCTTTTCATAGGGCATCACTTCAGAAGAGTGAGAATTGAGTAGCATGTTACTAGTCATTTTTACCAAATTGGATTTCCACATAAATCATTGTGTTATGTGTTGATTTTTTTATGTTTTATGCTTGCATGTTGATTAACAATAACTTGCCAAATAGGAAATTTAAAGCTTGGATGAATAAATAGTTTGATGGGCACACTTTACTTGATGAAAGTTTGAACTGGATATGTTGGACATTGAATAACTAATTCACCCCCCTACTCTCAATTACTCTAAAACATTTCTAACAATTGGTATCAGAGGTAGCTTCTGATTTAGTTTCAAGGTACTAGAAATTGGAAGATCAAGATGTCCAAGAGAGAAGTTCCCAAGCTCAATAAAGACAACTTTGTTGCATGGCAGAGTCTGATGAAACTACACCTTGGATCAATAGGTGATTATGCAAAAGCCTCAATTAGAAAAGAACATGTAGGCCCAGCTGGACCTCTTACTATAGATGATTTGAACAAAAGGAATAAGCAGAATTAGGTAATGCTAGAGATTGCCTATACACTCAGTTATGCTGAATTTGATTATATCAAAGAATGTAACACTGCATTCAAGATGTGGAAAGCCCTATTAGATGTCTATGGAGGATATTAGAATGTTCAAAGAGAAAAGAGAGAAAAACTTAGAGGAAAGTTTGATGAGATGAAAATGGAGGAAGGTGAAAATGTTGCTCAATATGGATCCAAAATGAAAGAAGTGGTATGTGTAATAAGAAGTTTAGGAGGTTAGTTAGAAGAAGAGACTATCAATAGAAAATACTTGAGAACCTTACTTCCTACCTATGCTATTAGAGTTTCAGGCATCCAAGAGCTAAGGTGTGTACATGGAAACATACTAACCTTTGAAGGAATTGTAGGAAGACTTACGACATTTGAATTGTCAAAATTTGATAACTACAGTCCAAAGAACCTTGAATTTTCTTTCAAGGCCAAGTTGAAGTTAAAATACACTAAGGAGGTGACATCAAATAAGAAGAGAAGAAAAGGAAAACATGCATCCAGTGATAGGAGCATAGATGAGGAAGATGTGGAATAGTTGGAAGCACTACTAGCTAAAAATTCCATAGAGGCAAAGGTAAATTCAAGGGTAAGTTGTCTATCATTTGTTTTAATTGTAATGAAGTAGGTCATATTGTTGTAAGATGTACACAGAAGAAGATGATAGTAGAGATTACAAGGACAAAGGCAAAAGATGCTACATTAATGAAGAAGATTATAATGAGAATGATGATGAAGTAGTCTATGTGGCCATGAAGGATGATTCAGATGAAGATGAGACTAAAACACTAGTGACTTGTGTGAACAAGAATGAAAAGTGGATCATAGACAATGGATGTTCACATCACATGATAGGAGACAAAAGTAAGCTCATTACCTTTACTCAATATGATTGAAATAGTGTTAGATTTGGTAATGATGATCCATGTCAAATCAAAGGAAAAGGCTCAATTAAACTTATAGAGAAATTTCATGTGATAATGCATATTATGTTGAAGGACTAAACTACAATTTGTTGAGTGTATCACAGTTAGGCAATGTAGGTTGCAAAGTAGAGTTTGGAAAGAAAACTACCAAAATCTATGATACTGATGGAAATCTCATAGGAAAAGATGAACAAACTAGGAGTAATATATTTTATCTAGATCTAGAGGATGTATCTTGTCTTATTGTTAGACCTGATGATGTATGGTTATGGCATAAAAGGTTGCGGCATGTTAACTCTGACAATCTGATTAGCATCAGCAAAAAGAAGAAAGCTAGAGGTCTGCTTAAACTTAAGAAGCCTGAAAACATAATGTGTAAACAATGTCAACTAGGGAAGATGACTAAATCTAGTTTCAAAAGCAAAACATACACTTCCAAAGAAGTACTAGAGCTAGTTCATATAGACTTATGTGGTCCAATAGAAGTGCAGAGTTACCTAGGAGATAGATACATAATGCTATTTGTAGATTTCTATTCCAAGATGATGACTGCTATGCTCTTGAAGAAAAAATCTAATGCATTTCAAATGTTCAAGTGGTATTTGGCCAAAGTTGAGAAAAAAATAGGTAGGATTCTGAAATGCCTAAGATCAAACAAAGGAGGAGATTTTTCATCAAAAGAATTTGAGACATTCTATAATGACAAAGGTATCGAAAGACAAACATTATCACCAAGAACTCCACCTCAAAATGGTATTGCTAAAAGAAGGAACAAAATAGTAATAGATTGTGCTAGAACCTTGATGATGGAGAAAAATATTGCTCTAAGGTACTAGAGAGAAGCTATAAGCACTACTATTTATGCCCTAAATAGAGTCGAAGTCAAGATAGGTACAAATGCAACAAATTTTGAACTATGGTATGGACACTCACCAAATGTAAAACATTTTAAAGTCCTTGGTTGTAAATGTTATATTCTTAAAGATACTAGAAATGGAAAGTTTGATGCAAAAAGTGATGAAGGCATATTCCTTGGACACTCCACTAGAAGCAAAGCATATAAATGTTTGAACACTAACACTAACAAGATTGTGGAGAGTGCAAATGTGAATTTTGATGAGCATGCAGAAGTCCAAGTTGATGAGTCCAAGAAATTAGAGGATTATAGATCCTTTGTATACTTCTATGAAGGAATGAATGTTGAAGATAATACTACCAATCAAGTTGGGAATCAACAACAAATTTTAGTATCAGTTGAGTCACAGCCAATGAATGCCAAGCTGTATTCAGAAGCTAAGTTGTAGAATGATGAAAATGCACATTCTGACTCTAAAAATAGTATACGTGAAAGAAATGATGAAGAACTAGATGAAAAAGAACAAAATGACTCTAAAGCTAAAGGATCAAACGTAGAAATAAGGACAGAACCAAGATTAGCCAAGTTTACAGATCAAATCTTTGGTGACAAGGATGCAAGACCAATGATAAGGAATAGACTAAGAAATGAATCATGTCTACTAAGCAAGGTTGAGCCCAAAATAGTGAAAAATGCACTACAAAATGATGATTGGTATAAAGCTATGGAAGAAGAGATAGATTAGATTGAGAAGAACAAAACCTGGACCCTAGTTCCTAGACTAGCTAAGAAGAATGTAATTGGTACCAAACAGGTGTTTAGGAACAAACTTAATGAGAATGGTGAGATAACAAGAAACAAAGCCAGACTAGTTTGCAAAGGCTATACACAAGAAGGACTAGATTATAGGGAAACTTTTTCCCCTATTACAAGAATGGAAGGAGTAAGAATATTACTTGCATATGCTACTTACAAAGGTTTCAAATTGTACCAAATGGATGTAAAGTTTTCTTTTTTGAATGGTGTATTGGAAGAGGAAGTTTACGTTGAAAAGCTTGAGGGATTTGTTGATGACAACAACAAGGATATGGTTTGCAAACTACATAAGGAACTTTATTGTTTAAAGCAAACACCTAGAGCATGGTATGAGAGGCTACACAAATATCTTGTGAAGATAGGATTTGAGACAATAGATGACAAAAACAACTTGTACATCAAGGCAGAAAAAGGTAAAGATATTTTGATATTTGAAATCTTTGTTGATGATATAATATTTGGGGGAAAAAATGTTCTATGCAAAGATTTTGCTGATCAAATGAAGCATGAGTTTGAAATGTCAATGTTTGGAGAAATAAAATTCTTTATGGGATTGCAAGTACATCAATTGGAGCATGGCATATTTGTGAGCCAATCAAAATACATTAAGGAGATACTCAAAAAATTTGGATTGGAAGACTCAAAACCAATTAGTACACCAATGGCAATAGGACATAAGTTATCAAAGAATGATGAGTCAGCTAAACTGAATGAAATATTGTATAGATCAATGATTGGAAAGCTGCAATATGTTGTACATAGTAGACTAGACATTGCATTAGCTATTGAAATAGTGGCAAAATTTTTTACAAATCCAAGAGCAAATCATCTGATGGTAGTATAGAGAATACTAAGGTACCTAAAAGAAACTGATGACTTTGGTTTATACTACAAAAGAAGTGAAAAGTTTGAACTAAGAGCCTACACTGATGCAAATTGGGGAGGTAATATTGATGATAGAAAAAGCACCAATGGAGGAGCACTTTCTTGGTAAAATGATTGATTACATGGACCAAAAAAAAGAAAAGTTGTACCTCATAGTCCACTGTAGAAGCTGAATATGTTGCAGCTGCTATCTATTGCACCAAAATTGTATGGATCAAACATTTGTTACAAGGAATGAACAAAGAAGTGAAGAAGCCTATGATACTTTATTTTGATAATACAAGTGCTATCAATATATCAAAGAACCTTGTAATGCATGCTAAGACCAAGCATATTGCAATCAAGTATGACTATGTAAGAGAATTGGTGGAAGACAAACAAGTGAAGATGGAATATGTTAGCTCAAAGGAATAGATTGCTGATATTTTCACAAAAGCACTACCTAAAGATGCTTTTGAGTATCTTAGAGGTAAGTTAGGGGTGATACCCCTAGCCAAGGCTACTTAAGATAAATCAAGATTTCCCTACATAAAATGAACTAATAGTTGAAATATTACACATTGATGTAGAGGATATTTACTTTAGGAATCATGCCTAAAGTAATTGAAGTGCTGGAATTCCAAATCAGTCACAAGCTAGGTGATAGAGGGAGAAAGTGAAAGAACCTACAAAAGCTACACTTACAAATTAAGATGCTAAAATAGTTTGTCTTTGCCATTATTGTAAAAGAGGGAGAAATAGTAGAAAACTTATCAACAAGTGATGAGAAGATAAAGAATGAAGAAAGAGGGAGAAAATGCAAAAACTAATCAAATGAAATATTAAGGGAGAAATGTCAAGAAACTGATCAACAACATTTGATCAATAGTATGAGGGAGAAGTAGGTAGAAGCTAATCAGAACCAAGAAATATGTAAAAGATGAGCCAATGCAAGAAGGAAGAAAGGAAAGAGAAAGGATATAGTAGCTAAGAGGGAGAAGCAGAATGAAGCAATCAGGATAATAGATCAAGAGAGGAAGAAATTATGTATTCCAATTTTCTTTTTGGCATTTGACTTACTATTCTAACCTAGTTAGAATTTTGATAACTTGGTTAAATAGTTTAGTGTGATGGTTGATGAGTTTTGTTTTCCATCAATGCCAAAGAAGGAGATTGTTGTTAAAAAAAAAAATTCAATAATTGTTTTGTCATTGATGTCAAACATTCTATTTTTTAGAATGACAATTGCTTGTAAGATCCAAGTACTATCACTTAGTTGATTGATGAAGAGGATTTGATCAAAAAGATGTAAAAAAAGCACCTAATGGGAAGGTTGAGTTATGGTTTTGTAATGAAGTACAAGGATTGGTTAAGACAATGGTTAAATGTTGTTGTGGTAACATATTCAAAGACAATGAGGTTGGCCACACTTAGAAACATTAGAAGTATAAGTTGTAACAAGGTTGAATGCAAAGCTTAAACTAAGTTCATCAGTCGGTGCCGAGCAAGCTAGTTGAAGCCAAGCAAATTCTTAGTTGGAGCTTAGCAGGTGCAAAATCTAGTGTGCACCAAGTGAAGTTCAAGTGTTGAGCAAAGTAATAGGTGCCAAGCATTAGAAAATCTTAGTAGGTGCCAAGTGAACTTTAGGTGTTAAGCATCAGTAAAACATAGTTGGTGTCGAGTAACACAGTATGTGCCAAGCACCAAAATTTCAATAGTGCTGAGTTGTTGCATTATTGGAAATGACAAAGATTCACCAAATTTGAGTTGACAAAGTTGTTACCTTGAATTTTTTGAACTAGTTAGAGGATAAGGATGATGAGCTAGTGGTACAAAATTTTATGTAAACTATTTTTGAGTGAATTCAATAGGATTCTTCATGATGTTTCTAGAAGAAACATAATATGGGTTAGATTCAATGAATCCTAACTAATCTATATGAATTGAAATTAAAAGATGGAAGAATCGAGTAGGAAAGGAACTCCAAGACTTCTATTTAAGGAGTCATAGACCAAGAAGCAAGAGCTGATGGTGTGCCAAATTACAAAGTGGTTAGAAGGGTGTCAAGGAGAAGGCATCTAGGAGAAGTAAGAATAGAGTACAAAAACTCTTCTTTGACAAGTGGATAGAGAGAGATGATTGCACTGGTACATTGAGCATGAAGACTCATCAAGACTAAGCTTGAAAGGAGGGTAAGTTGTTAAGAGTTTCCAGGAAATGATATGAGCTGAAAAGTGATCTGAGATCTACAAGTTGAGTTGTATTCTATAATCAAGTATAAACCCCTTATTGTTACTCTTTAGCAATTATATCAGTTAGGGTAGAAGAAAATCCTATGGACTTACGTTTGTCTAATAGCCATTTGTAAATCCTTTAATAACGTGGCATTCCAAGTGAACGTTTTAAAGTCCTCTAACTAGGCCCACTTCTAATAGGGTGGTTAAATCATTTAACCAGGTCACATTTAATAGTGTGTTGTAAGGCTTTAACAGGGCAGGCTTTTCACAGGGCATCACTTCAGAAGAGTGAGAATTGAGTAGCATGTTACTAGTGGTTTTTCCCAAATTGGATTTCCATGTAAATCACTATGTTATGTGTTGATTTGTGTATGTGTAATGCTTACATATTGATTTACAATAACTTACTAAATAGGAAAGTTAAAGCTTAGATGAATGAATCATTTGATGGGCACACTTTACTTGATGAAAAGTTTGAATTGGAGATGTTGGACCTTGAATAACTAATTCTTGCCCCCCCCCCCACCCCTTCTTAGTTTTCTAAAACATTTCTAACAAAGTGAGCCCTATTAGGAGCTAGCATTGTTAAAGGTTACAAAACACACTATTAGGTGTGACCCTATTAAAGGATTTAATCACCCCATTAGGAGTGGCCTTGCAAGAGGTCTTGAAACAATTCAATGGAATTGCCACCTTGTTAGAGAATTTATAAATATTTTTTAAACCAACTCTATTAAGAGATTTTAGTTCATTGCTACAATCATTAGAGAGTAACAATGAAATGACCTGATTGTGATGCAACTAATTTGCTAATTATAGATCTCTCTTCTAGTTCATACTTGATCCTTCTTGATTGAATAACACTTTTCTTCTCCACAAGGATACCTGCTAATCCTTCAAGTTTGCTTCTGCTCTTGTTATCACTTTCAACTCATTCAACTTACTTATACATTCCATATTGTCAAGTTGACTCAAATACAAATTAGAATAACCAATATTCATTACCATAGTTGGCTAGAATCAATAGGTAAAATAATTAAACTTTACATGCCAAAATACAAAAATCCTTTGGTAGCTGATCCAGCTTGGTAGAAACTAATTCTGAAGTGATTTCCTATGTTATCCAATAGAAGCTCGGATATCGCTATGAACTTAAAAAATCCCTTTGGTAACCAAGTGAACTTGGTTAATACTAACCATGTTAAACTTTCCCTTTATTAACTAAGTGAGCTCTATTAACACTCTTTTCTGCATAACCTCCTTTGATTCCCAAGTGAGCTCGGTAGATACTACCTTCTATACAGGGTAAACTTAGGAACAATTGGTAGACTAGGAAAAATGCCTTCACTGACCAAGTGAGCTCGGCATGTACAGACTATCAAACTGATATGACATTTGTGTAACATCAAAGACAACACATAATTAATCAATTTTATCCAACAAGTGACAACATCCCTACTAGTGGTCTATTCTTGATAGAATATGACAAGGTTAGAAGTTTGCAAATAAGCTTTAATAATGATGAACACAAAATTTAGGAATAATTATGATTAGGGTAGGAATGGGCAATTGTGAGCTATGATTATTTTTGAAGGGACTATTCATTCATTTCCACATAGATTGTAGGTCTTTATGCATAAAAAAAATCTTTGTTGCGATATCGACATCGAGTTTTCCTTATTGTCTATTTCTATTACAACCAAGAGAATTTATTGCAGTATGAGGAATAAGGGAGGTAGGAGAAGGAGGGTTGAGCTAATAAGCTACAAGTAATAGAAGAGGAAGATAAATATTTGGGATATTTTGGAATAGGGTCATTTTACAGGCTTCATGGAGAAGTTAAATGGTAGAAATCCTTCCATTACTCACCAATTTATCAAGACCTAGAAGGATGGTAGTGTTCTAGTGGGAAGCCAAAGAATGGATGTCACCGAGGAAATGATAGTGGAAGCTATTAGTTTAAATACAGAGGGTATCAACTTCTATAGGGATAGGAAACTATTAGATTTTTTTTTGGAGAGTTCATGGAGATGACTGTGGAGCATAACAAGTTAGTTAGAATTTCCAATGCCTATTTTATCCCTAGCTCCATTTCTTGTCCTTGAGGGTTTATCATGTTCATGGTGATTAAAAACCTAACCCTAGACAGTCACTTTACTAAGATTTTTGGGCATTATTTTATGTTGGTTAACCATTTTAGGCATAGTTATAAACTTAATCTCCCCTTCTACCTTAGGTTGTCATTAGGTAACACCATTTTGGCTATACAAAACAATCTAGAGGTTGACCACACTTGACATGAAGGCTTGATGGTTTTGATTATGAATCTTCTTAAAGAAAAGAAAGTGGAAAATGCCCATTTTAGTAAGAAAAATTTGGATTGTGAAACTAAGAGGAGTGAATAGGATGAAGATACGAAGGAGGAAGATAATGAGATTTGAGATGAAGGTTAAGAAGAGGGAAACTCTTGCTATTGGGAGATAGTCTATGAAGAAAAGTAAGACTAAGGAGGTGGATTCTGATATGGACATGAAATCTAAAGAGGAGCAAGAGGAGGGTATAGGTAAGAAAATCACTAGTAATTCTAGTATTGGTACTAGAAATAAGGGGAAGAAAACTGATAGGGTTTTAAACATTCCCTTTAATGATGAACCTCTGATCAAGAGGATGGAGTAGAAAGGTAAGAAAATTCTTTCTCAAGGGAGGGCTAATGAAAAAGGTATTAATGAGGAGGATGTTGAAGGAGACAATATGGAAATAGATGAAGATTACTTGCCCCATAACAAGGACTATGAGGAATAGTAGTATTGGAAGGGTATACTTGGTAATCTTGGATTGATGAAAATGGATATTAGTAGAATGTAGGAGTAGATGCAAGACATTAGGAGAGAGTTTGATCAGTTAAGTAGGACTACTAGAGGTGAGAGAAGTCTCAGTCAACATCTTGATAGACTTTCTGAGGTGACTGGTAATGCAAAAGATGTTAAGAATCTTATGAAGATAATTCTACCCATGGAAGCTAATAATAGAGCTATGGAACAAAAGATGATGGATTTGCAGAAAAGGCTAGATGGCAAGGATAACATAGTGGTGAAAACTGAGAAGGGAATTAAGAAACTTTTTGATTAGACTTGCTCCATCTTGAAGACTATGGTAGACAAAATTAATGTGTTGTTAGACAATCTAGAATAGGGGAGAGTTCAAGACTTAAAGGAATTGAAAGAGGAACATGAACCCAACAAAAAAACTAGACCTAACTCTAAGAAGACTGAGGTCATGAAAGACAAAGAAATGGATGATCTCAAGGCCTTTGTGGTTAACATGAATATCCTTGTAGATAAGGCTATTGATGTTCTGAAGACCCTATAGTTATCTTTTGATGGCTTTTTTCTTTCTTTTCTCTATTTTTTCATGTTGGTTGTATTAAAACTTATGGTCTTAGTTCTTCTTTTTAATGCTGATGCACAATACTTCTGGGCTTCTTTTCTCTTGTTGTTTGGTACTTTGAAAAAGGTTGCGGGTCCTTTAAAACCTATTTTTATTTAATCAAAACTACAATGGATAATAATTATAATTGTTAGTGCATAATATTTCTAATAACATTATCAAACTATGAATTTAGAGATCAAGATAGACAGAGATAGAGAGAGTGCATATTCTATTTCATTAAATAAATTGAATCAGACATTCATTATGGTATGTACATATGAATAAATCATTCATTTTTCAAGAGTTTGAACTAAAATTCATTGTCATAGTATTCTACATTGATTGGTAATTCCTAATATTAAATTGGAAAATGACTTATTTTTTAATATGCATTGACATGTCGAAGGATGACATTATACTATTTTCCATGGGACAATTCTCTACTACTAGTTGAGCATTCATAACTTGTTAGAGTTATCCACATTACCTATATTTTTTAACCTTTCATTTTTATATGAATTATCATGTAAAATTACAGATACTAAACTCATTACTAGGTTCAAAGCAATGTTTTTTTAAGGAATAACCTATTGATTTTTTACTTAAAATGATTTTGTATATCAATAACATACTAAAAAACATTATATTTATTGTTTAGCTATTAGAAATTATAATGAATGATGCCATTTTTATTTGGTCAGGCACATAATAAGTCTACTCATATTATACAAGTGTTTGTATACAAACAATACCAAAGAAAATACTATATCATAAAAACTATGACAAATGTCACTTTTTTGCTAACATAAGGAGGATGAAGGATTCATGATTTGCATTGTGAAGATAATCAAATACCAAAATTGGATATTAAATAAGTATGTTTTATCCTTGGCTAAGTTTACCTAATGCATGAGGGATGGTTTTATCTAGTGATTGGCCAAAACACTAAAATTCTGAGCATGTGGGATGACTTGGTGAATTATAATTGTAGGCAATAGTGTATTAGTCAAGGTATAATTTTTGAAATTTTTTTGGTTTTGGATCAAATTGTTAAGATGAGTCAATTTTCTAGAACTCATCTCCATTTATTTCATCATCAACACACAAGGAAACAAATTAGGATTTAAATAGTTGTAAATATTTAGGATTTATTAGTATGAAGAGTACAATAAGTGTAAAAAATAGTGATTTTGAGAACAAAGCTTGGCACTCTACATCTTTTCTTTTTTTAAGATTCTATAAATTATTTTTGCCTCTAGGAGTAGTTGTCAAAAGATAAATATTATTGTATTTGAAGGCCCTATATGGTTTTGAAAAGAAGGCTTTTGTAAAATCAAGGCCCTTTTAGTTGGCATATAAAGGTAGTCAAGAAAGGTTATGTTGAGTGTGTCATGTTGCCTTCTTTATTTAAAAGATATCTCCAAATTGTCCTTTTCTAAAAATAATTCAAATAAATTAGAAATAATGCTCTGTAAATATTGAGGAGATGTTACTTTGGTGGGGGGATATAACTTATTTTGTTCAAGAGGAAAATTAAACCTTTTATTACTCCTTTCATTTCTTAATGTATTGTTGAAAAGAGAATGTTGGTTATATAAGGATGCATTGTATGTTTTTAATTCATGGAGATTTTTGTGTTGGTGTAACTTTGTCAATTGATGCTAAATTATGGGAGAGCTAAGCTCTTTCAGTGTGTGTTGTCACCATTTTCATAAGTCATATCCTATTTCCCTCCATTGATATTAAATAAATTAAATAAAAATTCTTTATTTTACAATTTTTTTGGAGACATTCAAGTGTAAATAATCTTGACCTCTTTTTCTATACACATAATTTAGATCTTCATTGTTTCCCTTCTTTCAAATTTTTATCTTATTTTTGGAAGATAAAATTTAGTAGTTAATTAGTAGTAATAACTATTAGGCAATAAAAAAGAAAACTATACAAGCTTGTTAGTATGAATATTACTAAAGTGGTTTTTGAAACCCAGGCTATGTTTTTTAAGGGCAAATTTAGGTAATTGGTTTTCTTTGGGGATGTGTTTTATTAATAATGTACCATTTTAAATACTTGATGAGAATCGTATGATGGTTCTATCCCAAGGAATTCTACTGATATGAATATAAAATATGTTGCAAAGGTAGTGACTTGTCATTTATGTTTACCCATATTATTTATGATCCAATCACCATAGAATGTGTTAGATTTGTTAAACTTGCTAATGTAAAATAATACCTTAAATTTATAGGTTTATAATCTCCATTAAACATTTAGATATAATTTGAAAAGAAAATAGACATGTTTTCTCTTGAGAAGGAAATAATATCTTGGTTACCTCATTTTCTTGTTTTCTATGATGTGACGTAGAGAAAATAAAATGTAGTAGTGTATTAATGGTAGTAACTAATAAATTCTAAAGGAGGGAGTGTTAGTTGTTTATTTGTAGAAGAAATGTGTAAGTTCATCATACCTAAATTAGCAATTTTGAAACTAATAGTAGTGAATATTTTCCTTATTTACCTTATACTATTTATGAGTTATATTTTTATTTTGAGGTTTCGAGATAATAATAATGATGTGTATCCTTGAAAGCTTTTTATGTTTGTTCAGCAAGACATTCAATGAGATGTAGTCAAGGTTCTTTAAGCGTATTTTATTTTGATTTTAATGCTACTTGTCTATATATTTTTGTGTATTGAAATTCAATCAAAATATTAGTAATTACTTATTGAAAAATATTTATTAGACACTAATGTGTAAAGTAAGTAAACTAATTTTTTTCAACAAAGGTAAATCTTCAATGTATCATTTTTCAAAATTGGACCTATAGAAGATAAAATGCACTCATTCACTACTATTAGTAACCATTAGTCCTTAAAGGAGAAAATAATATAGTTTTATTGGTGTGCAAAAGCTTGAATGAGTGTGGCACTTATGGCTAACTAGACTGACTCAAAAGAGTGCTACACAACTAAGTTAGAGTTAGCTAGGTGGCACTTGACCAAGTCCATGTTAGTCCCATTTGGGGTTGACATTCCAAGTGTTACTTGATGAAGTGGGACTTAGTTAGTCCCACTTGACTAAGTACACCTTGGCCTTAAAAATATTGACATATTCCATTTGGTTCTTCGTTTGTGAATTGAGGGGCTAAATGAGTAGTTGGAAGAGGGAGAAGAGTGTCACTAGGCTATGTAGGAGGTGTTCCATTTTTTGAAAAGTCATTTTTGTTTGTTTTATTAATTTAATAATTAAAAATAATTTTTCAATCTATACATAATTAAATATGTTAATTTTTCATTGTATTTGGTAGGAAATAATTAAAATATTATTTTTACGTTTTAGGTAATTAAGAGTGTTAATTTTTTTATTATGTTAGGTAGGAAAAGTTCAAATTTTTGAAAAGTTGGGAGAACTTTAAATTTTAAACTCAAACTTAGAGAACAATATGTGTAAACTTAGATACACCTCTATACACAAAAATACTTAAACCTAGTTGAACTACATGCTTAAAAACATTATAGCTTAACTTAAACCATGAAAAGCCTAAACATTTATAACATTATACCTTTCATTAAAATGTGAAAAACTTAAACATTAGAAATTTTTCAAAACTAACACTCACTCTCCTCACTATTTATTATCACTTTCTCTCTTGTCACTTGAACTAGATCTCCTTGTTCTCTCCTAAGAATTTTTTTTCCTAATAATCTCTCTCTCTCTCTCTCTCTCTCTCTCTCTCTCTCTCTCTCTCTCTCTCTCTCTCTCTCTCTCTCTCTCTCACTCCTCACTCACTCTCCTTAAGTTTTTTTATCTCCCTTTTGTCTCTCCTCATTTTTCTCTCCTTACAATTTCTCTAATAACTTTACTCTCTCCTAACTTAGTTTTAGGGGTCTCTCCTCACTCACTCTCCTCGCTATATGTCTCCTTGAAAGTTTTCTCTCTCATCACTTAATTTCCTCAAGCCCTCCTAACTCAATATCCTCAAGTTTTTGGTATCCTCATTCTCACTCCTCAATTTCTCTCTCACAACTCTCTCCTCACCATCTCTTTCCTTGATTTTTTTCTCTCCCAAAATACATTCCTCTCCATTTTGACTCTTTGTCCTCAATTTTCCTATCCTTTTTTTTTTCTCTCCACACTCTCTTTCCAAACTGTCTATCCTCACTCTCTCACCTCACTTTAACTCTCATTAATCTCTTTCACTACTTTCTCCTAACAAAGTATAATTTATCTCTACAATTACTCTTTCTCTCTCTGCCATTTCTCTCTCCTTGAATTCTCTCTACCCACTCTACCCCCTCACTTTTCCTCTCCTTACACTTACCTAACTATTATTTTAGTTAAATGTTTATAAAATTAATATAAATAATAATTTTAAATGAATGTCTTAAGAGGATATCTACATCTAATTTACATCTTAAATTAAAATTAAAATTTTGATTTAACTTGGGGGGATATGCAGATAATATAATTAGTTAACATGTTTCTAATGTTTAATTTGTTGTCTTGTTTAATTCAATATTATAATTTTTAATTTTAATTGATTTGAATGTATCTAGTTCAAGAATTTAATGTGCACATTATCTATACATGAATGTATTATATTTAACAATGTTAAGTTTGAATTTTTATATCTATTGACATGGCCACACTTGCAATGTTTATCTAATATAATTTTATATGTGTTTTATCCTACATATACCATGGCATTGTGTGCTTTAGATCCCAATGTTGAGGTTTCTAGTATTTAATTGTCGCTTGCTTTATTTGGGGATACTCCCTAAAGTAAGTAGAGCCATAGACAACATTTTCTCATGGAATTGTACACTATTGTAGCTAAGTTGGAGCTAATATTGAAAAAAAAACATTGTCATCCCTAATAGGGAGAGATTATCTTCTATTGAGAAACATATTTTGATTATCATTGAGAAGGATAAATAATACAAATTTTGTGATCAATAAGTTAAGGAAAGGGACTTTAAACAATTTTGAACTTCCATCAAATATATTTAGAATGATTTAGAGTTGTTCATAGGTTCATAGTTGAAGGCTTGACTCAATATTTTATAGACATGTTTACATTTTTTGAACTAGTTTCAACAAGTTTAGAGAGGTTCAAGCTAGCTCAAAATAGTATTATATAGGTTTAATGATATTTTCACAGGTATATTTGTCTTTGTTATACATCAGCAAGGTATAATAGGTTTAGCCATGTTCATGGAGGTTTATATAAGCTTGATGGTTCAACATTTCAAAATGACAATTTAAAAGGAAAATATTTTAGTGCTTTAGAATCATGTGGCTCATAATGTTGTGAATTGATATGCCATAATTTGAAATCTTGGTTTTTTTTTGGTAAGATAAAGATAAATTCAAGAATCCATGTAAATTGCCTAACTACATGACAAATTTTTCATTAAAAGTTATATTAAATAAATCTTGTGCAAAAAATATGTATGAAGAATGGACCATTATTTATGGATATAGCTTGATACTCCATTAAATATTTTAAGGATGCAAGGATAACATAAACCGTGACTTCATCAAAGTACTCTTAATCCATAAATGCTACAATGAAATGAGAAAAGATATATGTTAGCAATATAATAAAGAGGAAGTTTAAACAACTTTTATTTGATGAAAATTTGTTAGACCTTCACATAGAAACAAATTAGTTTTGACTCAATAATAATTTCAAAATCCACAATATTCAGAATGAAGAAAACTAGGATTGCAAACACATAAATAAAAATTGGCAACATCCAATTGTTGGATGAAAAGTTATGCACCATGTACTGAGACTCAATTTGATAGTCATAAAATTTTTAGTCCACCCAACATAAAAGAAATTATCATTTTAGTTTAATAAATTCAAATTTTCATTATATTGTTTGGAAATTTATAGAGTTATCTTTCCAAGTTATTAACTTCAAATGTTTATAAAGAGTGTAAAGTATAAGTGAAAAAATGTTATCGTAGATAATGAAAAGATATAAAGAAATTTAAATGGGTTATATTTTCAAGAATTGGATACATAATCAATAAAATATCAAGAATCATATTTATTATAATTACAAAGGCATGGAAGGTGGGGGCCTTCTTTCTAGAAGTCTTTGTGCAACAAAAAAGTTGGTATTTTATTTTTTCTAATAAAAGGAGGTTCTTTATTCATTTGCAAGGCCTTTCCACCTTGGGAAGGAGGATATTATTTAGATATATTAAGTAAACTAGAGTACACGATTGTCTTTTTATTGACACATCTTGATGATGGATAACATACTATGATCCAAAATGTAGATCATATGGTTTTCTTACATAATACAATGGAGAAAACATAATAACAATGTATATTTTATTTTCAATGTTGAAATAATGAAGGAGTTATTGGTGAGGTTTTGAGTTCATCGTTACCTTCTATAGATTTCTTTATGTTTGGTGTAATAGGGACTACTTTTAGCATTATGCTTATTAATCCAACTATGGGTTTATTAAATTATAGAATCTTTTCTACCTTATCCATTAGAGGCTTATGAATAAATAATATATGTAGCATCTTGCCCAAAAGCTACTTCTCTTGGTTAACCCTCTAGCATATGTCACTCCAAAAGTCTCCAGTCTCCTTGGAAAGCCACAAGAAATTCAAGAAAACCCCTAGTCGGGAAGTTAAAATTGACCCTAAGGTTAAAATCATCCTCATAGAGTTAGATTTGAATACTAGGAAGGGTACACAAAGCATTAGGAGAACTAGTAAATGCCTCCAGTTAGAAACATTTAAGTTCCCCCCACAATCATGATTCCACCTCTAATTCTTTTGTTAGTGATGTCAAACTTGTGAGAAAGAAAAGACTACCTCAGGACAACAAGCTTGCCCCTAGCCCTCTTAGCCCTGCTCACATCTCCAATAGCCTGGAGGCTACCTTGGCTAGAATTTGGGGGAGGATATCACTTCCCCTAGGAAAGAAACCACCAAATATTTTGGGAACAAAGGGAAACATAGCTATAGTAAGGCCAAACTAGAAAGGTTGGAGGCATTATGAAGGACCTGGCTGATAATCAAACTAGTATCTGCTGGAGATTTGAAGCTTTGGTTAAGTTTTCCACCAAGGCCATGCACTTTGTAGCCATAACCTTATACTTCTTGTAGGTCAATAAGAGGAGAAGGAGCTAGGAAAAGCTACCAAGACAACCCAATCCATCTATGGGTTTTTGATAGATGACTAGCTAAAGACCATCCTAGAAAAATTGGTTAAGGTGGAAGGGGAGGAAGCAAACAAGGATGCACATGAGGAAAAGAAAGAGGGCAAGCATGGGCAAGAAGAGGATAGCTAGCCCTAATTCTAGTGTTTTTTGTGTTATTGTAATGCTCATAACTATGAACTTGGTACCTCATGGGGTTTTAGTTTTTATGCTTATGTTGACTAATAGCAGTATTTTGTTTATGTGATGTTGATCTATTTTATAGTCTTTTTGGTATATTATCTCAAGGTCTAATAGTACCATCAATTATTCTATAGACATCTTTTTTTTTTTGAAGTTTAAAGATGGCATAGGGTAGATAATTAGGAGGTAACCTCTGACTAATTCTTCAACCTTTTTGTTCTTTGGGTTAGCCCCCCATCTTTATTGGCTACTATCTAATGCTCAAAAAAAATTTCCTCAACCACCTAGATACCTTTAAGAACTTAGAGAAAGAAGCATTAATGATCACAACAAAAGGATGGAGATTAGTCAATAAATGAGATGGATACACTAACTATGAAACCATATAGCCTTACAAAAATTTAAACAAAAATACCAGTCCACCCTATGGAATTCCACAAGTTTCATGAGAAAACCTTATTTCAAATATTCTTCTAAAGAATGCACATTGTCGTGCACAATAATGATGGAATCCAGTCGGTTCCTCCTAGTGAGGAAAACTATTATGTTCAACTAAGATCAAAGCTGGGAGAATCTTCAATATCTGAGTAGTAAGAACTTTTGAAATTATCTTATATATAGTGTTACAAGTATGATTTGGTCTAAATTGATCATTAGAGTTAGTACCTATCTTATTAGCAATTAAGACAAGGAAAGTAGAATTAATTTCTTTACTATTGTTCTAGAATAAAAGAGCTCCTTAAAAACATTATATATATCCTCACTAATGATGTGATTAATTGTTTAAAAAATAAACATGTGAAAACCATACGGGGTCAAGGATTTATCTCCTTTGAAAGAGATGATAACATGTTTAATTTCAGAGGATGAAGAAATTCCAAAAAGGGCCCTAAATTTGATGTTAGAAATGAGTCCTTTAATAAAAAATGGAGATTTCCCATGGTCTTTCTCATTGAGATATTTCTCAACACTATGAAGAGAAGAAAATTGATTCTATATTTCCATACTTATCTTCTACTTAATTATTATTTTACCTCTAGTATTGAGCTATCAAAGCTGATTGAAAACCCTATGTCTGAGAGTGGTAATATAAAATTCTTGGTACTTTTATCCCATTCAAACAAACAAATAGATCTTAATCTTTATCTTTAAAACATGTATTAATTTGCAATAATATCATGATTTTTAACAAGGACATCATTTTCTATATGATAAAGTTGATTAGTATTCTTACATCCATTTACCCAAATCTTGTCCTGGCAATATTTTAGTTTAGTTTGTATATCATTCATGGGAGAAAAAATATCCCCAATACTTATTTCTTTCAAATTCTAAAACACTTATTAAAACACATATGAAGGGGTTTTACTTTTAATATCTTTAAAATATTTTCAAATACAATTACTAACAATGATCTTGGACAAGAGAAGAAATGCAGGTACCTCTACTATCTCCAAACATAATACAAAAAGAAATTTGTTGATTCTAAAATCATATTGATGTAGTGCAAAGTAGGAGAATCCCCAATGGAGATGTCCTAACACCCAGAAAATAACCACACATTAGAATATAAATAATAAAACAAGATTTGATACCAATTAACAACTCTTTATTCATAAAAACAACTAACTACAGTCAATGTGTCAGGCTATAAGGCCTTACTGATTATAGCCAAATACAAAGAAATTACAATATATTGGAAAGATCCCACAAGATCCAACCAAAATCCTAGCTATCCTAGATTTGTAACTCAAGAACAATCTAGTAGAAACCTCCAAGATCTCAACTTGTGCTCGCAAGCCATCAAGCAACCTCCTTGTTTCTAAACTACAACCACTGCCTCTTCTCCAAATTCTCTATCTTAGATAATCTTATATTGATTATATTTAATTGTAAAAATCATGATCTACAATAATCTCATAATTATTTCTACATTAACACAAGCTCCTTATATAGCTCACTAAGTCACAAATTGGCTAGTCAAGCATTAAATTACAATATAAGTCCACCTTGGAAGAGTAAACCAAGACTAGAAAAAATATGAACAAAACTAAATGAAAAGTTATATTTAGGTCCAAACATGACCTAATAACATGTCCCTATCTTAACAAGAACCCATTTCATCATATGAAAATGCACAAGACAAAAACTCCACATGTTACACATGGACACTGCCCAAAAATTGATACCCCAGAAAAATCACAATATCTCCTCACTCTGATTGAATCAAGACTTTTTCTATTAATTGATGGTATTATTTTAGGTCCTCTACAAACCCTCAAGTTCAAAAAGGCTAATTTTTCCAAGATAACTATGCATCCATCCTGAAAGTCATGCACAAAAACTTATCACAAAAATTGGCCAAAAATTGATGCATTAGAAAAATGACCATATCTCCCAACTCATAATGAATTAGGACTTGAGCCTTTGATAGAAGGAAAACTAGGCTCTCTTCAATCCCTAAAATTTTCAGCCTTAGAATCATTGTACAAAATTATCTACATCACCCACAACATGCATGTAGAAACCAAAAAATATAACTCTAGTAGCTAGGTAAAATAGCTCTAACTTCAACATGATAACTCCAATCTCTACAAAATCATGAGGAAATGTTCCCCAATGTGTCTCCAACATATCCATAACCATGAAAATAATAACTCCACCAAAATCCAAGCTCAATTATCTTGCATCATACTACCTAGGAAAATAGAAAAGTATGTCATGTACTTTGATGCCCAAAGAAAGATCTTCAACCAAATTCATCTTTACCAAAGGCTTACACTCCACCAAAGTCAATAGAAAAAATATAAAAATAAAAAATGTATGCTTCATCCACTAAAACATTAGAATCAAATAAATATTTGCAACCCAATCAGCATGCTCACTCCTAGGAACAAACTGAACATAATGCTTCACTAAGAATCTCTGCAACTGATCACACCCAACAACAACAATATCCTCAAGCATGTAACTCAAAAACTAAGTTAGAAACATGTAAGTTCAAATCCTCAATAAGAACAACATGTAAATCCCCATCCATTTCAACAATAGGAAAATTAGGAACATAAAAATCCATAACATCATGTAAATCCAAAACCAAATCAGCAACTAGGGAATCCACACTAGCAACATCAAACTCCACATCAATAGAAACATCTATACCCTCAATTAACTTATAAACAACATATGAATTCAAATCCTTATCAAAAAACATATGTAAATCCTCATCCATATGAAAATCACTAGCAATCTCATTGCTCACAACAAGATAGTCTGCAACATGTAACTCATCACTAGAAGCAACCTAATTATCCAGAACCAAGTGCTTTGCAATATCCATGTCAAACCCAACCAACTAATCATGAAAACAAATCTCCATCATAGCATCAAAAAGGTTAGGAATATCCTCAGAAACAACCTCAATTTTCTCTATAGGTTCTATATCAAACTCCACAAATTGATCAATAAAGCCAACTTCTTCCACCTTGACCTTGGAATGCAATCTTCTCTCTCAAAAAAGTGTTCTAACCAGCTAGACAACTCTCTTCTAGATTAGTAGAATCTAGATCTAGTAGCATATAACTTCCTTCTTCTTCTTCTCAACTCTTTTAGAAAAAGTACCATCCACAACAACATCCACCTAAGCTATTGCCTCATTAATCCTTCTCTCCACTATATTATAGATATTTACAATCATCTTAGGGTCCAATCCTCTCAGAGCCATCTCCCAAGATCTTTTCAAACCCTTAGCAACAAATCCTTCCCATGCTCCTTGTGAAAACCTTGAATTTTTTATAAGTCAAATTGTAACTTGCCACCTCACATGAACATTTAGGAGCAAATTACAAGTCTAGGAAGACAAATCTACAATCCAAAAACTCTCTGTGATCATGCCTCAAAAAGATTGACCTTCCATCTTTGCATCCATCAATCCATTAGGAAGTCCTTTGCAATTACAAATCTAAACTATGTTCTACCACCTCACAACCTAGGACTCCAAAAGGAACAATCCACCACAATATCAAATTTTCTCAGATCAACTTGTCTCAACACAAGATCCTAGTGCAAACTACCTTAGCTTTAGAAAACTATCTACACACTCACAAACAACCTTCTCTTTGATAAGATCAACCAACCAGCTAGATCAATCCTCACTCTAATAATCTTCAACAAACTAGATCAATCCTTTCTCTAATAAGATCAATGAACCAGCTAGATCTAACCTTCACTCTAATACCACTTGATGCAGTGCAAGATAGGAGAATCCCTAATTGAGATGTCCTAACCCCTAGAAAATAACCACAAAGTAGAATGTAAACAATAAAAAAAGATCACATACCAATTAACAACTCTTTATACATAAAACTAACTAACTACATTCAATGTGTCATGCTGTAAGCCCTTCCCAATTATGACCAAATAAAAAGAAATTACAATATATTAGAAAGATCTCTCAAGATCCAATTCAAATCCTTGCTAACCCAAATCTTTAACACAACAATAGTCTAGTAGAAATCTTCAAGATCTCAACATGTGCTCACAAGCCACCAAGCAACCTCCTTGTTTCTAAACTACAACTAATAGCTCTTCTCCAAAT